>CM050405.1:83001553-83601553 GCA_027580255.1 Therioaphis trifolii | reverse complement strand
CTACACCATTAATCTCTAATCCAGTGGTTCCCAAACTTATTTATTCTACGCCCCCTTTGTAGATTTTCAAAAATTTCGCGCCCCCCACATATAAATTAAAAAAATTATAATTTTTTTGTTTATTTTACATTTTACAAATAAACTATATAATATTTGGAAAGACTACTTTTTTATTGATGATAGTAATTGAGGGGCTTCAATGCAAAACGTACTTTTTCCATTTTTAAGAAAATTGAGTTATACATTGATTCTTATCGTTAATTGTATGGGGAATCGACTGGTACCATTATTTTAATCCAAAAAGCACTATTTCCTCAAGAAAACGTTGATTCAAAAACTATGTTTTCTGCAAAACGTTCCTTTTCCAAAGTAACTTTCTATGCAAAACGTTCTTTTTCCATTTTGCTTCAAAATGGACCTTTTCCAATGTTAAAAATATACTTTACATAGTAACTTCTACAAAACGTACTATTTCCTTCATTATTTTTCAAAAAGGTCTATTTCCATTATCAAGCAAAACGCTCTTTTTCCTATACATTTGGTATGAGTGATTAAATAGTTTTTATCCAAAACGTACTTAATATTTTTTTTTAATTATAATTTTGAGATAGTACATTTTTAATAAAAGTTTACATAAATTAATTCCAAATTATATTTATGCCAAGTGTTTATTTAAAATTCTATGTAATTTAAATGTTCATAAAATGTGCTAATCTCGTTTCTAACATCAGTACTATGTGAGATATTGTACAATATAGATTCTATGATACCAAATCCCTCCAAAATCTAATCAATCTGCAATCATCGTGCTCAAGTTTTATAAATTAATTTTGTTTATGTTACTATTAATATTTAAACGTAGAGTATATTAAATAAATTCAATTAAATATATTTAATATAATAGTAATTTTTAGTATGAACAGGGCCAAACGAATGCTGGAAGCAGCAGCAGCAACACCAGTAAGTATAAATTAAATAAACATTTTAAGTTTTAAAATAGGTAGGTATATACTAGGTATTTACTTTAGTATGTTCATAAAATACAATATTCACTATTACACTAGTTACTTTGTTTACAATTTTAGGAGTTTAGGCCAAAACAGTTGTTTATTGGAAATGTAAGACATCACAAAAAAGTGAGTAGATACCTAACCTACTTAGGTAGTTGTAATAATTGATTCTGCCAATGTTACTAAGTTAAAAGTTCCCTAGTACACTTAGGTATTTTCATTTTCAAATATTATTTTGTTATTGTAGGATAAATCAGAAAATAGGCCAAAATCTTCTAATTTAAACTGCATTGAAATAGATGATACTGTGCTAAACAAGCCACAAATTGATAAGACACAAAATGTAAGTTTCAAAATGTTTAGTGTATTGTGTATTACTAAACAATTTTTATTCTTTTAAACAAAAGTTACAGTGTATTAAAACTATGACACTTACTCAAAAATTTTATTTTTTATTTTCATATTAAGATTATATATTTAAATATATTTAAGGATAAGGTAATAAATTGGCTACAGTGTAATGAATTAATGGTTAATACTGAGGAGCCGTCCACTTCAAAAATTGGTAGTACAAAAAAATATGTAAGTTTCAATAATAATTTATTATTTGTTATATTATATTCATATGTAACACTTGTGTTTATATTTAATTTAGTATTGTATTTTAATAAACAATTTTTAAAGTAAATATTAATATTAATGTTCCTAACAAAAAACAAGATAAATAATTAGTTAATATTATTAATGTTGTATAACAAAATAATATGCATTATGCTTAATGATATTTTATATTATCAATTTATTTCAAATACTATTGAAACTTATGAATATGTTGACATTTTGAAATAAAATAAAATTATGACTAATTTATTGAAATATTGTTTGGTTTTTCTTGGTATTATTGACAGTAGGTTTGATAATTTTAGGGTTTTGATATGGTAGATTTGAATTGTATGGAATTTGTTTATGAAGAAACTTTGCTTCTTCAATCTGAAGAAATACATCCAAATATAATCAATCAAAATCCAGTTGAGATTGTATTAAATAATCCTGAGTATACAGAGTGTATTGAAGTTATTGATGGAGGAAGAAAACTAAAAAAGCCAAATAAAAGGAATGAAAAAAAAATTGAAAGAAATAAAATCTCATCTAATGTTATTATTGAGTGTAATCACAAAAATATGAGCAAGCCTATCTGTAGGATTTCTGAAATAAATTATAACTGTGTTCAAAATTTTAAAAATAATTTATGTATCTTAGAAACCAAAATTGATCAAGATAAATTTTTAATTTCGGCAATGTCAATAGTCAAACCTGTAAGAACTACGAGACCGCGAGGCGACACTGACGAGGGCCCTACTGGACCGATCGTCGCCGTGACGACCGGCCTGTTTCGCCGTTACCGCCGGACACGACGTATGTGTCCGCGGTCGAGCTGCCGTTAACTGAGTATTATTGTGTTTTTCCAAAATTGTAATAAATCGTTCGTGTGATATTACTTCGTCTTTGTTTAATCCTGACACCTATAGTTTTAGTTTTTTTTTTTATCTTTTACAATTCAGAAGTGGGATACGACTCTTATCATATTAAGAGTCGATCGTATCCATTACGTGGTTGTGCGACTTTTACGCGTGGTTGTTTTTGTGTTTCGCCGTACCCGTTAAGGTTATCGTGATCGCGAAGTTGTGAAGTGCCGACTCCGCGAATTTTTAACGCCTCTCGCGTAGTTCCGAGTTCGTCGTGCGAACAACGTCACGTGTTTTACACAGCCGAGTGCCGTGGGTGGCCGTTGAGTTCAAAGTTCAACCTGTGTATTTTGAGGTTAACCTGTATCGGGACCAGTGTTAGGAACAGATAATAAAAAAATCATCTGGATAAAGATAAAGATAACAACACTTAATTTTATCTAAGATACAGATAAAAGATGAACAAATCAAATTTATCTTATAAAAAGATAAAAGATAAAAATATTTTATCTAGATAAATAACAGATAATTATTGAAATTAAAATTAAAATAACTATTTAGAAAAAATGTATATACCATCATGTAACTATGTAAGTACATGCCTGTATAATATGTTTATCTTTGTCTTAATTCATAACGTCATGTTGTGTATCACTAAATTAATATATATTATATAAGTCACCAAGGGACTAAGGAGTAACAAAGGTATAAATAAAAATCAGGGAAGTCACCCTTCTGTAAAGTAGGTGTCGCGTGGACCAGAAACAAAATACACCTATTTAATAATATGTATTAAAGGTATAATATAAAATTTGTTAAATATGTTCTAAATCTAAATAATAAAAACTTTTTTACTTTTAAAATATGAATTTAAAATATTATAAAAAAAAAATGAATACAAAATAATTATTACTCACAATATATAGATATATTATAATTTATAAGCATAACAATAAATATTAATTATACCTATTATAGATACAATATAAAAACAGTTAAGAAAGTAAAATTAAATAAGACTATTTTGTTGCAAATAACATCTACAACACAGAAGCATATCAAAATGTTAATCATTAAGACGATTACGTCTAGGAGTTAAAATTTGGTTAGAAACAAAATACACCCATTTAATAATATGTATTAAAGGTATAATATAAAATGTGTTAAATATGTTCTAAATCTAAATAACAAAAACTTTTTTACTTTTAAAATATTATAAAAAAAAAAATGAATACAAAATAATTATTACTCACAATATATAGATATATTATAATTTATAAGCATAACAATAAATATTAATTATACCTATTATAGATACAATATAAAAACAATTAAGAAAGTAAAATTAAATAAGACTATTTTGTTGCAAATAACATCTACAACACAGAAGCATATCAAAATGTTAATCATTAAGACGATTATGTCTAGGAGTTAAAATTTGGTTACAAACAAAATACAACCATTTAATAATATGTATTAAAGGTATAATATAAAATGTGTTAAATATGTTCTAAATCTAAATAACAAAAACTTTTTTACTTTTAAAATATGAATTTAAAATATTATAAAAAAAAAAATGAATACAAAATAATTATTACTCACAATATATAGATATATTATAATTTATAAGCATAACAATAAATATTAATTATACCTATTATAGATACAATATAAAAACAGTTAAGAAAGTAAAATTAAATAAGACTATTTTGTTGCAAATAACATCTACAACACAGAAGCATATCAAAATGTTTATCATTAAGACGATTACGTCTAGGAGTTAAAATTTGGATAGCCCCACTAAAAAGTCTTTCAACTGGCGCCGAAGAGGGAATGGATGTATTGTATTTCATAAAGACTTTTTTGACTACTGGGAATGAGTCCAATATATTGAGCTCTTTAACTTTTGAATTTAAAAAAGATAAGGCTTCAACACTAGACAAGTTAGAATTTCTAAGGGCCGATTCTGCGTTCGTAGATTCATCATTTGAAGAATTATTTTGTGATGACAAAACATTACCATAAAATTCAGTATCACTATCATCACTATTTTCAGAAATAGGATTTTCATATAAATCAGAATAAGAATTTGTTAATTTACATTCATTTATAAAAAGTTCCTTGCACAAATCTATGTACCTTAATGGAATCCAACTACATTTAAATAATGGATGACTCATAGATGATATAATAAAACTTTTACTTTTTGGAGAACTCAAGTCGAACAAATAACTGAACCTTTTTTCAAGACTAGAAATAACGCAATATTTTAAAGGGTTACAATATGTTAACAATGATAACTCAATTAATAAACGTCTCAAAATAATAATAGTTGGTGCAACAAAGCCTAAATAATTACGTTTATCTCCTTGTAATTTATCAAGAGCAATAGTTAATGGTTGCATTATTTTACAATATTCTTCCAAAAATACCCATTCTGCATTTTTCAATTTAGTTAATTTAAGTTCTACAAATACAACAGTAAGCTTCTCTCTATATAATAACACTTTTTGAATCGCATCAAACGTGGAGTTCCATCTTGTTACTATTGGCACAGGAAATTTAACGTTGCAAGTATCAAAAACTTTGTCTGATGCCCCAGTACTTCTACTTAATAGATTCCAAAATGCACTTAATTTACTAAAAACTTGTTTTGAAATATTTATATAATTTTTGTCAGTTATTTTTGCGGCATCAGTGGTGGCTATTAAGTTTAAAGTATGAGCACAACAGGTCATGTGATTAGGCAAACTAAAATGAGTACAATCAGAACTATTCGAATCACAAAGCAACTGACCAACATCAACATATTCAATATCATTAGGGCTTGACAGATTATTTTCATAATCACTATCAAATTGTGTATCTTCGTCACTATCTAACTCGTCTAAGTTACCTACATAATAAGGATTAGATTTTTGAGTTGAGCTTTTTGAAAATGTACGGAAAGCTTTGCCAAAGTTACTGGCATTATCAGTTATGATATGGGTGATTTTAGAACTCTTAATTTGATAAGTATCACAAATGTCAGTTATTACATCATGAATGTTCAAATAATTATGGCTACCTTTTATTCGCCTACAACTTAAGACATATGAAGACCGTTTGTATGAAAATTCATCGATAAAATGACATGTCATTCCCATAAAGCTTTTGTTATTGGTACTCCATATATCTGCTGTACAACAGATGTGTTTCTGTTTTTCAATTAAATTAGTCAACATTGATACATAATTTTCATACTTAAGCTGTAATATTTTTGCTATATTTTTATGGTTCGGAATTAAAGTTGAATCTGTTATCCCAGTAAGCCCTTGAATGAGACGTTGAAATGATGGTTTTTCACATGTGACAATAGGTCTCATTTCTTCCACAATGTAATTAAACACTAACTCAGTAATCTGAAAAATAAAACAATTACGGTTTAATAAAATAAACATAGCAAGCTCAAGTCATATTATTATGTCTTAATATTTGACTATTCTATTCTAAATAGATTCTTTTAAAAAAATATATAATCAGATACATAATAGTTAAAATATTTCCCATGTATATAATAACAATGTTTAAAGTAATTCTTTTTTAAAACAGATTTGATATCTTTGATAGCAATATAATATTTTTTTTAAATATTAAAGAAAAAAATGATAAAAAATAAATATTAGTTATAGTAAAAGTGTTGATATTAAAGATAATAATATAAAATTAACAATAAAATAATACTAATGAGATATAATTAACATGTTGATATTTTAAATCATAGTGACTATATAAAATCAAATTATTTCATAATTGCTTTTAAAAACATTATTGTATATAGTCTGTAGTTAAGAATAATAAATAAAAAAATGTAACTTACTTGACATTTTGTAATACTTGTTTTAAAGAATGGCAATTGCATTTGATTACTGGGAGTAATTAAACCTTCACTGTGTTGAGTTGTCTTTTTGAATGTTTTTTTACTGTCTTTAATTTTGGATAGCACTGATGCATGTTTAAACTAAAAATTTAAAATAATATTGATTTCATTATAAAATAAGCAATGACTTAATACATTATTAATGAAAACTTTAGATTTACAATTCACATATTATTAGCTACCAATCTATCATTAACTACATTTACCATAGAAATATAGAATACATTTTTTAATATAGGTATATATATATTTTTATATTCTATATAATTAATGGTAGTACATCATCTAAATCATTGAAAAACCCTTGCAATTGTATCCTTCAAACAAAAACAATTTGTATACGTAATTGTAAAGAAGTTACAGAAACTCAAAGAAAATATATTTTCATATCTTTTTGGGCTATTATTAATGAAGAAGGTAGAATACAATTTTTGAAAAATAATATGAAGATACTCCCAACAACAACTTAATGTTACTTTTTCATAATAATTACCTACTAAAATTAATTAAACATTTTTTGTAATAATATAATATATTGTGCATATTATGCATAATTTATAACTTTTTTTATTTCTAATAATTATTATGTTATATTTTGTTTCTGAAAATTGTTGTTATTTTATTTTCAATGTTAATACCATGAAGATTGGTAGTAAATTGATTACTTATTATTATTATTATTTAGTATTTTGTTACAGAAAAATTAAGGTAATTCATTCTTTATGTTATAATCAAGGCTGATAAGTTTTTTTCTTTCAAATAATTATGATGTTATATTTTGTTTTTGAAAAATTAAGTTATTGTATTACTAATGTTATTCTGTAACTGTCAAAAAAAAAATTTTAAGTTTTAATTTTTTTGTTATTGGAACTAAATTAAACCATTTAAAAAAACATCATAATAATAAGAAAAGAAATAGTTAAATAAAATGAGAAAAATCTAACTCCTTTCAAAAATTCATTTATTCTAATAAATATATAAATTATTCAAAAAAGATCAACAAAATCATAAATAATAAATTGAAACAATACAGTTATCTGTTAACAATGTTTTTTATTGATTCTGAAAAGTATTCATTTTGGAGTTACGATAATTGCGAATTAAGCCGACGATATGTAGTATTCCTACATATTACGTTATAACTTATATTTAATCAAACAAGTAACCAATCAATAGTAAAAAAGCTGGCAAGTAAGATTATGGTGGTACTTGTTTGTCCTTCGTCCCTTTGGTCCTCGGATAAGATAATGGTGATGAGTGTATTAAGTTTTAAAGAAATTATGACTTTAGTATAAAACGATTCTGAGCAAAGCTTCAGAGTAATATAAAATATTTGTATACTATTTAGGTATGTATTTTTAGGTTTTTAGTCTAATTTTTGGTGCGTCTTTTGTAAAATAACTCATAAAATATTGAATGTTTAACTCGATAGAAATTTTCTGGTACCAAAAGATTCAATACATATTTTTACATCTATGTTCCAAGTTTCATAGTGATCGGGTACACCAAAAAAGATTTATATACATTTTAAGTTGAAAACTGACGTCAAATCAGACGATTTTTGTATACAAATTTATATGAAATTATTAAAACGTGTATAAAAAAATCCTGACTAACGGTTTTGAACTTTTTTCAGTATCGTTAGTTTACCATATGAGTAAGACCATATTTAATTTTCAGAAATTTATATCAAATATTTCAAATTTTATTAGACAGCAACTTTCAAAAAGTTAGGTGAATTTTAGTTCAATATTTGGACCATAAGTGCTCAAAATGTTTTGAAAATTTTGCTCGACATAAATAAGTATGTTTTTGATATAGGATAAAATTTTCAAGTTTCTGATATGACTGAATAACTAAAATAAAAAAAAGTGAAATCTCGTTTACGGCGGATTTTACCGTATTCGCTCGTTTTTTTTTTTAGTTTTTCCCCTCTACTGGAAAAACTATGGAGAAATTCGAAAAAAGCTCTCTAAAGTACCACCTCACTCCGATATCAAGTCTAAAAAGTTGCTGGACGAAACTTTTGGTCCAGGATTTCTAAAAAAAAAATGTTTACAGAATAGAAGAAAAAAAAATGAATATATAAACATCATTGTAAAACCATAAGATCCTTCGCTTCACTCAGAATCTAACAAAATATTAAATCTATAAACTATTAAGCTAAATGAATTAATACGGTACAAACTTTAATGTGGCTAAGAAAATTTCCTGTTGAACCTTTTTGTCCTTGAATCATTTTTCGACATAATTGACATTGTGCAGACATTTTTTTATCCGTATCGTTATGACTTTTTGTAATTTTAAAATATTTCCCGTCAAACAAGTAACATGTATTGTTGTTTTCACTTGGTTCTTCTGTGTTAATTATATTTTGATCATCGGGATCATCGGGTTCACAATCCGGCTGGGTTAATTTCCGTTTACTCGAACTGGCGGTTGGATGTGCCAAAAACTTATCCATTTTTATTATAATTAATATTGAAAATAATATTACAATAATAATAATAATAGTTAATAATAATTGTACTCATTCGACTGTGGTCTGTGAACTGTGACTGAGACAATTATCATTATGTAATTTAATTTCGTTCATACTTGATATCACGACATCGCGTTCATTGAATTGAAGAAATAATAAATGCAATAAGATAACGATGGGGAAAATTGTTTCGTTTAAAAATAACATTTCCAAGAATACATCCTAAAATAATACACACACACGAAAACCCATAGTTAAAGCCCAAAGGCCGATCCAGGCGGGCGGGTGGCAGGGGTCACCGGCCACTTTTCGTGCACGGACTATAAAATTATTAATTACATAGAAAAGATATTTACAGGTAATAGGTATTGTGTATTTGTGTATACGAATAATTAATGTTTATTATTATTATACATCATGTGCATCAGTGCATGTTAAAATTGGTTTATACTTTTATAGATAGTATAATATAGTCCATAGATGAATACCTATTATAAAATATAAAAACCAAAATAGATTCTGCCGGTAATAAAATCTGTTATCAGTCGGTTAGCGTTAACCGACACTTTATTGTACATTGTAAGAACGGCCCTTAGTAATAAATAATAACTAATAAGTAATTAATACGTATAATGTATAGTCTTTTCAGAATAACGTCATATATTTTTAGCCCGGGATGTAATTTTACGTACAAGTTGTGCCCGAGACAATGAAAATAAAAATGAAACATTTTCGAACGGAATCTATCTAATTTTCACAAAAAAATTTATCTTGTGAATTTATCTAGATAAGTGAAATTTCTAGCTAAAATAAATACTTAGATAACTTGTATTTATTTATCTAGATAAGATAAAAGATAAAAAAATAATTATCTAGATAATTTATCTAGATAAATTTATCTAGATAAGTCCTAACACTGATCGGGACCGCGCTGTGACGTACCGCAACCGGATTCGCGCCGTATCGCGAAGTCGTTATCGCGCTGTATCGCGACCACATTACGCCGTATCACGAAGTGGTTATTGCACTCCTATCGGTGTTTACATTCGTTGAGCGATATTATTTGTTTACATTAGTAGTCCGCCTACGGTCACGATGAATAATACCGGCAACGAAAATATTTCGACGCCTAACGAGCTAGCGCCGAAAGCTCCGACGTACTACGAACTGTTCAGTACCGTGGCTGAACTAACCGAAAGACTGCAAAATCTCGAGTCTACTGCCGGTTCGCAGTCTGTTCGTCCACAGACTACTGAACCTGACGATATCTCCGAGACTACTTCGACTGTCGATTATCGTATGCTCCCAGACGTAGGAACGTCTATATGGTCATTCACGGGACACGAATCTAGCAGTCGAGCAGAGGATTGGATTAGTTCGGTCGACGGGCTGGCGCAAGTTAACCAGTGGCCACTAAGATACCGACTGCTATATGTCCGATCACATGTCGCAGAAGCTGCGCGAAGCTGGTACTTGCTCGAGGAGTTTCGTGACTGGGACACTTTCGTCCGCAAGTTTAGGGCGACATCCGTGCGCACGCTGCGCAAGGCGGATTTGTGGCGAGAACTCGAAATGCGCATACAGGAGCCGAACGAACCGACTATCGACTACTTCTACGCCAAAATCGGTCTATGCCACTCGCTCGATCTGGCGTTTGCCGACACGCGTGAGTAGTGATGGGCAAATTCCCGGGAATATATTTTGGGGAATTTCCCAGGGAATATTCCCGGGAATATTCCCAACACCGGGAATTTCCTGGGAATATAAAATTTTTTTAAATATTTATTATAATTTTCAGTTTTAAATTAGACTTATGGCTGTAAATGATCCAAATGACAGTTCTTTACTGTATTATTTCAGTTCAGATTTTTTTTATTCAAAAAAATGTTACTAAGTTACTATAATTTCATTTTTTTAATTAAAGTTTGTACAATGATCACAAAATTAATTATCCAACTTTTATTTTTTGTCAAAAAATAAAAATAAACATACTGAAATACTGAATAACTCTTACATGTAATGAATAAAATAAAAATATGACTAAACTTCAGTCTCTTTGTTTAAATCACTTTAAAATAATAGTAAAACATTACCCTTAATTAATACTTTAATAATTATAATGTTAAAATAAAACAAAAAGAAAACAATTAATAAAATATCCAAACTACTTCTATTGCAATAAGTTGTAAACATAAACACACTAATAAGTAAATAACTTTTTACTAATAAATGTAACAAATAAAATAAAAATATAACTAGACTTCAGTCTCTTTGTTTAAATCACTTTAAAATAATAGTAAAACAGTACCCTTAATTAATACTTTAATAATTATAATGTTATAATAAAACAAAAAGAAAACAATTAATAAAATATCCAAACTACTTCTATTGAAATAAGTTGTAAACATAAACACACTAATAAGTAAATAACTTTTTACTAATAAATGTAACAAATAAAATAAAAATATAACTAGACTTCAGTCTCTTTGTTTAAATCACTTTAAAATAATAGTAAAACAGTACCCTTAATTAATACTTTAATAATTATAATGTTATAATAAAACAAAAAGAAAACAATTAATAAAATATCCAAACTACTTGTATTGAAATAAGTTGTAAACATAAACTTACTAATAACTTTTTACTGGTACATGAAATGAACAATATAAAATAACGGACTAGACACATGGATTTTAATCTCTTTGCTTCAAATACTCATCAAAGAACTCATCATCACTATCCTTCGACTCTACTTCATTGGACGAAGTTGAATCGTTACTTGACATTGAACTTTCATCTGATATTTTTGATTGATCAACAGTATTTTCATCAATTTCATTGGGTTCAACTTCAGGTTCAGTATAGTTGACTTTTTTGTTTTTTTCTACAGTTTGCCTCCAATAGTGGGCAACAAAAGTTATTTTTGAAGCATTTGATGTGGTTAAACGGTTCCTTTTTTTGGTGTGGATATTTGAAAATGTACTAAATGAACGTTCAGTGGCTGCTGATGTAGCTGGTACACATAATATTTTATTTGCAATGACACATAAATGAGTACTTGAACAAAAACTATTCCACCATGTTAAAGGCGTTACTTTCTCTACACATTTCCAAATAAAATCGTTGCTCCATATATCTTGCCGAGTTCTGTAATTTGCTATATCAGCTAATATTTGAGCGGCATCCATCTTATAAGAGTCACTTAAGTTATTTTGTGCAGATATCATTTGATCAATAAACTCAATAGACTTTAACACTTCTGAATTAGATAAATTACAACCTTGAGTTTTAGGGTCTAATAATGATGCAGCTAAATGTAAAGGTTTAATAGTATTCAAATGTCTTTCTTTAAATTTATTCACTATTATTTTCTCTTCTTTAACAGACATAAGTGATTCTGAGAAGGAATCATAAAAAATATTTTTAATTTCATAAAATGCATCAAATACTTGATTAATTGTAATACTGTCGCCTTCTAAAATTGTTATCCATTTTACTATAGGGTTCATTATATCAATAAGCTTATCAACTTTAGTCCAAATTACAGCATCATCTAAAATCAATTGTTTTCGTTTTGATCCTAACATAGTCGAGCCAACTGCATGGACAGCCAATGTTTGTAATGACATTTTACATACTTTCATGGAAGTTAAACAAAATAAATTTGAACCCCATCTAGTTTTGACTGGGAGATTAAGTGTTTTGCTACATAGATTAATTTTTCTTATCGAATCAAAATGAGCATTTAAAATTTGACTTTTCTTAATTGCCTTAACAATATCAACCACCTCAGTTATAAATGTTGAAACACTATTACATTTTAATAAATCACTAATTATTAAATGTAGTGAATGAGCTATACAGTTCAATGATACAATATGTGGAAATTTATCTTCAATTGATTTCCTAGCCTTTAACATATTTGCAGCATTATCTGTTATAATGGCAATAAATTTTCTGTTGTCATATTTGTTTATAACCTTTTGAATTTGCTCAGAAATATAATCAGCAGTGTGATTAGAATGTAGTGTTTCTACTGATGAAATAAAATATGGTTTTGGTGTACAAATAATCAAATTAATTATACCTTCATTGCGGATGTTTGACCACCCATCGCACTGCAATGATAAGTACTTTGACTGAGCTATTTTTGTTTCAACAATAGATTTAACTGTATTATATTCATTTTCCAATAATGAAGTAGACAATGTTTTACGAGAAGGAAGCTGTAATGATGGTCTCAGGAACTTAAAAACATCAATCCATAATGGGTGCTCAAGCATTTGCAATGGGCAACCGCTTGCTATAATTGCTCTTGTTAATTTTTCATTTGATTTAATCTAGAAAATTAAACCAATGTACAAGTTTGAATTTCATATACTCACATAAGTACACAAGTATTTATAATTATTTAGTCTGGTTTATTATACAAATAAATAATACAATTAACTTTTAAATAAACCTAATTATTTGATTGTAATTTGTAACTAGGTATATAATTTTCTTGTTAGTTTTGAGTGTTTTGACATTAGGTAAAATTGTATTTGCAAAATTGTATTAACTTTTAATCAATAAATTATATTTAATTTTTATGATTTGAATACATTTTAATAGTCATCATAACTACTGTATAGGTATTAAAAATAATTGTATAAATTGTAATATAAAAATGGTATTACAATTTTTTTTATTTATTTATCTCTAGTTTCTAAACAAAACTATAATTTAGTTGGCACATTTGTATTTACCTGATCAGAAGCATCCATT
Source organism: Therioaphis trifolii (assembly GCA_027580255.1). Lineage (NCBI taxonomy): Eukaryota > Metazoa > Arthropoda > Insecta > Hemiptera > Aphididae > Therioaphis > Therioaphis trifolii. The sequence goes on along the minus strand of CM050405.1, from coordinate 83,587,909 downwards.
TTATCAACAAAACTCAAAATTCCTTTCTTCGTATTTCTTACTATTAAATTCGGCTGAACATTTTGTACTATGGTACTTGAACTTGATGTAGATGGCAACATTTCATTTTCAACAATAGTGGCATCTATATAATTTTCATTTATTTCTTCTATCTCTTCTATGCTATGTAATTGTAATGTATCTTTAGCTGGTTTAATTTTCTTGATAACTTCGGATGGGCAATGTTTACAGTTTTTTATTAAATGCATGGTCATTTTAGTGGCATTTTTATGAGAATACTGAAATTTGCAATAACAGCATTCAAATATCTTTTTGCCTTTTACAGTTTTTTCTAGGTAATATGACCAACATGCCAATTTCTTTTTACCACCAGGCATTTCAACAAAAAATTTGACTAGCAACAAACAAGTAGGTAACGAACTTTATATAGCTACTAACACATACACTAGAATACTAGATTTAAAAACAACAAATTGTAACACAAATGTTAAAAAGTTTGCGAAGTGTGAAACAAAAAATTAACTTACAGTACTATAGTAACAGAAATTAAAAGTATAAAACTATGTAAATTATTCTATAATCAATTATAATCTAATATATTTCTTATCAATATTATGTTGGTCAACAAAGCAGTTTAGCCAATTGATGTGAACAAAACACACTAATTAATACTGTTACTCTAGTACAGAGTACAGCTGATGTACAGTAGTATAGACTGTCATTCTATTCCCACTCAATTTTTTTTTTTTTTTTTTTAAAGAAATTTCTCGAGAGGCTGAGGAATATTCCGGGAATATTCCCTGTTCCCGGGAACATTCCCTGGGGAATATTCCTAGTGGCACATCACTACGCGTGAGTACGTCCTTTAGGGATTAAGGTCCCAACCTTTGACCGACTGGGTGTACGGTCGTATGCACTCCAACCGCGATGACCTGCTGTCAGACATCCGTGACTGGGAACGCATGCGCGCGAAGCGCAAAGAAAAGTTCGAGACCGCTAATTCAGCGTCCACTAAGCCACGACATGCTAAACAAAAATCCGTTACTGAACCGCTAGGCGCGAAATCGACATACGTTGCGCCCGCTATTCCGCCGAAAAAGACGATTGGCGCTGACACTAGATCGGTGACGTACAAGGCCAAGGCCAAAACAGACGTTTTAAGAGAACGTTCGACGTTCCACTGTTTTAACTGCCGCGCTGCGCGGCACATCTCTAAGGACTGCCCGAAACCTCGACGTCCTGTGAAGTGCTCTAATTGTGGTTCGGACCAACACACTCGAGGTCGTTGCCCCGTAAATGTTATCGAACGGTCTGAAACCGCGTCCGTTACCGATCAGGCATTTCGTGCTGACGCGACCGCGAGTGCAAAATCGAAAAACCCGTACGTAAAAACAGTGAGAATCAACGGACGACCCGTTAATGGTCTTATTGATACGGGTAGTTCAGCCGTGCTGATGCGTCTATCGGCTGCCCGCGAGTGTAACATCGCTATACGCGACACCGTGTGTCCGCTTTACACTGTTGGTGATGCCACTCAGCCGAGTACCTCGACTATTGGAGAAGGCGACGCCGAAATCGCGATCGAAGGTGTGTCAGCAGCTGATCATACGATTAAGATGTGCCGGACAGCTCGATTCCGGTGGACGTGCTGGTTGGTCGGACCTGGTTCGATCTGCCTCATGTTAACTATTTCAAACAAGGAGGTGAGATAGTTTTCGATTCGATGAACCGCGTCCAGACCGACGCGCTCGATATGTCGCACGCCGACGAAAATGTATACGTCGCCGTAGAGGAACCGGTGCGTCCGACGAAAGTTCCTATAACTGAAAACGACGTTGTTATCGACTCGCACGTATCTGCCTCACAACGCGAAACGTTAGTCGCGTTGCTTAACGAATATCGCGATGCTTTCGCGAAAAACATTACAGAATTGGGTTGCACCGATGTCATCGCTATGGACATCACCGAAGCGCCGGGCAGTTTGCCAGTTAATTTAAAACCGTATCGGACGTCACCCTCCGACCGACGTTTCATAAGCACCACACTACGCGAATGGCGAGAAGTCGGAATAATAAGCGACTCCACTTCTTCCTATGCCAGCCCGGTACTTCTGGTCAATAAGTTTCGGGCGAAAAACGGTTATGTGTGGACTATCGACGCCTTAATCAACAGACAGTACAGCAGCCGTATCCGATGCCTGACGTCGACTCGCAACTTGGAGTCCTATCGCGCGGTGTAATATTTACGACATTAGATCTATCCAACGGATTTCTACAAATACCACTCACCCCCGAAGCCAAAAATAAGACCGCGTTCGTTACCGAAGAAGCTACGGCAAAATTCGAACGCATGCCCTTCGGACTTAATGGTGCGCCGGAGACATTCCAGAAGCTGATGAGTATTGTGTTTAAAGATCTGAAAAGCGAAGGCGTCGTGAGTACATATCTCGACGATATTATATTACCGTCGAAAAGCTGGGACCTCATGATGCTCGACCTAAGCCGAGTGCTAAGTGCACTACGCGCCGCCAATCTTACACTCAAACCGTCGAAGTGCACGTGAATTGGATTATTTGGGTTTCCGTATATCCAAAGGTACGGTTAAACCAGGTCGCAAGGTGCACGCGATCGCTAAGTTTCCGCGTCCGCGCGATGCGCACGAAATTCGACGCTTTTTGGGTCTCGCCGGCTATTTTAGGCGCTTTATAGTTAAATACGCGCAGATCGCCGCCCCGTTAACGTGCCTAACGGGTAAGGACGTTCCGTTCGTGTGGTCAGAGTCACAGGAGAACGCCTTCACCGCGTTACGCGAAATTTTATGCAACGAGCCAGTCGTACGCATGTACGACCCGGTAGCCGCCGTTACGCAAGTACACACAGACGCGAGCAGCCTAGCCTTATCGGGGATATTGCTACAAGGCGAAACGCCTACCGCTCTACATATGGTGTACGCCGTGAGTAAAAAGACGACATCCCCGGAATCGAAGTCACCATTCGTCACGTCTCGAATTACTCGCGATTATTTGGACACTAAACCGATTACGTCCGTTCCTTTTGGGAATTAAATTTACCGTTTTTACCGACTGCCAAGCATTAGTGTATCTAAATTTGCACAAGACAGTAAAACCGCAAATCGCGCGCTGGTTTGAAGTGCTACACGAATACGAGTTCGAAATTAAATACCGTCCGGCTACGAGGATGGCTCACGCCGACGCTCTAAGTCGAGCGGTCGACGACGAAACCGACGATGCGGACTCCGTAGACCAACAGCTGACGGAACGGCTGGAAGTGTGCGTTGCATTGACGAAAGAGGAACGCGTCCGATTTATGCAACGAGCTGACGAACATACGCGTGAGTTGATCGCGCTGTTCGAATGTAAAAACGACTTAACCAAGCAAGAAAAGAGCGAGATAGAAAATTTCGAACTATCGTCGGGAGTATTGTACCGCGTATATGAAGGGCGCCCGTTACTCGTTATCCCAAAGATAATGCGGAAGGGTATCGTGATCGAAGCTCACGACCACGGAGGCCACTTTGGACTCGAACGGACCATCGCACGGATTACCGCCGATTACTGGTTCTCGCGCTTACGACGCTACGTGCGTCAACACATCAATATGTGTCTCGACTGTCTAGTGCACAAGCGACCGTCGGGCAAGAGGCCGGGCCTATTGCACCCGATTCCGCCGGGAAAACGACCGTTCCAGGTTATACATGTCGATCACCTGAGACGTCGACATCGAACAAAAAGTATCTGTTAGTAGTTGCCGATAACCTCACGAAATACGTACAACTGTATCCGTGCGCAACGACCGACGCCGCCGGCGTAATACGCATACTTAAAAAGTTTTGTGATGATCGAGGTATTCCGGACCGGATAATCTCCGACCGGGGGACGTGCTTCACATCGCGAGCGTTGAACAAATTCTGCCTCGACCGCGAGATTGCCCACACGCTCAATTCTACTCGACACCCACAGGCCAACGGACAGGTTGAGAGGGCCAACCGAACAATAATTCCGCTCCTCAGTATGTCGACCTCGGACTAACGCCGTTGGGACACGAAAGTGAAGGATGTCGAGCGGCTAATGATTACCGCAGTGAACAAAACGACGACGAAAACGCCGTACGAAGCCCTCCATGGCTATCTGCCGCGTTTTCAGCTCGGTACGTTACCCGTGCTGAGTCGTACTCGGAACGAAGGTGACTCGCCCGAGGAAGTGCAAGCGGAGGTGCGCGAGAACATAGTAAAAGAACAAATGAAAATGAAGGATCGATACGACCGTAAACATTTCGACGGCATTCAATACGAAGTCGCGGAGGTCGTAGTAATGTTAAGACAGCCCACGGCAGGCCAACCGTCGAAACTGCAAGCCAAGTACCGCGACAAGCCGCTGCAAATAATGAAAGTGCTTCCGAACGACACATATCGCGTCGCCGAGCTCGGGTCCGACGGATGCGAGATTTACGCCACCACCGCTCATGTCTCGCAATTAAAGTCCTGGCGCATTATACGTGAAGCCGACAATGAATGCAACGACGAAGCGAATGATGAAAGCGACGACGAGAACAACGACGAGGTTCAGCCCGACGCTACCGATAGAGAACAACGAGATCCGACCATCACGACGCCGATGCCGCGGAAATTGCTTGTTGAAAAATCGACCGCAACATGACGCGGTTGACCCGCGTGCGGTTCGACCGCCCAAATGATCAAAACACATTGTTTTGAATTAGTCCATTCACACATAGCCGCGGTTCAAACCACGGTTCATTTTTTCAAAGATCATATGCATTAAAAAAAGACTTCAAATAGTGGGGCCTAAAGTTTCTAGTAACTTTCGTAACCTAAAATTATACTGTTTTTTTATTTGTAAAAAAACTGATGTTTTAAAATATTTAATTTTAATTTTTTTTATCAAATCTATTATAAAATCTGGTGTATTTTCTTTTGGAACAGCGTATAGAAATAAGTTGGTATCTAAAGTAAGTACCTATATAAGTATAGCTAATATTACAATACTGTACAAACAACCTTACGTGTTAAAGACACTCAGACTACTAAGTTTTAAAATATAATAATTTTTCAATCACCCAATACTTTGGTATAACCGCGCGCAGTTCGACCGCGCATATGTGAACGGTAATCTGGCGGTTGAAACACTCGCGGTTGAACCGCTGCGGCTCGACCGCTATGTGTGGCCCGACCCTAAGAACGGTCTTACCAAAAGCATAAAAAACAAAAATTATTTTAATGTTATTCATTTAGATCAGAATTGTGAATCACTGTTTACATGTTATATAAATAATATAATTTGATTAGTTACCAAGAAATACTGACAAAATATAAGTAAATTTACTTGTCGATAAATCCTAGAACGAAGAATTCGAAAAACATAAACAATTTTTTTTCATCCCGTCAGCGTTATCACGGGAAACTATAAACGAAAGAAAAAAAATATGAGCCGTCGCGGGACGCCTGGCAGATGTGAAACATCAACATTTTTTTTTTTTGTAATATTGTTGAAAATAGATAGTGAATAAGATGACTATGAAATAATTTCTAAATTAATATCATAAGACTATTTTGTTTTTTATTTGCATATGAAGTACTTAAAAGATTTACAAAGACATACAAAAATATATATATATAATATAATATAATATGATATAAAACAGTATATATAAATAATATATTATAATATATTTATATCATATACAATATAATATATTTAATATATCGATATAGAATTATTAAACAAAAGTATTTTTTCAACACGCACTTGCACATCGCGTTTTATTTTACGCGATTGCCCATGACGTGTTAGATTTTTCTAACAATATATTTTTATATAATTCCATTGAAAAATGAAATCTATTTTTTCACAAATTATATTTATAACATTTTAAACTGGCCTTAATAATATCTACTAATCAAATTTTTAGTATAAACGCTTCAACGATAACAAGCGTCCATTTAGATTTTAGATCATTGAGTTAAGTTACTATCTATAGCACCACGATAAGCACCTGTCAAATACCACTTATCACATTTCGTTGACTAACCATATTAAGTCATAAACATAATTTTTAACTAATATCTATTCATCTAATGAATATTTTCCTTCTTCACTACCTATCTTGTCATATAAAGTTATTCAGTTATATCATATTTAGTTCTAATCAGTTAACCATACTGAGCGGTCGTATGTTATCGCTCTCTACCTAAACTAAATATATTAAAATAAATTGTGCGTTACAGCTACGAGTATTTGATACGTTTGTTTTTCTCATGCCGTTTTTTCTTTACATATTTTAATACACTATGTCTACAACTACAAAACGAAAGAAAAACGAATTCTATTTGCTAAAACAAGACAAGTTGCCAGAGAAAAGAATTTCAAATTTGTATGGATAAATAACGCCGACATCTTAATAAGGAAAGACGTAAATTCAAAAATCTCACGCATAATGATCTTATTAAAATTGATTGATAATCAACGACTTAGAAATACTGTGAGTCTTTCATTTTAATTGTTTAAAAAAAAATGTGTTCTAATATTGTTAGGTTATTTTGCACATCACCTACCTGAACTTGAATGCCTTAATAATGCACTGGATAACAATAATCACGTAATAATCACATCAGAATCATGGTTAGGCCACAACATTAATATCGTCAATTATCTACCATTCAAAGGTTATCAAACAATAAATACAGATAATAATGTTCGTAAAAGCGATGGCATATTATAGTCTGTTCCACGAGAGATCATGCCGGTTCTGCGCATGTAAAATGAAAATCGTCGTCGTCGCCAGCGGCGGGCGGCGGTCGTATCCCCTCCATGCGTCTACATTTTGACCGACGCGCGACGATCAATGACGATGGTTAACGATATACACAGCGGTGGCGTTAGCAGTAAATACACTGTAATTCGTTTTTTCATATTAAAATTTTGCACACCTCGCGCTCAAGTTATCAAATATTTTAATAATAAAAAAAAAAACATTTTTTTTTTAGATTAGATTTTTAAATAATGGTAATTTATTAAAAAAACAAAACTGACAAAATCATAGAAATAATAATAATTTACAATAATACAATTTTATTTACAGTATAATAATATGTACAATTGTTGCATATTCAGCATTCATATTATATTATATACCTAGTGTTTAGTCATAATAACGATTTGTGCTGGTAAAGGTTTATACAATTTAATATTATATATAAATATATATAGTATAATATAATATATATATATATATATATATATATATATATATATATATATATATATATATATATATATATATATATAATATTTTATAAACCTTTACCAGCACAAATCGTAATGACCGATGGACAGTCCCCACCGATCGTAATATGATACTTATGACTAAACACTAGCTATATAATATAATATGAATGCTGAATATGCAATAACAATAATAATAATAAATTCTCAATCTGAATATTCCTCTGATTCTGAATTTGATGTGTCACCACAAGTCATCACAAGTGAACCCATCCTCTCTAAGACGTCGTCAACAACAAAATCGATTTCCCAAAATCGTGCTTCTTCCTTTTGAGTGTGGTGCAAAAAGTTTTTCCACATATCGGGTCTGCATTTTTCCACTCCCTCGTGTAGTAGTTTGTGGACATCAGCAAGTTTAAATGTATTATTGTTTGTTTTTACGTGTTTTTTTACAAATGCCCACGCCAACTCGATCGGGTTTAGTTCGCAATGGTAAGGAGGTAAACGTAATACTTCCTTACCATGCGATTTTACGTACTCATCAATCACATAACTATTATATTTCGGTTTAATTTTATTTACTAATTCCATAAGACGAGGTTTATTAATTGGCCTTACAAAAGTTTCACCCTTCTCTTCCAACCATTTTTCTATGTCGCATTTTTTCCAAGCTAATGTAGGGAATTTTTCGGATTTCACAGAATGATAAGAGGCATTATCCATAACTATTACACAATTATCATCGAGTAATGGTAATACATTCTTCAACCAATCGAAATATGTATCACCATTCATTTCATCATGGTAATCTAATGAATTTTTTTTTGATTCGAATGACAATAAACCCCCGTGTACAAAACCTCGCTCTGATCCAATATGCACAACTATTAAACGTTTACCTTTTCCGGTTGGATTTTTTGCACCTGCTGACAGTTCCTTAAGGAATGCGTCTCTGCTGTGTTTGACAGTTTGGTCGATCCACGTTTTTGATGTGCATTCTCCCGCGTTCACCCAGGTCTCGTCTGTATAGTATATAGTCCGCTCTTCATCACGGTACTTACGGATAGTTTCAAGATATCGACTTCTCCAAATTACAATGTCATCTCTTTCTATCATGGCACTGTTACGTCCTCTTTTGGAATATACAAAATTCAATGATTTTAAAATACGGTACAAATTTGTCCGGGAATATGTCGTATTAATGTCTTCATCCTCATTCACAGACTTCAAAATTTTGTCCAGTGTCGGTACTTCACCTTTAAACCAGAAGTTATGGACCTTTCTGCGAATCGCGTTCTTTTCAAAATCATCTGCCTTTTCCTTGATCGTCAATCTAATTTTTTTTCTGTTTGGGGATTTAATTATGCCATTGTTTTTATATTCCGAAATCGTGGTTTGAACACTATTTTGCCCGATGCCTGTTTCTGTCGAAATTATTTTCACTAACTCTTTTATTTTCAGTTCTGCATTTTGGGTGATTTTGGTCTTGTACAGATTGATAATCATTTGCTTTTGACTGCTACAAACAAACTAAAGAAGAAAAATCGTTATCGTACGGAATTCGTTGATTGTACAGTTGTTTTTTTATTTTAGATACTTACTTTTCCATTAGGATTTCTCTTTACTGGTGAAACATTTGATGTAGATGGATTGTTACTCATTTTAAAAAGAAATCAAAATTGACAATTATAATAAACAATGTTTTATTAACTGTTTAATAACACACAACACTCGTCACGACAGTGGATGGTGGATGTATAAACATGTGATACACTGATACGGTATCACAAACTCACATGTATTGCCGTCGACGTGGAACGTCGGCGCTACCGACGCCTGCCGACGACGTCGACAGGCAGCGCTTCCGACGCATGCCGACGACGTCTTCGTCGCCGTTTGGTGGGGAATGCGCAGACCGGAACGAATTTTTGTTTTCTCGCGGCATGATCTCTCGTGGAACAGACTATAGTTTTCATTAAAAATAACATTGACCAAATAAGTACAGAATATAATATTCTAGATGCAAACTGTATATTAACCATAATAAAGAAAACTAATTTAAACTTCGGAATTTTATCCATTTACAGATCCCCAAACGGCAATATAATAAAATTTATTGACGATTTGGAAAAAATAATCACAAACATAATAAATTTACATAAAAATATCCCATTTATCTTAATTGGCGATTTAAATATTAATATTTAGGATACGACAAACTCGACGGCTCTCTACCTAGATTTACTAAATTCACATAACTTTATTCAACTTATAAACCGTCAAACCCGACCACAATCAAATACATGTATTGACCATATTTTTGTTAAAGACTTCAATAATCAACTTGTTCCACACGCTGCAGTTATAGATTCTTTAATAACAGATCACTATTCTCTTTTCCTACAATTGAATGATCCTACTAAACAACAAAACAAAACTAATAGTTCTTATAAATATGTCGACTATAGTAAATTATCACTGTCATTTAATAAAATAGATTGGAATAAAATAAAAATACAGAAATCTTCGGAAGAAAAAATAACATTTCTTACAAGTATAATACAAAATAACATAAAAAATTGTACAACCATAAGATACAATAACTATAATCACCAAAAAGAATGGATTACACCAGGTTTAATTGTTTCGATAAAAAAGAGAGACAAACTACATAAATTAACCCAACTTCAACCATTTAACACAACTCTAATCAATAAATATAAATAATACAGAAATAAATTATCAGAAATAATTAAAAAACAAAAAATAGACTTCAATGGTGAAATTGTAAAAAAAAAAAGTAGAAATCCTAAAAAAAAAAAATACACATAACTATAACATCAACATAAATAACACACTTCACGATTCAAGCACCAACCCCTCTCTCATAGCAAATACATTTAACATTTATTTCATTAACATGGGAATTAATAGCTCCACAAACACAAATCAAATTTCTAGTTTTACTACAACTACACCTTATTCTAGTCATAATCACTGTACTTCAGGAAAATAACTAAATTAGAAATTCTAAGTATTATTTCCGACATGAGAGGCGATTCGGCCCCAGGAAAAGACGGAATATCAATTCATATAATTAAAAAATCAAAGAATCAATTGCATACATCCTAGCTCATATTTTCAATAATATTCTTGATAATAGCATTATACCAGATTCCTTCAAAATAGCTATAATAAATCCGATACACAAAGGAGGAATTAAATCGGACATTAATAATTTTAGACAAATTTCACTACTAAATGTTTTCCCAAAAATATTTGAAAGGGCTATAAAAAAATCGTCTTTTAAGATACCTTGAAGAAAACTCAATCCTACCGCCATCACAATATGGTTTCAGAGAAAATATTGGGACCGAGGATGCATAAAAACACCAATCTAAGGATATATACACAAATATTGATATAAAATAACAAACTCTCGGTGTCTTTATGGATCTTAGTAAGGCTTTTGATAGTATCTCCCATAACCAGTTATTAAATATTTTCAAATCAATCGGCATAGTACATAAGCCCTTTAACCTCTTGAAATCTTATTTGTTAAACAGAAACAACAAGTTAGAATAAATAATACACTCAGTAATGAACTTGAAATAAAAAATGGTGTTCCTCAAGGCACAGTAATATCCCCCATTTTATATATTATTTATGTAGCTGCGTTAGGAAAGATAAAACTAAACGGCAAATTATTTTCCTATGCGGATTATACAGCCTTAATAATCTCCAAAAATAACTGGGAAATAGCAGTTCTTAATGCAGAGAGTGATATGTGTATAATAAATGAGTGGTTTCTAAAACATAACCTAAGGTTAAATTTTAATAAAACCAAATTCATAGCCTTTTCCCAAGACAAAAGAACGCAACCTAAAATAAATAAGTTAAAAATACATAAATCAAACTATAGTTCAAATAACGAATTGTATGAAATGATCGATAAAACAGAAAGTATCAAATATCTTGGTATCATTATTGACCAGCACTTAAAATGGGACATTCATGTAAATAATTTAATTATCAAAATGCGAAAACTTAACTATTTCTATATCAATGCCAGAAAAATACTCGATAAAGAAACATTACGTATAGTATATTTTGCTATGACCCAATCCCTATTACAATATGGTATTACAGCTTGGGGTGGCTTAGGTACAGTTGCAAATAATAAACTTTTAATAGCACAAAAGAGTATAATTAAAATAATCCTAAACAAACCAAGAAGATACCCATCTGAGAACCTTTTCAAAGAATTTAGAGTCAATAATGTTCAACAATTATTCCATCGAAATGCACTATACTATGTTTTTAAACTCAAATTAATAGAAATTAAACCACAAATTTACAATATACGTAAGACAAATAGAATTGCTATTCAAACATTTAAAACTCTGAAATCAAGTAGACACTTCGTTAAAATAGGACTTGAACTACTCAATAATATTCCACAAATCATATTAAATTGCAATACATATAGCAAATATAAACAATTAATTAAAATTTGGATAAATAATCAAATTTACGAAAACTGATAACTTTTCATCATTTTATTTCACTATACTCGTACTATCATGAACAACACTACCTATCATAAAGACGAAGTTACACAGAGATCATTCTTAATAAAATGAACAAACTAACCTTTGGCTCGAATCAGTAAATTGTGAATCGGGATATACATCAAAAGCACATGACGGAAACATTTCTGACCTGCATTTTGGTTAACTTGAAATTTAATTATTTTTTCTGGTGGCGGTGCACTGTCACTGTCATTCATATTTCATTAGAAAATATATATTGTTATTACAACGGTCCGTTCAAAACAACATACGTAATATACAATCAATTTATTTATTTAACGTTTTTAAATCGTATAAAATCAGTTGCGTTTGCGCAGTCATAGTGAACAGTCGTGTCTCCGCGAATTTCGCCGATAACGTTTTTCCTATCTATTGCCAAACCGTTAATATAATAATAATACTAGTGTGTTCGCAATCCTCGGGTGGCAGAAATCGTGCCGGCCAACATCAATCATTTAGCGAAATCAAAGTAAACAACAGGGACTCCGCCCCTGGTTCCGGCTTTCAATTAGTCGGGAAAAATGGTAAGCCACTCAAAAATCAGCTTAGCCCAGTCTCGCCAAGTTTATTACAAATTTCTAATGACCCTCCTACTCTCATCATAGCCAGTACGGCATTCAATTACGTAAATACTCCACTCCTAACGGAAAACTTATCTGGATCTATGGTCATTGCCGAGAGCGATAACGTTAATGATCACTCTAATGAGCATGCTATCGAAAGCACGTCGACTAACGATAATGTTATTTTAAATGCTACTTCGTTACCGAATAATGACGAGAATTCCTTATTATATAATAAGATTTTTATTTCACCGCAACAATGTTTCCCGCCGGACTACGTCTGGCCTATAATGGTTCTCGCTGAAAACATCGATGCTTATCAAAATGTAGGAAACTGGCACCCGCTCAGAGCTGCCAAATTTTTTTCCAACAAATTTAACGGTATTGTTAATATAAAACCAGCCGGATCGAAAAAATTAAAATTATTTTTGACACTATCATCAACGGCAATCTATGTTTAAGTTCTAATCAACCGAACGTAAATGGTTTCTCTGTTACTATACCTTCCAACCTTATTTTCTCGTACGGAATTATAAAACTTGAAAATTTTGTCTCTGAAGAGGAATTCCGGGAAGTCCTACAGTCTCCAGTTCCTATTGCTGCTTTCAAACGCATTTCTATTAAAAAAGACGATGTAATTATTCAGACCAGAACCGTTGAACTTAAATTCGTTGCTCCCAAGATACCTAGTGTCATCTCCTTATTTGATATGTTATATGATGTCAAACCAAGCATACGTTCACCCGTCCAATGCAATCAATGTTTACGTTTCAGTCATAACCTAAAATATTGTCGCAGTTAGTTATCCTAGATGTAGCCACTGTGGCGAATCCAAACACTCCATGGATTCATGTCCAGTCATTGATACCACCGATTCCGTTTGCCTTTTCTGCAAATTACCTCATCTTGCCACGGACCGCCGCTGCCGAGAATGGTAATCACAAAAGAAAATTAAAAAAATCATGTTTGCCACTGAGAATATCTCCTATAAAGATGCCTTAGATTTTAAAAAGAACAATCGTTACACTTAATAATAAATGCGTTTAAATTCTCTGATGTAGTGCAAAACCAGCCTCCAATAACCGAAATTTTGAAAACCAATACCCCCCCCCATGACGAAAACTTCCCTGTTTTAAGCCAAAATCACCATTTTTTTAACTCCAAAAAACCTAAACGGAAGACTCTTCCCATACCAAATAATAACCAAAGGTTCACTCACGCTGAGCCATTTTTTTCTTCCCCCAACGGTAGTTATCTAAACCAAGCCTCTAATCAACAGCCTTCAACGGAGATAAATTCTAACGATATATCTTGGATTCCTATCCTATCCCAAAAATTATCCGAAACTCTAATTAACTCTCCTTTGCTCTCTTCCCCTTTCTCCCTCGCTTCTCTCCAATCCCTAATTGAATCTTCCCTAAGCTCAATACTTGTCACTCCTAACTTTAAACTTACAGCCTAAAGAGGCTATCCAAACCTACAAATAACACTATATCGATGCCCCTTAAATCAAATATAAATAATATCAATATTTTACAGTGGATGGTCCGATGTCTACCAGCTCATCTTCCTTCCCTTCAATTCCTTCTTGCTGACCAAAAATGTTCCATTGCCATTCTCTCGGAAACATGGTACACCCCCTTACGTTCTATTAATATCCCACACTTCAGAATTTTTAGATCCGATAGACCGGGTATGGTGGCTCCGCAATCGTCGTGCATAACTCTCTCAAAGCCAAGCTAATCCCTATCGATACTGCAACCAAATCCAATCTAATCAACTACAAAATTGACCTTTTAGGTGTCGAAATTGTATCCTCAGATTCCCAACCACCTCTCGGTTTATGGTCCTGCTACATCCCCAGCAGCTCTAATATTCCGACACGATTATTTCAAATTACATGTAGCATGATCTCAAAGAACTCATTACTCTGCGGAGATTTTAATTCCTTTCATCCCGCCTGGGGGTCCAATTCGATGTCTCACCGCGGAAATCTTTTGTACAATACCCTTAATTCGTTTGGCCTTTGTCTTCTTAATGACGGCAGTCCTACCCACGTCGGACGACCTAACTCAGTTGACTCCGCCTTAGATTTATCTATTTGCTCTTCTGACATCTTCTGGAACCTATCATGGCGCACCCTAAGTGGGCCCCATGGTAGTGATCACATCCCAATCATAATTGCAATTAATAGTAGCCTAACCGCGAAAGACCGTTCTTCTAACCAAACCCCTAGCACTTCAATAAGGCAAACTGGCCTTCTTTTACTCTTCACATTCAGGATGCCGTCTCTTCGTCTCTAGATGTGCCTACTTACATTATTTCCTACTCGGCTCTTACCAACATCATTAATAATGCCGCTATTTCCACCATTCCGAAAAAAATCAAAAATCAACCTTAAAACTCATCCACCCTCTCCTCTATGGTGGAACGCAGCTTGCTCTGCGGCCATTAAAAATAGATCCTCCCATTTCAAAGCTTTCTGACGATCAGGCTGCCTAACTGACCTACTAAAGTATCGAAATGTTTGCGCCCAAACGACACGCCTCTTAAAGACTGAAAAAAGGAAAAAGTGGAAAAGTTTCTGTTCCAATCTAAACCCCTCTAGCTCCGTCCTACACTCTTGGTCCACCGCTAGACGGTTTAAAAACTGTCTAAATCCTACCAAGCATCCTGAAAACGACGACTGGTTCGATGCTTTCTGCAGCAAAGTCGCCCCGAGCTACGTTCCCCAAGATACAGAATCCCAGCCTATACTTTCCTCTTTCCACGTGAGTTCTTACGAAAATTTTTAATATTACTGAACTCAATCTTGCCATTTCCTCACGCTAACCCATAGCTTTGGGACTAGATAATATCTCGCCTATTCTTCTAAAACACCTCCCAAATAACGCCCTAGTCTCTCTTCTAAACATCTTCAACGAAATTTTGACAACTCAACTGTTTTCTACATCTTGGTATTCCTACAGAGTCATACCAATACCCAAACCTAATTCCAATACCTCTTTCCCCCCAATAGCTCTGTCATCTTCGCTTTGTAAATTATTTGAACATATTCTCAAATCCAGGCTTGATTGGTGGCTAGAATCCAACTCCATCCTACCACCCAACGTTTTCGCGTTTAGGAAGGGGGTGGGTACGGTTGAATGTCTTTCCACCTTTATTGGGCATATATATCACTCTTTCAACAACAAGGAGTTGTAACGAGATAACGTATCGGCCCGACCAGATAGCGCCGGCCACACGCCGTCGCGGGTCGCTACATTTATACTACGATTACCCCGAATAATAGATAGCGCTCATTGCGCAATCTTATTATTATTATATTATTCCTCGCGGAGGAAAAGGACAATCCGTTGGGATAATCCCATCCAAAGGTCATTAAAGTGAATATAATTATGGAAAAAGGGAAACCACAGAAGACCCACTCCTTCTGTGGTTAACTAAGGAAGGAAGAACGACGATGAGGAATCTGGCACAGGTTCCACACTCTCGAGAACACTGGAATAATACCCAGTGATATACCTGCCAGATTCCCATCTATGAGCATCGTTCGTTCCGGAGCTACTAATCCAGACAGTTACCGACGAATAAGCGGCGCACAGCGGAAAAAGCGGCGGACCAGCAGTAGCGGTAACAACAGAGGCATCCAGCGGCGATCAGTATTCAGCGGTGACCAGCAATCAGCGGCGACCAGCACCATCAACGGCGACCAGCAACTAGCAGCCGCCACCTCAACCACCGGTATTATACAAACCCTGTCCCCTCTCATCGGCCTATACGGAGTACGGTACGCCCGTACTACACCTGTAGCGTCGACTGAGAATCCCCTTACCGATCCCACCACTCGCGGAGTACGTTGTAGGCTAGTGCGTGTACGGAATACAGTCCGCCTGTATTATACCTGCACTATACTAGTAGACAGCGTACTATACCAGTGTGGTGTGATCACTCCTCTCATCGGCCTATACGGAGTACGGAGCGCCCGTACTACACCTGTAGCGTCGATTGAGAATACCCGCCGATCCCACTACTCGCGGAGCACGTTGTAGGCTAGTTCGTGTATGGAATACAGTCCGCCTGTATTATACCTGCACTACACTAGGGTACAGCGTGCTACACCAGTGTGGTGTGATTATGCCAGTATATTAAATATTGTCAACATATGTATTGTGTATTGCATGAATATATTCCAATAACTCATATATGTATTAAATATAAATGTAAATGTATTAATGTATGACTATTGTAAATTAATGTACGTGATTTTGTATTGAACTAATAAAGAACAAATATATATACCGATACAACAATTGCGTTACAGAGTTCCATGTGACCACCTTCATAGACATACGGGGCGCTTTTGACTCGTCAATATTCAAATTCTCGTTAATCACCTCACCTCACTAAACGCTCTTCCGGAATTTTGTAACTTATTGCTCTCTTTGTACCACAAAAGAAATCTGTTCTTCTCTACCCGCTTTGGGTCCTCCAATATACGTTCCACCTTCACCGGACTACCCCAAGGCTGCCTCAGTCCCATACTTTTTAATGTTTATATGAGCATAATCGAAACTCAGTTTTCTAGGTCAGGTCACGAGTGCCTTATTTATGCGGACGATATGGTCGTCATCACCTCAATCTCCAGTTTCCTAACACTATGGTTATCTACACTGACAGATCAGTCTCTCGGCTATCAGCTGGATACTCTTTCTATATACCCGTGTTGCATGTCTCTTTCGCTAAAAACCTCCCTCCTACGTCATCTTCCTTTACTGCAGAGTGTTATGCAATCTATGAAGCCCTTTTATTTATTTCAAATACAAATCCGGGTAACTACTTAATAGCCACCGACTCTCTGTCTTGTTTACAAGCCCTAGTTTCCAACCCCTTTAATTCCAAAGTATCCCCTCTTGTTCTTCGCATTAAGTCTTTTATAAAAATTATAATATTCAATAAACTGTAATGACTAATCGCCGTAAATCGTAATCGAAAAACGAAAATAAATTGACAATTGACTGATAACTGTACACGTGTACACGGCTATTGTGTGCCGCATTTTAATTACGGTGTAGATATCGTCGGCAATGATCGGAAATAGACTTCGTAAAGCTCGTCGCATGAAACAAAGCCAGATGGAAGGGGGAAAATCGGGTACGCGTTGCGGCAACCGTCATTTCACATGCGCAGAAACCGTGTCTTCTCTTTTAGAACAGACAATAGTACCTAATGGAACTAATACATTTGAGTATGTGAGTACTAGTGAGTTGTGAGTACCTAATACTTATGTACTTATTATGTATAAAACCTATGATCTATATATTTAATATCTGTATACTAAAACCTATTTTTATGCAATTTGTACAACAACAGCACACAACTTATTAAAAATTCCTTTTAATTACCAATAGTGGAAGACATTTTTAACTTTTATTTTGCATATTTTGTGTTTGTGTATATGATTAAATATTATTATTTCAAATAACATCAAAATAAATAATGCTTTTAATAATTCCAATAACAACACTTAAAATATTTTGATATACCTACGTCTACTTATTTGTATGTCATTTTATAGTGAAACTTAAAAGTCATTTAGCTACTATCAACCATAAACAAATGAATCGAAGATGATGGCATATAAGTCTAGTGAAAAAACTGGATCAGTTGTTACTTAATTGTCTAGTTTTCATAAAGAAGTCGCAAAAAATTGCAAGTATATGTCGAGTTTAATTGAAATAATTTTGTATATTGCAAAACAAGGCATTGCAATAAGAGGACATAA
Source organism: Therioaphis trifolii (assembly GCA_027580255.1). Taxonomy (NCBI): domain Eukaryota; kingdom Metazoa; phylum Arthropoda; class Insecta; order Hemiptera; family Aphididae; genus Therioaphis; species Therioaphis trifolii. Next base: position 83,569,711 of record CM050405.1, on the reverse strand, counting down.
TGAAGGAACTGATTCAATAAATCAAAGTAAATAATAGGTGTCTGAAAATATTTATTACTTGAACTTAGTTTAATAAACAATATTTTAACATATAATATAGGTAATTTTAAAAAATTATGCAATGTTGTTTTTTCAAAGTTTATGCCAGAATTTCAAAGTTTTTATCCAAAAAATAATAAACTTGACCAGCTGGAAAATTCAAGAAGAACTTATTAAAATTAGTGCTGACTTGGTAACAGAAACTATTGTTGGACAAATTCTTGACACTGGACATTTTGCTCTAATGGTTGATGAGTCTAGGTCTCATAAACAAGAACAATTGTCTGTTTGTGTGCGTTATGCAGTTGGCCTCGACATTTATGAAAGATTTTTACAATTTGTTGATGTTTCTTGTGGATAGAATACCAATCAAATTGTTTCTGCTATTTACAGTAGTTTTAAAAATTGTAATTTAAACATGGATATACTGAATATTGTGGCACAATCGTATGAAGGAGCCAGTGTGATGTCAGGCCATATAGGAGGTGTCCAAGCCAAAATTAAGAAGATTATCCCCATGCAATATATACACATTGTTGAACCATAGGTTGAACTTGGTTGTTGTGGACTTGTGTAAAGGAATTAAGGTATTTTTTTAAATATTTTTTTAAATGTAGGTATAATATTAATTTATTGTAACTAAAATATAATTTAGGTATTTGAAGTTTTTAATTTGTATAATATTACAACCTATTTTTTGTAGAATGCTCGTTGTGTTTTTAATACGTTAGAAATCGTATACATTCATTTTGCTCGTCCATCTAACAATACGAAACTCGGTAAAATTCAATTAGATCTAGGATTAAAAAAAGGAAGTATCCTCAGAGTGTGCGACATTATATGGGCGCAATATTTGTTTGTATTAATATTTAACTATACTTTTAATTTCAGGTATTCTTAGTGAATTACAGAAGTGTACATTTTTTATTGGGGTTATTTTATTAAAAGATGTTCTTGGTATTATTTACATACTAAGTACCACATTACAATCAAAAACCGGCACTCTGGGTAAAGCTAAAAATATTATAAATGGTGTAAGACTATCATTTGATAAAATATGAAGAATTTGTTATATTTTGGCAAAAACTTGAATTATTGGCAGCACAAAATGATATTACGCTTGATATACCTGACATTAAGTATAATACAATTAACTATTAAAATTTATTTTATCTAAAACTAAACTAATTTGTTTTTAATTACCTACCAGGAAAACGCAAAAGAACACAACCAAAATATTTGAACAGTTTTCATGCAGATAATGTCACTGGGGAAGAAAATAATATTAACTCCTTAACAGTTGAAGATTATTGGAAAAAAAATCTTTATTTCCCAATAATTGATGGTATCATTATTAATTTAAAAAAAGATTTTCTGTGGAAAGTTTATCAATGGCATCATCAATTGATTGTTTTTTGTATCTTGATTTCAATGGAAGTTCTTTATTTATTAATGTGAGAAAAATTATGTTAAAATAGGTAGATAGGTATTCTGATCATCTAATTTTGTTAAATAAATTGTATTATGAATATTAAAACAAAGTATTTATATTACAATTAGCAGTCATTTTTTTCATAAGTGTTATGTGAAGAGTAATTATTGGATTAGTGGCTTGGGGGTGTGGGGGCTTTGCCATTGTTCAGTCGAAATAAAACCGTACCTATGTAAGTACGCGTCGTAGCGGAAGTATCCGCATCGGCTCCCGTTTGTCCGTTTCAGCTCCCACCTTTCGTTTGAAGGTGGCCGATCGGCTCCGACCCGATGCCAGTGGTATGGACGTATCGGCTCCCGATCAACAACATTGTCCTTCCCATTTACAGGCTGAGGACTGGCTACGGTGAGAAAAAATTCTCTGTAGGCATGGTTAAAAATGTTGTTGGCGTTTAAAATAAAAAATTGTGTTCTTTTAAAAAAATTGTTTCAATTATGTAAAAATGTTAAATTATGTTAAATTTTTTTTTTGAGTTTTAAAAATAATGTAAAATAAAAAATAAAAAATTAAAAATCTTGTGGTTTGAACTTGAAGGAAACTTTTTTTACATAATTCCGCTCTGGAAATTTTTTCTTCTTTAAACTGATCAATACATTTCTGAATAACACTACAAAGATTTTGCTGGTTCTTTGTTTTTTCCTAATATTCTTGCTGTCGAGCTTTATATACGTGTCACTCTGTATCTGCTTCAAAATTTCCATGAAATTGAAAATGTTAGGATGAGCAGACATGAACTCAGCATTAAATTTTGCGTGGAAAGATTCGCAGCAGTTCGTGGTGCGATCGCCTATACTCGACATATCAGCCCACATTTCCGGGGGGAAATGTCCGTCATCTAAATAATTGGCATAAATTTAGTCGAAAAATTCTATGAGTTGTTGGTTACCTTCTGGTTTTAGAGCAAACAAGTCTTCTACATAACAACTTACAACTTGATCATGCGGAAGCAATGGTAAACCAAAAAACTTCGCAATAAAACGAGAACTAAAATCAGATAATATTTTGTAATTCCTTATAAGGTATAACTGACAATAATATGCGTAGACGCACTACACTTCGCAATAAAACGAAAAGTAACATAAGATAATATTTTGTAATTTCATATAACTGCATATATGCGATTAACTAGCTATCAAAAAATTCGTTATCGAGACCGGACACAAAACGGCCATTCAACGGACAGCAAGGAATAACGACCCGGAGCCAGTGTTGCCAGGTCTGGTGATTTTTCACCAGATATGGTGATTTTTAATAGTCTGGTGACTGGTGAAAAACTTTGTACAATATATAAAAAAACGGATGATTTATATTGATTCATATAAATTTATTTTAAATTATTTTAATTTATTAATTTTTCAGTAGGAAATATAGCATTTTTTTAAAAAAAATAATGAATAATGTTTCACAAGTCCTACAGTTAAATTGTCTCAAAATCGAAACGAATGTATCCCGATGTTTGAATACTGAATAATTACCATTTTATTTACAGACATTATTATTATTGTTATTGTTGTTATTGTGTTGTTGATATGTTATAATTAACTTATTATCAGTTATTAACTTTTAGATATTAATATAATGCTATAATTGTAAATACTAAATTATTATTATTCATTTATTCATTTTACACCATAGAATATTCACTTTTCAGTTTCCACTCTCCAGTTCAGACAGCCCAATCTCTAGTCGCTGTTTAGTCTTTTACTGCTTTTGTGTTGGACTAGCTAACAGTTAAATTATTCTCATAATAGTACTATAATATTTTTTTTTTGTTTACCTTATTGTTTTCGTGATGGAAAAAAAAAATAAAATTTCATCTTATTTTAGTATTTCCTCTAGTTCTACTGATACTTTAAACAAAAATGTAAGTATATAATTTATTTACAATATGTTACGGTAAAATTGCACATTAGCGACTTTTTTTGAAAAAGGTCCTAAAGAAAAAGTAACATCATGAAAATGATTGGTGGAAGTTACACACCCTAATATTTGTATTATAATACTCTTAGGTTAATGTTACCAGTTCAACTTCAACAATTGATCAAAGTTTTGATGAATCTATTGATTCTCCGGGTACATTGCCTACAGCAGCTAACAAAAATGACAAGGTGGCAAGTGAAGACAAGACAAATGAAAATATTAGGTAATACATTATAAACCATTATGTCCTAATGTCTCATTTAAGTAAATAGGTAGGACAATTCATTCTATCAGAACTAAATTATATGCTTAACAACTACTTTGTTTAAACAAAAATAACAGAAAAATGTGTTTTGTTGTAAATCTCATTAAAACTTACTTTTTTTCACTAATAGTCACTAATTACACGAATGGATAATAATAATGATCAATTGTTTAAAAACTATTTTCACAACATAACTTTTTTTTATGCAAAATTACAATAATTAATTTGTGCAATATTAACTTGTTAGAAACTTATTATTTAAATTATTTTTCATTACCTAATTATAGCTAATATTTATTTAGATTTGAAGCTGTATCAGATACTGATGAGTATAATACTGATGATGAAAAAAAAAGATCAGGTCAAAGTTATAAGAAAAAAAAATTCAACTATGCTCACAAATATCAAACCTCTTGGGAAAAAGATATAGATTTTAGTGGATGGATTCAAAAAAGTGCTATAGGATCTACCTACTTCCATTGCAAAGCATGCAGGGCAGACTATATAGGAGGGATATCAGCTTTGAAAAAACACTCATATTCCAAAAAACACAAAAATAATATTACAGCTGCTCGGGTGCCCTCAGTATATGACATGGCAAGTAAAAAAAATAATGAAATTATTGAAAAATATGTGAAAACTGTAGATATTAGAATTGCATCCTTCATAGCCGAACACAATATACCAATTAATTCTTCTGATCATCTTGTTCAATTAATAAAATCTTTACCCCTAAATAATGACAGTCAAAAAAAAATTCAATGCAATAGAATTAAAGCCACTAGTATGATAAATAATGTAATAGGTGAAACAGATGTTCAAACAATCATACATTTAATGAAAAATAATAGATTTTCACTACTAGTTGATGAGTCCATCTTGCCATGGTTGTTAGAATCATGATTGACTGGGATATCAAGGACTTATTTGTAACATTAATTCCTTTAGAAGATGCTACAGCTAAAAATATTCATCGTGTAATAAAACAATTTTTTGATAACCATAAAATACCATACACAAAGAATTGTATCGGATTTGCTGCAGACGGTGCTAATGCAATGATGGGTAGGAATAATTCATTAAAAACCCATTTATTGAAAGATATACCACATTTGTTTACAATGAAATGTATTTGCCATTCATTGGCATTGTGTGCAAATTATGCTTGTAGTAACTACCAGAAAACATTGAAAAAGTTACTCGTGATGTATTCAATTACATGCATCAAAGTTTCAAGCGCCAAAAAGAGTTTCAATCGTTCCAAACATTTTATGAGTTGAAACCTCATAAGCTTCTACAATCATCCCAGACAAGATGGCTGGCTTTAGTTATGGTGGTCAATAGACTTTTGGAGCAGTATAGTGCCTTAGAAGCTTATTTTCGATTGCAGGCTTTTGAATCCGATGCACTGACCAAATCATTAACCAAAGATATTTACAACCAGTTGAATAATCCAATTACAAAATTATAATTAGAATTCCTTCAGTTTATTCTTCCAACTATTACTAATTTAAATCTTGAGTTTCAATCTGAGTCTCCTAAAATATTTACCCTTTATTGCAGAATGGCTGATGCTTACCGATTTATTTTAAATTGTTATATTAAACCATCAGTGCTATCTAATATGGATATTTCCACTTTACAATACAGAAATCCAGATAACTGTGTATCAAATGACTTACTGTACTTGGGTCCAAAAGTAGCAATATCACTTGGAAAACAAACTTTAAATCAGGATGATCTGATAACATTTAAAATGAATTGCTTGAATTTTTATATTTAGTTAACTAGACAGTTTTATTTGAGATTTCCTTTTAATAGTAATGAAGTTTTAACATTAAAATATTTATCATTTCTCAATCCAAAAGAAATAGCTAATGTTGAATCACTTGGACCTGCCGCTGAAAACTTTATTACACTTGTTAGTGATATAAATGAATTGGATAGAGAATGGAGAATGTTTAAAGCAAAGGATTTTGGAGATTTTAATAAGTGTAATGTTATTAAGTTTTGGAAGGATAATTTATCTACTGTTAGAGGTGATGGCTATTTACTGTATCCAAAGTTGTCAGAATTTGTATCATTATGTTTCATATTGCCTCACAGTAGTGCCTGTGTAGAAAGAGTATTTAGCCAAATAAATCTGAACAAGACTAAAACTAGAAATCGTTTGTCAACCGAAACTCTTTGTGGAATCCCACATTCCAAACAGTTGATTAAAAATGAAAATAAAAATTGTTTTGATTATAATATATACAAAGATTTATTAAATAAACATAACAATTCTATGTATAAAACAAAATGAATTGCCTGTATAATTATTTTAGTATGTTTTTTTTATGATAATAACATAGTTAGATGAAGTGTTTATGAAATTTTTAATTGTTTATAATCAGTGTCAGCCTGGCACTAAAAGGGCCCCGGATGCATTCCTCCAGTAGGGCCCCCAAAAATATCTCATCAAATTATGAAAAGTGTAAATAAATAGTGCAATAATAAATATTATTATAATTATGTTTTTTTAACCTTTGAAAAACTATAAAAACTATTAATAATAAAATTCTATAAAGACTATAAAGAAAAAAAACATCAAAAAAATATTAAGTACATTTTTTCAAAATACACATCAATAGAGTAATTAATTATTTTAATATTTTACTAAGCAACGCAAATTGTACCAATTGATTTTCTTTATAACTTTATAGAAGTAATTTTTTTAGTTGACTAGATGAGTTTGCAATTGTATCAATCAATGTATCGGAGTCAATGATAATATCATTTTCAATGGTCAATAACATTAATGGATCAAGATTTTATTGGTGCAAAGAAGACCGAAGTTTAGATTTTACTATTTTCAACTTTGAAAATATTCTTTCACATGTAGTCTGAGTTGATGGTAACAACAACACAATTTTAAACAATGTAAATAAATTGCAAAAAAAATTTTATTGATATGATAGTTCTTGAAGCACAGTAAATGCACAGTAAAGACATTTAGTACATTTGTTACATTTAACTTGTTCGGTAGGTTCAACTTCATTATCTGTATCTTCATCAATATGTCCATTTTTAATAAGTTCATCATGAAAATCATTTGCAGATTTAGGTAAAAAACTGCTATATTGGCAAGCAAACTGTTTTAATTCATTGCAATGATTTGTTGATCTAAACCGGCTAGTTTGCATACTGTTTTTAACGAGTCCTTGGGAAATTGTTCAATTTCTTCAATAAAAGAAAATGTTCTAGGATCTAACCAATTTAAATCTTTTAATAACATTTCATTATGTACAAATCGTGATTTTATACTATTAATAATAGTATCCAAAATAGAATAAGCATTTGACTTAAACGTTGTATGAGGAGTTAACATTCTAGATTCATCTGAACATTTTTCTCCAGATAATTTTTTTTTCTTTGTTATACGCTTAACAGGAAAATCTTCTTGAATATCTATCAGGTCTTCTTCATTAAAAAACAAATTAATTTTTTCTGCAAAGGTTTTACATTTTGAATACAAGGAGTCTATATAATTTTCATTTCTTTTTTTTCAATTTGTGTTTGTAAAGTTTCAATCATTTTCCAAGCTTGTAGATAGTTTATTGATTTAGTTTGCAAATACTCTGATACTGGACTTGTTACTGCATATATATCAAGCAACAAATTAGCAATTAATATTATTTCCTTCATTAAAATCCCCTTCATATTTGCTGCCCCATCAAAAGAACATGCCAAAATATCGTCAAGTAATAGCCCATGACTTTTTAATTTTTCTTCTAACAATTTAAAAAGTGCTTTACCACTAGAATCTTTACAAATGACTAAACTTAGTAATCGTTCTTGTATGATTCCATTGAAAATATAACGAACACAAATCGCAAGCTGGTCTACAGTTGTTCGCTCCGCAAACAATTTTTAAATGTTAAATGTTCCCGCCGACGCAATCCGATCTGTATTCGTTGTTTTCTTGTAGTCGTAACGGTTGGTATCGTTCGTCGTTGCGGTGCTGTCGATAATGGCATCAGCTGTTGTGTGCTGACGGCCCAGCGCGTGCGTTGCGCCGTTACGTAATTTGTTTTCGTTATTTAGTATCACGTGCGTGTGTGCTAAATAGTTTTCGGTTATGTTTTCGTGAATTTAGTCAAGTCATTGCCCTCAGTGTCACCGAAAGTTCTTAAGTTCATGTGTTTTTCAATTTATGTAGGTGGCACTGAGTAATCGTTTCGTACTTCAGGTTTTTGTCGAGTCCGGTTCGTTAAAAACGTTTGACGAACCGGCTCGCCTCTCGTTCTTGTCTCGTCGCTCACAAGGAGCAGATCTCCGTGTTTTAGTCGTCCATTGTCTGCAGTAGAAAACCACATTTTGTGAATTTGTGAATTGGCTGCTTGGTAATTATCGTTCGAACAATTTTTATTGTCAACGTTTCTAATTTTTCATTCCCCAGTCTAGGGCGGTCAATATTGTACCAGCAGTCATTGTGAGTTGTGGTTTTCGTGTTCGTGCGTTGTATTGTGTTGCTGCAGACAACATTGTGTTTTTTGAGTTCGTCGTTAGTGACTGTGGCCTGGTGGTCGTACGTGCGTGGGGTTGCGTAATTTTGTTGGTTTAAATAGTTTTCATTTTGTATTATACTACGCTTCCCCGGCACGGTCGCGTGGGATGAAATCCGCCATCGGACACAGTCACCTGTTATTGTGAGTATTGGTCGACCACGTGATTTATTTAGTTTCATTTCGTTTGTCTGGTGAACAGACGTGTTCACCAGTACTTTATTTTACTTCATTTATTTATTGCTATTATTATATAAATTATTTATTGTCAAATTATTTATTTATTACTATTATTATATAAATTATTTTTTGTTAAATTGAAATTGTTGGGCCAAACAGGCCACATATATATATAAACATTGTCGGCACACTTATACTATTATTTTTGATTATTATTATTATTATTATACTGATTTGGTTTATTAATTATTATTATCATTATTATTACTTATTTGTCTAAGTCGTGAAGACACCCTTATAATTATATAAGCGCTGAACGCGACATTTTTTGGTGACCTCGACGTGATATAGATAATTTTGTTGGTTTAGTTATTTGTTTCTGTTTTTTTTATTGTATAAAGTATTATAGGTACTACATCTTGTCAACAATGGATGATGAAGTCAAAACATTAGAAAGGACCAAGCGGTTGGTCAAAAGAAAGCTGAAGACCATCTTCAATAAGCTTGAAGCAGCAACAAAATTTGTTTCCCAATTTGATGTGTCACAGGGTAATACTTATGAAGTACAAGTGCGAATTGACAATTTAACCAATATAGCTGAACAGTTTGAAATATGTCAGGCTGAATTAGAAGATATTGAAGAAGAAGTCTCAGATGAGCAACGTGTCAAGGAACGACTAGTATTCGAAGATCACTATTTCAACGTTAAGGCTTCGTTAATGAATCTTGTGGAGAAAAGCCAAGAAAAGCATTCATCCTCACAGTCACTTAGTGAAGTTAACAAGTATAGTAATGAAAATGCCATGAAATTGCCGCCAATTAACGCTCCACGATTTAATGGTGATTGGCAGAAGTGGACCTCGTTTATCGACACTTACAATGCCATGTTTCACAATAATAGCACGTTAGCACCAGTTCAACGATTGCATTATCTGAAAAGTTGTCTAGATGGCCAAGCTAGGGATGTCATTCAGTCGATACCTACTACAGGAGAAAACTATTTGCAAGCATATAACACTTTAGTCAACCGATATGAAAATAAGGGAGCAATCATTCAAGCACACATCAGGTCATTATTTGAAACTCCTAAGGTACAAATTGCATCATCCACAGAATTACAAAGTTTGCATCATAATATTATGTCTAATGTAAATGCGCTCAGGGCTCTACAACAACCAGTAGATTCGTGGGATGCATGGTTGGTAACGCTAGTGTGTAATAGACTGGACCGTGCTACTGTTGGGGAATGGCAGATACATTATAATAAAAAGGATTTACCGACATTTTCAGCAATTGAATCGTTTTTGTTCAACCGAATTTCAGCGTATGAAGCTGGAGACATGAACAGTTCCACTAGTATAGCTTCCACGTCAGGGCATATAAACACAATGCAATCAACTACCACTAAATCAAAACCTCCCAATAATAGTTCAAAATTAAATGAAAAGAGAGTATTTTTTACCAAGTCTAACGATGGTAGAGTCAAATGTGTTGTATGTAATTTCGAACATAATTTATATCAGTGTGTCAAGTTTAAGAATCTTTCAGTCAAAGAGCGCAGGGACACTGTGTTCGCTAATAGACTTTGTTTTAATTGTCTGAAATCTGACCACCAGGTGCGTCAATGTAAATCATCTTCATGTACAATTTGTAACAAAAAACATAATACGTTATTGCACTACAACAACGAAGAATTGGTTGAAGAAACATCACAGAGTAGTAACGACAACCAATCAAGAAGGGGATCAAGCAGCATTCCACCTAACATAGTAGGTTGCGGTATGGTGAATAACAATGTCCATGGCAGTTCAAATTTACAATTAATATTAGCTACAGCTGTGGTGTATGTGTATGACACAGCAGGTAATGCGGTACATTGTAGGGCCGTTTTGGATTCAGGCTCTCAGTTATGTTTCATCACGAACAAAATGGCTCGGCGCCTTGGTCTAGACATAATGAACAATACCGTGTCCATTTCTGGCATAGGACAATCACAAGCAGCAACAGGTAAATGTTGTATGGGTACAGTGCAATCCCGGGTCGGTCAAGCACAGTTCAAGTTGCAATTTCATGTATTACCTACCATAACCAATGACCTCCCAACACAGATTTTCAAGTTGGAGCAGTTAAATATACCTAGTGAGATACAGTCGAATTTAGCTGACCCCACGTACGATAAACCAGGATCCATTGACATATTGCTGGGTGCTGAGATTTTTTTCGATATTTTGAGACAAAATAAACATATGGTATCAGAACATGCTGCTTTCCAAGACACTGCATTTGGTTGGGTACTGATTGGTAAAGTGTTCAGTTCAACATCCTTGGTTTCGGCAATACATCCAATTATAAGTCAGGATTCAGCATTATCATTATCTGCAACAACAGTTCCTACACAGAACGTACAGACGTCTTCACCAGTACTTTATTTTACTTCATTTATTTATTGCTATTATTATATAAATTATTTATTGTCAAATTATTTATTTATTACTATTATTATATAAATTATTTTTTGTTAAATTGAAATTGTTGGGCCAAACAGGCCACATATATATATAAACATTGTCGGCACACTTATACTATTATTTTTGATTATTATTATTATTATACTGATTTGGTTTATTAATTATTATTATCATTATTATTACTTATTTGTCTAAGTCGTGAAGGCACCCTTATAATTATATAAGCGCTGAACGCGACAACAGTGCTTACGTCTTGAGTACTATCAATCATAATACTAAATTTCTTACATTCAATAATTTCTTCAACTATTTTTTTTTGAATAGCTGCTCCTATGGACACAATTAATTTTTCATTAATAAAGTGTTTTGATAAAAAAGTTACCATAGATCCTCTGCCTTTTTTGTTTTTGTTTTTATCACTTAATGTAATTGATTTTTCAACGTGTTGTCCTAGGATAGTATCATACTTTGCCACAAGTGTTAAAAGTTCTAAAAAATTTCCATGGTTTAAACTATTGTCAGATAATGAATGAGCAGCTTCATGCTTTCCACGGTATGGTATACCTTGTTTGCCAATAAACAAAACTATATCAATTAAACGCTTAAATACTTGTCTTCGCACTTCAACTTGTTGAACCCTTTTTTTCATAACATCTCTATTTAATATTGACTGAATATCTTTATTTCATTTAAAACGCACAGCTGTATTTGTAGAATTATTATGAAAAATTGAATTTTCGTGGATCGTTATATCACGGAACAAATTTTTATTTTTTTTAATGTCCACTTCATAACCAGATTTAATATAATATATCTTTTTCCCCATACTTTTAAAGAATTTGTTTCCATACAATATGACACCCATTTTCTTTGAACAACATCTCCATTTGGCAGCTATTTATAGTATATTCTTTTAAAATTAACTTTACCTGTTTCAGAATTTACATAAGGTTGTATAGGATGCTTATCAAAAAAATTATTTTTTGCAGTGACAGAATCACTCATTGATGGACGAATAAAGTTAGTAATTGTACAAATCTGAAACAAAAATAATATATAATTTAAATGAACAATTTATCTGTATTATTTTATAAATATGTACCATCTGGTCATTATTAATTGTTGAAAATTGAGAATCTTGATTACATAATAATAAGTTCAACTTAGAAGAATTCACTGCTATAAACAATTATAAATTCACAAAAATAAGAGAGAATACTAATAATAATTATTTAAACACAAAAAAGTAAGTAATAAATCCAAAAATATAATAGATTAAAATCAATAAAAACATTAATAAAAAAAAGTAATAAAAAACAATAAGTAACTTTAGTCTTTACTATTTGTGTCTTTAATACAAATAGCATGTTCATTGGCCAAAGTGTCTTCTGAACATTCAACAACACTGCTTTCTACATGAAAAAAAAATATATATATATATATATATATATATATATATATATATATATATATATATAAATTACTTAGTACAAAATAATTTTTTAATAATAATTTTACCATCCGATACAATTAACAATAATTTTATCAGCATGCTCACTGACTTTAGTATCTTCTGAATATTCTTTTATACTGCATACTAAATAAAATAAAAAATTGTAATTAATTAATAGAAAATTATTTTTTAGGAAAGATGGAAATATGGAAAGATAAATAACAATAATATAACAATATATTATGCTATTATTATATGAATTTTTTTCAGCAAAAAGATAACAAGAAAAATGATGCAATGCATGTAAGTAATAATTGTACCTAGGTGTTTTACATTTAAATGTAATATTGTTTTCTTTTTTGTATTTATTTAATCAAAAACCTCAAAAACCCGTCATGCAATAGAATATTTATTATATAAAATACTGAATTCAATACTATCTGTAACATACAGTGGCAGTTCTTGAGAAGCCACAAGGGGGGGGGGGGCGTAAATATTTTGCATATACTTACAATTTACATACAATTTGAGAAATAATTATAAGTAAACTTTCTACCACAATGGCATAAGATAAAAATATAGGTATCAATAAAAAAATTAAAACAAAAATTATTTTTTATTCAAACTTAATGAACAGTCAAACTTCAAACATATTAAACATATTTTATATTATTCAAACAAATTGCTTAAATAAAATAAATATATATATAAGTAATAATTATAAATTTAGACTTACAGAACATAATAAAATATTTTTACAAAATAAACGTTCTTTTACGATTCTTTTGCTTGGCAAATCTTTCAATAATAGCATCTGTATTTACTTTGATGTCTCTATGCACATGCAAAAGCACCAAACCACTAAGCCTATTATTTCCCATTCTAGATCTTAACCATGTTTGAACTCTAAAGAAATAAGCAAAGCAACAAGCAATAAGCAAAAAGCAATATATTTGAATTGTAAAACATGCAATGAAGGTTTAATGACTAATTTATAATAAATTGTTCAACTTTATTAATACAAATAAATTAATAATTATGTTTAATAAAGTTCAAACATAATGCCTAAAAATATTTAATGTATTTAATTATTTTAAATTCTTAATTACTTAAAATGTTATACCTGTTTAGAGTCGAAAAACTGTGTTCAGCTGATGCTACACTGATGGGCAATGTACATATAATGGCAAAAATAGTTTTAATAGTAGGAAATACAGTTTTATCACATTCAGATAGAGATTCCAAAACATTTTTATGTATATGAAATATGAAAGCAAAATCAAAATAGTTTTTCACATAACATTTTTCAGTTAATAGTAATGTAGCCAACAAATAGAAAAAATATGTAACATCTAGTAAGTACCGTCTAATTTGTGCCTGCACCACATGAAGTACCAAATGTTAAGTTCGAATTGAATGGCATCCATCTGTAAATGATTAAATAAGTTTTGCTCCTTGATGATTGCAGATATGTTTTCTATAAGGTCTTGAGTGTTGTGTCATCTTTTACTTGTACTATATTACTAGGTACCAATTGCATTAATGCTAAGAGATTTTTATTTTCTTTATTAATAAAACGGGAATTTAAGTCTTCTAAAATACTGTCTAATACTGGAATGTATAAATTAATACGATAGTAATCTTCTGGCTAATCTAAATCTGTTATGTGGTTTCTATATTTCTGCCGCCCATAAAGTCTTGGTAGCTTTACTTCAACATTAAGTGTTTTTAATATAATTTCAATTTCTCTAAATATTGAATTGAATTCTTGATCGCAGTTACTTCTATATTTTTTAAAAGGAAAAATTATGTCCTTGATATATTTAGATGCTGTGAAAATGTCTTCATCTTTTCCTTGCAGTAATTTACTGATAGGAAATGTTACACATAATGTACTAGATAATACAAAGATATATGCGATATGTTTGTCACATTCGATAAAATTATTGATTTTATCGATTATGACAAGATTTTGTCGAATTCGACATAATGTTGGTATTCTTGAACGTATTGTGATATAATTTTATCATTTATCGAATTCGATAATTTATATCGCATAAACCATTGCGGTAACATTGGTTATCTGTTATCCTATCAATAAAACTTCATTATCACTGTTCAATTTTGTTTTTATCAATATATTTAAAAATAGTATTTTTATTTATAACAAAATACTGTATATGTGTTATTTGTTACTAATTAGTAATTGTTTTATTTTTCCAATTTTCCATTGTGTATTCGTATAAGATTATTTAATATTTATATTAAAATATATAAATACAATGTCTAAATCGAGGCCTACAAAGTAGCAAATGAAGCGCTTAATTGAGCTTGTATCAAACGATCCACAACTCGTCACTGGCAAGTTATCATCAAATTTTACTTATAAAATCTTGAAAGAGAGATGGAAGCAAATTGCTGATGAGTTAAATGCGTTACCCGGTGCAGAAAAAAGTGTTGATAAATGGAAATGGTAAACACGTTTTTTTAAATAGTTAATAGTTGTTACCAAGACGTTTATACACATGGAGATCACCACGTGATCAACCTGGTGACATAGTTCGAAATCAGATTGATTACATGTTTATTAAAAAGCGTTTTAGGAATAGCTGTTTACGAGTAAAAACATATCCTGGTGCTGATATTGAATCAGATCATAATCCTTTAGTTGGTAGTTTCAGAATAAGATTTAAAAAATATATTAAAAAACAATATAAGAAAAAATGGGATATGAGAAGATTGGAAGAAAACGAAACATGTGAACAAATTGCAAAAAATATAGGGAACGTTTGCAGAGTCTTAGAAAGAGAAAACAACAATGTAGAGGAAACTTTTCAGAAATTGACTAATGCGTTAGAGAGTATTGGCAAAGACAATTTAGAAATTAATAAAAATATGAAAAAGAAATGGATGACAGGAAAAATATTGCAAATGATGGAAGTAAGAAGAATTTTAAAAAATGACCCAGACAAATATAAAGAGAGCCAAAAATGTATAAAAAGGGAAATACGTAAAGCAAAGGAAATATGGATGAGAAATCAATGTGTAGAAATTGAAAATTTGGAAAGAAAACATGATAGTTACAATTTACATAAAAAAGTAAAGGAAGCAGCAGGGATGTATAAGTCAAATACGATGGGGAGATTGCATGATGAAAATGACAAAGTCATTGTAGACAAAGAAGAGAAAATGACTACTTGGAGAAATTACATTGAACAACTGTATGAAGATACAAGTAGACCAGAAAAGGCACCTGATTTCGATCTGATGGAGAACTTACCTATAATGGTAGAAGAAGTAGAAAGAGCTATGGCACAAATTAAAAAGGACAAATCTCCTGGACCAGATAATATATATGGAGAATTTTTAAAGTTAATAGATGAAGAAGGGGTATCCTGGCTCACTTAATTATTCAATAGAATATACGCTTCTGGGGAGATACCTCAAATATGGCTAAAAGCTACATTTGTTACACTACCCAAAAAGCCAAGCGCAAAATGTTGCGACGAGTTTCGTACTATAAGTCTTATGAGTCATTTACTAAAACTATTTTTAAAAATAATTCATCAGAGGATCTTTAGAATATGTGAAGAACAAATGAGTAACACACAATTTGGTTTCAGAAATGCTATGGGCACAAGAGAAGCTATTTTCAGCCTACAAGTATTATTTCAAAGAGCTAGAGATGTTAATCAGAACATATATGCATGTTTCATTGATTATCAAAAGGCGTTTGATAATGTAAAACATGACAAGCTTATAGAAATACTGGATAATGTTGGAGTGGATAAAGGAGATTTGAGAATTATAAGTAATCTATATTGGAATCAAAGAGCAGTCATACGCGTCGATGGAGAACTATCGGAGGAAGTATTAATTAAGCGTGGAGTAAGGCAGGGTTGCGTGTTATCACCGCTGTTATTTAATATATATTCGGAATTTATTTTCCGTGAAGCTCTAGAAGGAATTGAAGATGGCATTAAGGTTAATGGGGAATGTTTAAATAATATTAGATACGCGGACGATACGGTAATTTTTACAAATGACATTGTGGGGTTACAATATTTAATGGACAGAGTAGTAGAAGTAAGCGAAAGGTATGGCTTGATTCTAAATACCAAGAAAACAAAGTTTATGATAATAACAAAAAATCATAATTTAGGAGGACATATAATAATTAAAAATAAACGTATAGAACAAGTACAACGATTTAAATACCTCGGAACAACAATAAATGAAGATTGGGATCATTCATTAGAAATAAAATGTAGAATTGAAAGAGCTAGGGAAGCATTTCAAAAAATGTCGAAAGTATTCAAGTGTCATGATCTGTCTTTAGCTACAAAAATCAGACTGTTAAGGTGTTATGTGTTTTCTGTATTATTATATGGAGTCGAAACCTGGACATTAACAGAGTTAACATGCAAAAAAATTGAAGCTTTTGAAATGTGGTTATATAGGCGAATGCTAAAAATTTCATGGACAGATCGAATTACTAACCAATTGGTACTGGACAGGACTGTTAACTACAATAAAAACTCGGAAGCTGGAATACATTGGACACATTTTAAGAAATAATCAACGATACAATATACTACAGCTTATATTACAAGGAAAGATAGAAGGAAAAAGAAGTGTCGGAAGGAGACGTATATCTTGGCTGAAGAATCTCCGTGACTGGTACAATACAACATCAATTGATTTATTTCGGGCATCACTTGACAGGAATATCATAGCCAATATGATATCCAACATCCGGAACGGATAGGAACTCACAGAAGAAGAAGAATAGTTGTTGCTTTAATAACTAAAAGTTTTAGGCATGGCAGGATACAAGAGCTACAGCCAAAACAAAAGCTGCTGCTATAACAAAATTTAATCGTGGGACAGGAGGTGGACCACCATGTGAAGTTAAATTGTCTGATGCTCAAATGGATATATTACCTTTATTAAGCCAAGTTGCTGTCAGTGGTCACACATCTTCTTCAGAATCATTAGTACATTTTGATTTTTCAACCATTGAAAATAGTAACATACAATGTACTTCAAGTTCGATTCAAGGAGAAATAGGTAAAATTAGTATATTATACTAGTATATAAGGGCAATGAGAAAACCCATACTAATACTCTGTATTTATTTAGATAATGAAAACATACATATTGATACTTTACCAGTCTATATTGAAAAGGAAAATAAAGAATGTATGTATATAAAGCATAAATAGTTCAATTAAATCAAATATATATTAATTAATTTTCAGTACCTTCAACTTGTGGAACAGAAGTGCAAACAAATGATAAAGAATTATATGCATCCAAAACTGCACCTAAATTAAGTATGATTTCGTTAAATTAAAAAAAAAGATTAATCATAAAATAGACTTCAGCCTATTAAAAAAAAAATACATAATATTTCAAATGGTGAGGTTTGTTAACTAATTATTTACCTAATGCATGTAATCATTCAATGATGATTACATTTATCAATATTGTTTTTTTTTTTTTTTTTTAACAATAATTTGACATTTTACAATGATTTATAATCATTGTAACTTTAAATGAAGCTTTATTTATTTGAATTATAAAAATTATTATGCATACTGCCATATACCTAAGTAACTAATTAAATATTTTCTTTTTAAATTATAAAGAAAGATCAGCTACACAAAGATTACTAGACAGTCAAGATGTGGCAAACCGTATAGCGGATCTCACTGCTAAAAAATTAGAAATGAAGTCAGAATATTATTCAAAAAAATTAAAACTAATGGAAAGTAACAATGCTCTTTTAAGTAACATAAACATATTATTGATGTCACACTTAAATGCAAAAAATAATGAATGAAAAAATAAAACTGAATTTTGTTTAAAGTTTTAGTTGGTAAAAAAGGCAAGCAGTTTTTTTTTTTATTTTTATTGTGTTTTTTGTTGATATTTATCAGATGGGTTAATTTGTTGATTTTAAATTATAATGCAATTGATTTACTAAACTTAGCAATTTATATCTAGTCCAAAGTAAAACTACAAATTATGTTATATTAAGTTTTATATATTATGTTTCTTGAGTAAGTTTATACATAATGTTTAAGTATATAATATAAAGTATTAAAAGGAATATGAAATTGTTGTTATTATTATTTGTTGAAATAATAATATTACTATACATTTTGAAGTGTTTTTAGTTTTGGTTATTCTCTGATATTCCTATTTTGTAAAAGTCTACATATTCTCTCTCTTTGATGTCTTCCTAATATCAGTTCTCTGTTGCGATCATTTAACACATTAACATTCATATTATTTTGGTCATGATACATGCCAAAATCATAATCATCTGTGTTTTCTAAGTACTCGGGGACATTAAATGTTATACACAGATTATGCAGAACTACACAAGAATTTATTATTGCTGTTGCTTTTTCTGGTTTATAGTGTAATGTCCTGTCTTTTATCAAGCATCTAAAAAATATATAAAGTGTATATAGTACATAACATCTATTAAAATATGATATTCACAAGCTAATAACTTAATAAGTTATTTTTTATTATTAATAATAACTAACCTAAAACGGGATTTTAAAACGCCATGACATCGCTCAATTATACTTCTAGCAGACATTTATATTTTATTATAGCGCACTTCAATCTCAGTACTTGGATTGGATATTGGAGTAAGTAACCACTGCCTTAAAGGGTACCCCGAATCTCCTAAATTAATGTAAATCATCTGTGATACAAATTTCTTAAGATCATTTTATAATGGCTCTATGAACCTAAACTTACCCAACAAATAGATATCATTGAAATTATGTTCATGTAACTGTTAAAAATCGGCAAAACATTACTATTATTCCAAACATGTATGTCGTGAGTGCTTCCAGGAAACAATGCATTTATATTCAATATTTTTATTAAAATGTCGAAAAATAAAATAACGTCTTATTTTGAAACAAATGCGCCGAAAATGTAAAACGAATAACACTGATGATGATTCAAAAAAACATTATCATTGAAATGCAGACACAAATATCGGATAGACAAATGCCAACTCGTCAATCGAAGAACAGTCATCAAGATATCAATTAAGTTTACCAGATAGTACGGACATACGAAATTTTATTAATGAAACTGCAGATTATTTTACTAAATCTTTAATAGTTAAAAGAAGTAATATCCCTGCATCAAATTTTATTTTTCCTTTTTCAACTCACATAAAAAAAGGGAAAATTGAAAAACGGTACGTGCGTGTCAATCATTTCGAGAAATACTCGTGGTTAGAATACTCAAAGGTTAAACATGGATTGTTTTGTAAAACGTGTGTATTATTTCTGACTTCAAGTCTTGGTGGTATGCATAAGACACAACCATTAAAAACATTAGTAACTGAGCCCCTAAACAAATATGCTAAATTGCTAGGTAAAGATAGATCTTTGGATGTGCACAATTATACAATTTATCATAAGAATGCTGCACAACAAGCAATTGATTTTCTAACCACATACTCGGAACCATCTAAAGAAATAATAAATATATTACATTCGAAAAGAAATGAAGAAATATTAGAAAACAGAGCTCGATTACGGCCAATTATTGTTACTATTATATTTTTGGGGCGGCAAAACATACCTCTACGTGGTCATCGAGACGATGGTCGAGAAATGTTTGGTGGATAAAATGAATCTGTGGTAAACAGTGGAAATTTTAAAGAAATCTTGAAATTTAGAGTTGATTCTGGTGATCAGGTGCTTGAAAATCATTTAAGAACATCTCATTCTAGTGCAACGTACATCAGTAATGTCATTCAAAATGAGATTATTGAATGTTGTCGACAGGAAATTTTAGAAGTTATTATGTTAGAAGTAAATGAAGCCAAATATTATAGTGTTATATTTGATGAAACAACAGACATCTCTAATACTTCCCAAATTACATTAAATATCCGTTACATTTTTAATGATCAAGTTCTGGAATGGTTTATAGGTTTTATTTGCATCTGAACGGTGGGCGTGGTCTATCTCAAACGAGGTAACCGTTGAGCGGCGGCATACGCGTATACCGTGATGTAATAGAAAAGTTTTGAAAATTGTTAAATATTTTCATTTTTCTATCATAATGGGTTGATATTTTAATAGCATACAAAATACATATAATTTTACAAGCGTTATCACCTAAATTGGTGTTTTAAATATATTTTATCTAAACAATGTACCTACTGGTTGTACATATACTTTATATTTGCAATTCTATAATTGAATTTCTATTAGAATAATCTTTTTACAACAAATATATTGTTTATGTTACACATCAGATTATCGTGATTGTACATAATAGTTAAATCAATAATTTAAGTTGTCATCATGGGTGTAGAACTACAGTTTACAGCAGCTGTGGTTGTCATATTGTTTTCAAAAAAGCCTAATGATAATAGTCAATAAAAATAATAATACCTATTTATTGCAAACCTATTTTAATATTAGTGAATAGAATTGATAAGACTATTGAATATTGATACTTGATCAAATTATTTTCTAATTAAATAAATTAAATAAATAAATTCCTAAAATGGATAGGGTCAGTCTAAATGAAATTTATACATTTTGTAATGGAACACCAACTACAAGGAACATGGTAGAAGGAGAAAGAATTTTAAATTCTGGACATTTAATTCACTGTGGGTATACTAACAAAGATGATGCTAATATTAATTTATTTGCTATGTGTCTTCAAACATCTGCATTACGAGAAAAACCCCATGAAGTTTATGGTACTTTGAGCTTTCAAAATTGTACATGGATTGTATCCCAAATGGTTTGTTCTTGTAAAGCAGGTGCAAGTCAGACTTGTAAACATACTGTTGCTACATTACTTCATATTAACAGGTTATTTAATAATTGTTTAGTAGGTACTTAAGTGTTATAGATATTTTTTCTGCTACTATTTTAATTTTAGATCTGGCATAAATATTTTGGAAGAAGTTTCACAGACTGATTTAAAATGCACATGGAATCAAAAAAAGCCAGCTTTACAGTTGTATGCACCTAAACCATTAAAGAACCATTCTTATTTTAATAAAAGTAAAATACCTAACACAATAGCTCCGTCTGGTGAAATACTCCTGAAAATTCAGCATATACTTTTGAATAAAAATAAAGAATCAGCAATAGCAATACATAGGTAAAAATAAAGTAGTAATACAATTTAATAAACTTGCCCAGTATTTATTTCACATTATTATACATTTTATATATTAGTATAAATTAATCAATAGGTATTTCAAGATTCTCTTGTGTCTTGATTAGTTATTAATTATTATTATCTATATTTTACAATTTAATACATTAGTCCAATTTTTATTTGCATTTCTTCTAGTTTTTGTTTAGTTTTAAATGAAACAGTAACCACCTTTAAATGTTCCACCTTTAACTTAAACAGAAGTCACCATTGATTATTATTAATGTTAATAATATTTATTCTGTATATTTTTAGTAATGGAAGACATACCCCTTGCAATGATAATGAACAAACACAAATAAGTAAAGTGAATGCAGATTTTGAAAAATATTTTAAATGTATCATTGGACTCAAAAATAATTTAAATATTAATTATGTGTTTGGTCCTATGAGAGAGTGTTGTACTAAAGAGTATGATAATTTAAGTTTGATCAATATTTGGGAAATTTGTTATAAAACTAGTACTTCTAAAAGACTGTGGGATATTGAAAGGAAATATAGGATAACAGGTTCAAGATGTTATTCATTATATACCTATACATCAAACAAAAATCCAAACTGGATAACTAATTCACTAAAGTATTTTATTGGTAATTCATTTACAAACAAGTTTGTAAAGCATGGTATTGAAATGGAACCACTAGCTAAATTGTTATACAAAAATGTCAACCCAGATTGTACCATATTTGAACCAGGTTTATTAGTTTGTCAGGATAATCCTTGGTTAGGTTATTCAGCAGATGGAATCATATTTCAGCATGGGAAGCATATAAAGTTACTTGAAATTAAATGTCCATACAATGGGAAGACTGAAGGTATAAAATATGTTATTCAGAACTGCAAGTATTTAGTGAAAAAAAATGATATGTATACACTTAAAACTAGACATGTTTACTATGGACAAGTTCAACTTGGTATGTTTGTGAATAATCTTGCAAGTACAGATTTTTGTATATACTCATCGTATGATAATGGCATGTATATTATAAACATACAAAAAAATGAAGAATTCATACATAAAATGTTAACTAAATTAAAACATCACTTCTTTGAACATATGTTACATACAATATGCTTAAGTAAAAATAAAGAATTATAAACTTTATATTATATAACTTTAAAAAGAATTAATTAAAAATGTATTTTATGTATAATTGAATATTTAAAACTTATCAATTGCAAGAATTGGAACACTTAAGTTAACAATTGCACAAATAATAAAAAATATTTCATCTACTTTAGAAGTTAAGCTTGAAGGAAATTTATTTAATATACTGAATATCTTAATACGTTGATTAACTCTTTCAATATGTACCCGTGCACTGGCAATACTTTTATTGAGAAGAGCTTCTGTTGAACTAAATTGTCGTTTTCCTTTTAAAAAAGGTGGTCTAAATAGCTTTATATGTTTTTCTGCACATACTGAGTCAATGAGGAATCCTTTGTCAGCCATAATTGCATCATCTTCTTCCAGCATATTAATAAGTAGACTTTTTTCAAAAATAAATTTATCTGAGACACGTCCACCATATCCTTGGCTAACAAATGAAAGTAATCCAGCAGGTGTGACACCGGTCATAAACTTGGCAGTATACGTTGATTTATAGTGTGAGTAAGTAATTATTGAAGTTGATAAAGTTTTGGGTTTCATAATTGGAATTGCAATGCAATCAATAACAATTCTTGTACTTTTAAAATTATTAAAACATTTGGGCATGTTACAAAGAATTTCATTTTTTGATGGCCAAGGAATCATTGGTTTTAATACTACATATAAAACATCTATTGCTGCTGATATTATTTTCTTACAATGCGTACTGCTACATTTAAATAGAACAGCTAGTACAGAATATGACATATTTTGCTTTAGTTTTATAAATGTCATTATTACACAATCTCTTAAAGAAAATATTTTATTAGAATTGAATGGTATTGGTTCTAATAAATTTAATGATTCAATTATGGAATCAAGTAGTACAAATGAATGTAAACCTGTTAAAGTATTTAATTTTTGATCAGTATCAATTAATGTTATAAATGAAAATGATAGGTCACCACTAGTTACTTGCACATGAACATCCTTTAATAAACTAGTATTGGCTTTTGAAATGCATTGGTCGATAACAGAATTATTATCCAAAATAATATTATTATTTATATTGTTATTTGTTACTTGTATCATTATTAAATTCTTGTTTTTCAAAACTTAAATGACATTTTGCAGAAGTAATTTTGTTTCTTTTTTCTGATCGCTCAGATCTTGCAATTAGTGATAATTCATCAGTGGATTTGAATTGCTTACATTTAGGTAAATTATATGATGGAACTGCGGTTTTCTTTAAGCAATGTTTCTTAGAAGATTTATCTAAACAAATGTTAGTACATATTAGGTTTACATCATATAATTATACATGTATTTATACATTATAATTCAATACATACATACCTACATTACTAAATAAATAAATATATATATATATATATATATATATATATATATATATATATATATATATATATATATATATATAATATAAATGTAAATTATAAATTAATTTTAACTACCTGCATTTATATAGTCATCTCGTTTAAAGTGTAAAGAACAAACAGACATAGAATCAGTAACTTTTTTTCCCATTTTCAGAACATTGATCCATTTTTTTCTTCTTACCGCATCGTTAATTTTAGGAAATGTAGCAAATTTACTTTCTGGATTTCTCCTAGCCAGTGAAGTACACCCAAATACACAACAAAATCGGTTGGAATTGTTTTTTTGGGGAGTAAATGTTGCACCAACTTCCATTTTGTAATCAAAATTGAGAATCAATTTCAATCAAATATCACTATATGAAATGATGCGATAAACGGTTCATAAATTATATTAAAATTGGTAGTCTGTGATAGTATACCTTTTTAGTTTTTAGTTAATAATATAAATTATATGATATAATATACAATCTTAAATCAAGATAATTCGATAATTTAGAATATAATAAAATTGTGCACTTCTGCACGACTGTTAGTCATGGTTACCTCGTTTGAGTAGTTACAAAAGAATCCACCAGAGCGCGTACCATAGCTGAGCGACTACGAATAGATTGCCATAAATATATATTTGACAAAGAAAAGGGACATTTGTCAGGTATTAACGAGGAAGATGAAAGTGTTAGTAATGAAAAGCATCCTGAGCCGAAAATTACAGGAGAACTTTTAGAAGAAACTGTTATAAATCTATTAAAAGATTTTGGATTCAATTTAGATGCATGTGTAGGTATTGGGACTGATGGATGTTCAGTCATGGTATCCACAGCTCGAGGTGCAGTACCGTAGTATATAAGTGCCGGTCCTGGCGCACTTTTGATATTTATTGATATTTTTCACTTAAAACTAATTTATTGATATTTTTCACTTAAAACTAATTTATTGATATTTTTCACTTAGTTTTTTTAAAAAATATTTATATTATGGTCCGTGGTATTTTTCACTTAGTTTATTTTTAAAAATATAAATATTATAGTCCGTGGTCTTTTTAACTTAGTTTATTTTTCTCTATTTTTTTGAGTTATTATGTTTGATTACATTATTAATATGGTCAATGAAGTTTTATCTAGATATTCCTGTTTTATAATGGCCCCAAGCTAAAGTATCAATTTCATTTTCTAATATAAATCTTTTATCATCATGAGCACTGAGTGCTGTTTTATTTTGTTCGATTGTACAAATGTCATGGTTTTTTGTTCTAAAAATATTTTGTTTAACACTTAGAGATTTTTGAGTTGTTAAACATTTTTTTAAATCATTATGACATATTTCTTTATCAACCACACATTTTATCACTCCTTTAGCTTTTTTGACTTCTTTGCCTGTACTATGTTCTGTGAAGGAATATAATTTCGATCGCAGACCAATAAATTCAGCCATTATTTTACCATTAAGCTCATCTTTGAATTTCCCTATAACTTTCTTGTTTACTAATGGTATATTATAAATATAATCCTTTGGATAATCATATGTATCATAATGGTCTATATCATTTTTCATATCTTGATAAAAATCATTCGTTTTCACATCTATTATTAGAGAATCTGTATCACAATATAATAATCTTATTTTATCACCGTATTTCTCCTTCAAAACATTATAATAAAAATCATACATTAATTTTTTAGAAATGTCTAATATAGTCATCCCAACATAAACTGGCTGAAACAATTTAGTCGAAGTTCTTTTCATATGTATTGCAGCTAAATTTTCTGTGAAAATCGTAGCTCTATCGAAATTTGGTTTCGCAACTAATTTTTCCAATTATGAAGCATTTGTTACCAATCTAATATCAACATGATTTCTTACATTCATCATTGTTCTACCGAAAACACTGTTATTCACCAATTTATAGAAATCTTTTTCAAAATTATTTCTAGCTTTTGTTCTGAGATTTGTGTTTAAATCAATGTAAGGTTTTAACCAAGGAGATTGGTCAAACTCCAAGATTTTATGAATTTTCTCTATTCTCAAACCATTACGAATATATTCTTGTAATGTTATGTAGTGGACGACATACTTTTTTTTATCATATAAATTTAGAGTGAGTTTAGGTTATGGAACCCCGTCAAATTGATTTTCTGGAGCAAAGGGGAAATCTGAATGTTTATCATGAAGTTCTTGAGGATATGTAAAATCAACCTCGAAAATATATCCTTTAGAGGAATCTACACTAAGATTTAATATATCTGTTATTTTTTCTGGATCAATCCATTTAAATCCTCCAGAAGGTAAGTATTGAGACATTGCCCATCCATAAAGATTGTTTGCGTCTAAATATTCCAAATAAACAGAATCTTTATTTTTATTAAATTTTTCCATCATGTATTTATTGTTTGCTTTGGAATATCTAACACTACATTGAGTCATCCCTCCTCTCAATCCTTTCTCAATGAATAAATGCATATCATAATCTGTTAATAATTCCAATTTTACTCCGGTTTTTCTGAGCATACAATTCCATGCAAAACCTGGAGTTGTGTAACACCACAAAGGATCTAACTTATAAGTTTCTAAAGAAAGATGACGAAAGTTTTCAATAATATCACTTAATAAGAAAACATCTATCTTATTATACAACATGGTAAATTCTCTGAGATTTTGTATATTAAACGCATTCCAAACTTCTTGAGCATTTTTATAATCATCGTTTCTTATATGTTTTTTTGTAAGAGAACTATAGAAAAGTTCTTTGGGAGGTAAACATGTTTCACTATACTTTTCGATGCAATCCATATACTCATAAGGATAAGATAATTTTTTTAGTTATTAAATCTAGATGTTCTCTTGGAAAATGTTTTCCGAGTTCTTTAAACTAGTTTTTCTCTAGATTATTAGCTAATTCATCTAAACTGCAAGATAGAAATTTGAATGAATCTAAAAATCTTATCTCGATTTGATTTTTACAGACAATATTTGTTCTACTTTTTTTACAGAATTTATTCAAACATTTATTTTTCATACAAGCAGATGATTGGTAGTCCAAACTATTTGAAAAAGATACATATTTTTCCTCATTATCTGGAATCAAGTTTATTCTTTAATTATCACCGTTGAATTCTTTTATAAATAAATGTGCGTCGTAACCTGAAAGGTTATGGAATAAAACAGGAATAAATCTAGGAACTTGATAATTTAAATTACAATAAGAATGTGCAGCTCCTCTATAATTTCCAGTTAAATGATCATGATCTCGAACTTTTCTCATATTATTTTTGAATTCAGTATTTTTTTCCTTTTTTTTTCATACTCTGTAACAATTGTGGAGGTATTTCCTCCATTTTTCTCTCACAAATATGACGTGTTTGCGTTTTTAAAATTTTTCCATTGTTTTTTAGTCAACTCTTTCATAGGAACTTTTACATCTAAATAATTTTTAGCAATATTAAGAGCTTTTTCTTTTCTTTTTTGAACAAACACCTTAGGTGCATCCAACCCAAAGTATTCTTCACTTTTCTTAAAACTCCCATCAGAGTATTTTATATAGAATACGAAACTTATAGGAGTATGTTTTTGGTATGGGTTTATATACGAAGTATTATCACAAGGTTGACAATTCTGTATTTTTTCTAACATACACTCAAAGTCTGCGTAAATCGAAACAGGTACTTTTAAAGAATGATTATAATGAGAAAATTGAACAATATTATTGGAAGGTTCAGGTAAAATGACCTTGGTACATTTATTATGCATACAGTAAGTTTTATGTTCGTTTAATTTATCTTGTGTTTTATGACTGGTTAAACACATTTTACACAGAAAACGTTTATGTTCATGTGTGGAAATTTGATCATGTCCTACTAGTTTCCATAAATCTTTTATCCAACAATAATGCTCATTATTTTTCTCTTTAAGATACAACAAATCAATATGTTTCTCCTTCTCAAATTTAGTTATTTTAAGAGGAATAATTACTGGCTTGAACTCATCAATACAATACACATTTATAGAAATATTTAATCTATAAACTATTTTATGTATATCTGTTAATTTAACAGGGAATTCAATATCTTTGAATTCTTTATCAAACACACTTTTCCATTTTTTATATTTGGAAACTCTCTGCGGATCATGTTCAGCTGGATATAATGCAGAAAGTAAGGCCCAAAGAAAACATTTATTATCCTCATTTTTCACATTTATAACGGCATGTTTAAGTTGAATAAATTTTGGAAGTTCTATATACGAAGCACCTCTTAGAGGTATAAATTTATTGATACACAATTCCAAGGAGACAATTTTTTGAAGACACCACTGTGATTGTTTGATTTGAAACTCTTGCATTTCATTCGTTAATTTAGTTTTCACTCCAAGATAGTAATCACTTCGATCAGTCGATTTCAATATTATTTCATTCTTTGTTTTAAAATGAGTGTCCTTATACTCCATGGTTTCTGTACCAGTAATTTTTCTCTGGTGTATACAATGCAAAATAAAATTTACTTTTAAACCATGTTGTTTATTTAATCCTTCTTGAATTTTACCTAAAACTATTCTTTCTACATGATTCATAAATTGTATAGTATCTTTGAACCCAAAATTATTATTAATTGTGAATGTTTTAACTCTGCTATTAAAGGCAGTATCTTTTTCCAAGATAACGGATCGATTTTTTTTTGGATTTATTAAAGAGTTTTTCACTGAACTTATGGAAAACTCTATGGTCTTTAGGTACTCTTTGTTTTTTAAGTTGCTTGGTTGTTGTTATTGTTTTCTTACGAATCCTTGTTGTGATTGTATTATTAGGATCATTATTTTTGTGTTTTTTTGTTTGGCAACGTCTTGACCAATTTTTATAAGCAATATTTGTGTCGCAAACTACACAGTATTTAGAATGATATTTAGTATTCATATTCATATTAATCATATTCATATTCATATCTTTCATTTATTATACGATATATTTTTTTAATTTTCAATTTTTTTTTTTGTTCGGTGATTGTCGATTTATTGCATTTACATACATTTGTTTCCTTTTAACTCAACTGCGTAATTATCGCTTTTATGACGTCATACAAAAGATAACGAAACTAGGCCATCATTCGAATTAAATACTCAGTTGTTTTTTTTTAAATTTTTTTTATTTATAATATTTATATATTATAAATAATAGAGTGTTTTAATAAAAATTAAAAATAATAGTATACATTTAGAACGTCCCTTGGTTAATTCTGGTAATTTTTTACTAGGACTTAAGGCTTTAACATTTACTGGTTTACATAATTTAATCAGAATTGAAACAGATTGTATAATTACAATTGGCCGTATAATAGTTCCTGTGGAGCCAGGCAGATATACAATTGACCAGTTAAACAAAAAAATTAATCCTGTTGTGATAAGTCTTTCAGAGGAAAAAATAGTTGAAATAACATGTAACACTTACTATCATTTAGATGAGAATTTCTGCAAATATTTGAATTTAGAGTATATAAAATTAGATTACTCAAAAATAAGTGAAATAGAAATCAGGTATATTCCTGTTATCAGATTAGACAGAGATTGTATTATTATAGCGAAAGAATATAAACTTCAAGACAAAATAAAATTTGTAATTTTAAACACAAAATTTGTGATAACAAAAGGCATTTATTCTTTAAAAAGATTTCAACATGAGCTAAATAAAAATACCCCTGATAAAAGAACAATAATTAGATATAAAAAGAAAAATAAGAGTGGCACTCTGTCACTTTTCTCACTTTTTGTCACTATTTCCGTAAAATTGTCACTTTTCTCACTTTCTTTACACCTACATAAGATCTTAATCTAATATGTCTTTTTTTATTACTATTGATCAACGAAAAAATTTAATTATGATATAATTATTATAATGATAATATATTATTATTTTATAGATAATTTTATTATAATGGATTTGTATATTCCCACGAATTAAAATATATTAAAATATCCTATAGAATATTTGAAATATTATGGAATAACTAGATAGCGCTCGAATCGCATATCTTATTTCGTGATTGAGCTAAATACGTTATCAGGATTAAGTTGTATTATCTAATACAATGGAAAGCCGGATAATAATATGTATAACAAAGTTAAAAATGTTTTTATTAAAGTCAGATTATTTTATTTTTTGTTTAATTTTAGTGTTTAACAAAGTTCATTTGGTTACTAATGAGTAATGTCTTTATAATAATGTTATATTTCAATAAATGTTTTTGTACAAAGTCGACGGTTTTGGTCACTTTTTTCAAGAAAAAAAGTCACTTTTTAGAAAATAAAATTATAAACACAGTGGCAGCCCTGATAATTAAATTAGATGAAAATAATATTATACATTTTACTTCAAACATCTCTTTTATATTCGAAGATTATTTAAAAGATATTTTAGGAGTGGAAAATTACCAATATGAATTACGACACTCTGATGTAGAAATCACTCATATTGGTAATAAAACATCAACATTTATAAACGATAAAATGTGGATATTAGAGGGAAATATTTATATGGATAACATTGATTACAATATAAAATCTGGTTATTATACAATAGAAGAATTAAATAAAATTATACCAACAAATATGAGAATATCTCTTTTAAATAATTATACCATATTAATTGAATCTGATAAATATTTCGAACTTGATGAAAATTTAAACAAATGTTTTGGAATAAATAAGAAAATTTTTTCTATAAGATCATATATAGGTTTATCACCTATATATGAAAACATAATTATTACACCTTTAGAAATTCATTGCAACATAATTGAAAAATCGTTCTCCTCTGTTAATGATATTCACCATGTAGAGGAAGAACTTTTATTCGTGTTTTTAGTTGATTCTAATAATTTATTTGTAAGACCAGAGAAAATATTTTATGTTCCTGTAAGCTTAAAAACAATTAAAACTATAAACATCAGTATTTTCGATCAAAATGGAAACGAATTTATCCTATTCAAAGATCCAATTTTTTATCTCGATTAATTAGACCTCAACAGAAAAAATAGTTAACCAATCCTGAAAATCTTCTGCTTCATTTTAGTCTTTAAAACTAATGAATATAAACCTGGTTGCCAATATTCTAACCAACCCGGATGAAAAATCCGGATTAAGAATTTTCTCAAAAAAATTTAAAAAATCAATATGAATCAATATGCATCAATATGCATTAATATGCATATTGTATTTAAAAAAAAATGTATAATAAATTGTAAACTATAAAACACTTTTAAATTCAAACATATACTTCATCTCATTAAAAAACTTGGAACGTGGAAAAAAATATAAGGTAACAAACTTTGAAATTGTTATGACAAAGTATGGGCAAAAATTATTAGTAATTTTAGATAATAATTTAAAAGTAATTTTACCAGACCACTTTTCTAAAAAATTTACAGTTAATGATATTGAAGAAATGAACTCGAATCCAGTGAAGTTTACTTTAATTTATAAAGGTTTGGAAAAATTGAGTAATGGTTACTCAAAACATTTAGTCATTTTTGAGTAAAATACCTTTGTTTATATATTCTATTAAATATTCCAAGAATATTTAAAAACTCTATAATAAATATGAAAAAATATATTTTCAACTTTATCCTTTTGAAACCGAAACTCTAAATAAAAACGATTCTTTACTTCCTGTTCCTATTCGATGTTTAATTGTTGGAGGTTCTGGTTCTGGTAAGACTACATTGTTAAGGAATATTATCACAGAGTATTGGGTTGATTATTAACATCTATATGTGTTCTCAAAAAATCTTGAACAACCAGTGTATAAATTTTTACAAAATATATTTGATATTAATTTTGTCAGAGGCAGACATAAAAATATTTCCTGTATTTATTTAACTCATTGTTTTAGCTCGAGTGATTTAAAATTGATACGCAATAATTTAAATTTTTTGTTTATTTTTAAACAACAAAAACACTACGTAAGTAAAATTTGGGAAAGTTTTTATAGTTCAACTCTATCTAAAGAAAATTTTTTCAAATTTTGTGCACTTTGTTGGGAAAAAAAATATGGATACATTTCTCTGGATGTTATAGATAATCATATATATAATAAACTAGAGAAAAAACTATGTTAAAATTTACGTAAGACGTTTATGTTTAGGTTTACGTAAGATGTTTATGTTTAGGTTTACGTAAGACGTTTATGTTGTAATATAATTTAGATATATTTATTTTTTTTGAATATATCTATTATAAATGAATGATAGTGATATTAAAAAAATTCAGAATAATCTTACAAAACAAATCAGAAAAGGAGGAGGTCTTCAAAATAGTGAGATGTTTAAACCAAATACTTTAAATAATGATAAGGACAAGGAAAAAATAGAAAAAACCAAACAAGTATTAAAAATTAGAGAAAAACTACAAAATAATTTTAAAAATGCAAATCAAAGAGAAATCAACAACGAAATAAGAAAAGAAAAAGCTTTAGAACCTGTAGTGAAAGTATTAAAAGACATAAAAAATGCTGTAAACAAAACAGATGTTGATTCACAGACAGAATTAGTACCTGTAAAAACATCAACATTAATAGAGCAACCAATCCATACAGAAAACAAACCGAAAATGATATCAAGTTTTCAAACACCAACAAGAGATGAAGAACAATAAAAACACCAGAAACAACACATCTAGGCAATATCGCCGCACAGAAACTCATAGATCTAAGAGACAAAGCTTTTGGAATTTGGATTTATGATAATAAAACTACCAATAAAAAAGGTCATGCAATTGGGAAATACGCAATAAGTTTTAACGGCAACCATATTATTTTAAACAAGAATCAATATACAGGAACAGAAGGATTGTGGAACTTGTTAACTCAGTCAAATCTATGGGATGAAACAAATAATATTATATTACCGTATACAGATGAGGATTTAAAAACATATAAAAAAATATTATTAGAAACCGACTCGATATATCAAAAAAACGATAAAAAAAAACAGGAAAACCAAAATCATCCAGTTCTAATAAATATAATCTAATAATTAAAAATATTTGGAATGAAATGAAAAAACCATCTGAACATGTTGGAGACGGTTTAAAATATTACACGGAAAATCCTGTAGAATATATGTATATAAATAATTTAAACCAAATAATAAATCGATTGTGTAAAATTGCCGAAGAAGAAAGAGCAGGAAATAATAATTTTCATAATGAAAAACTAGGTATGGTAACTTTTTTCAACAATGAAATGGAAAAGTTGATTGATTCCCCAAAAGGTACAGAGTATTTGATCGAAATTATAAAATGTTTGCCAAAAAAACTAACTAAAGGGGAAGGTCTTGTCAATCATATTTTAAACAGTAAATTTATACCTGAAATGCATTGGCCTACTTATAACTACTTAGGTCCTGGTACAAAATTAAAGAAAAATAAAAAACCTGTAAATAAGCTGGATGAAGCATCAAAAGAACACGATATTTACATGAAAAAAATAAAGATACTAAATCTAAACATAAAGCTGATTTGATTTTAGAACATAAAGCTTGGGAAAGATTTTCAGATCCAAGTGTGTCCTTAGGTGAAAAATCTGCTGCATGGGTCACAACAAAAATCATGAAAACAAAACGAAAATTAGGGATGGAATTAATTTAAAAAAAAAAAAGAAAATGTATAATAAATGAAACTTAAACTAAATGATTATCAAAATTAGAAAATTCATTTGGCTCACGAACAGAAAAAAAATGTTACAATCCTTTTAAAACCTTATCAAATACGTGAGGGAAAACTATATAATTTAACCAATACACAAATAAATATGCTAAAAAAAGCCAAAAAAGAAAATAAAGAAGTCCGATTAGAATTGGAATTTAATCAAATAAAAGAAGGTGGATTTCTTCCTCTTTTATTCGGTGGAATTGCAGCAGCTGCTGCTGCAGCTCAAGGAGGATCTGCTATATGGGATAGTTATTCAGAAACTAAACATAAAAAGGCAATGGAAAAAGAAACAATTTGACACAATCAGGAATTGGAAAAAATTATTAAAAATGTTAAAACATTACATATTGGCTCAGGGTTGAAGAGAAAAAAAAACAGTCAAAAAGTAGATCTATCTGTTAATTTCCTTGTTAAAAATATGGGGAAAAAGCATTGACTAATTTTGATATCTTAAAATTTACTGAAAAAAATAAATATTTTAGAGGGTGTTTCATGAGAAACGAACTTCCTCTGAAACCTTGGACAAATGAAAGTGGTATATTAAATTTAAATGATTCTAAAGAGAAAGGTTCACATTGGGTAGCATGGATAAAAGAAGGAAATTTAAAAATTTATTTCGACTCATATGGAGAATTTAATCCACCTACAGAACTTGTTAAATATTTAGGGAAAAAGAACCTACTAATATCAACGAATATATACAAAGATGATAATGGCCCACCTATTTGTGGTCATTTGTGTTTGGAATTTATAAAAAATTATAATAAAATTTATTGTTGATTTTAAAGAGAAAATCTTTAAAATTGTTATACTGTTACAAACTAATGAATATAAACCTGGTTGTCAATATTCTAACCAACCCGGATTTTTCGTCCGGTTTATGATTTCTTTTTTTACACGGATTTTTCGTCTGGTTTAAGATTTCTTTTTTAACCCGGATTTTTCGCCTGGTTTAGGATTTTTTTTTTTAACCCGGATTCTTTGCCTGGTTTAAGATTTTTGTTAAAAAAAAAAAAAAATATATATGCATAATAAATGGAAAAAATTTTTGAAAAGTATGATGATAATATAGAGCCGAATATAGAGATTTCAACCCAATTTCTGTGTTAAACCTTAATACTGAAAATCGGAAGAAAACTTTCTCAATAGATGGAAGTGATAGTTTTCTAGACTTAAAATCCACAAAATTTAACATTTCCGGAAAAGTTGTACAACTAGACGGTACTGAATATCCACTTAATAACAATATAATATTAGAGAATGGTTTTCCAAGCAAACTATTTTCCAACATCCAACTGAAAAACATGGAACATTACTTGAGGAAATCGAAAACCCTGGTATAACAAGTAATATGAAAGGGGTTGTTGGTTTTGCTTTAAATAATAACCATGGTCCTACTATAAACTCAGGATATCAATCCAGGTTTAAAGGAGGGGGAAAATTTAATGTTTATGGCAATTTGTCTGATTTCGGTTTGGGTTTCTTTGAGGATATAACATATCCACTTTACAAAGGAGACATTCAATTAGAGTTTACTCGAAATCATGATCATGATGCATAATTCAAAGAAGAAAATTCTGATAAAAAAATGCCAACAGATGGAAAAATTATTATTGAGGATTTTAGGATTAGTTTTCGTGTAGTTAAATATGATAGTATGAGTAAAACCCTCTTAATAAATGAATTGGTTGAATTATCAGAAAAAAATAATTATTTCTTGGATTTTAAAACTATTAAATGTATTGAAGTAAGAAAATTGAGTGGAAAGAAGTGTACTCTTGATATTACAAACATGTATAGAAATTCTCATGATCCTTTATTTGGGATTGTAGGTTTACAAACAAACAGAAATACTCAACTAAAAGAATCAAGTAGTTTTGATCACTGTAATGTTAGAAATATTTACTTTGAAATAAACGGAGAAAAATATCCAGAAGAGATGTTGAATATCGATTTCAAAAACGATAAATTTGGCAATATTTAAGATATGCTTGGAGACTACAGAAAAGTTTTTTACAAAACATACCGAGAACTCCCTCTAATCTACACAGATCCAGAACAGTTTAAGAATTCTAAACCTTTATTCGTTATAAATCTGACTAGACAACCTGTGAGTATATCAGGTTCTAAACACACAGTCATTTTGAATATTGATTTTGACGGAGATGTATCAGATGGTACTGTTTGCTATGTTTGTCTAGTTTCAAGTAACAAATTTGTATACGATATTATACAAAACTCAATTAGAGAAATTCGATAACATTTAATATTGTCTATTATAAAATGGATGGTATTTTAAAATAAATTATACATTGTCTGAAATGTAAGAAAAAAACAAAAAATATCGATGCAAAAAAAGTTCAAACGAATAATGGTAGGTGGAGAATCTCAGCAAAATGTGTTGAATGTAACACAAATAAAAGTAAATTTATTCAACCTCTTAAAGATGAAGAACAAATTAAAAACAACCAAAAAATAAAGGCAAAGGATAAACTTCCAATAGCTCAAGAACTTCACAAACCTGTAAGGAAACGATTTCCGAAAAGAAAAATATTTACCAAGGGTATTGATGATCTATTGGCTGCTGATCTAGTTATAATGAAAACCTATGAGAAAGAAAACGATAATTATTCTTATATGTTAAATGTAATTGATACTTTTTCCAAATTTGCTTGGTCTTATCCACTTAAAAAGAAAGACGGGAAAAGTGTATCCAAAGCTTTTGAAAAAATATTAAAGGAAGCTAAAATACAAAACCATAACCCTCCAGTTTTACTCCATACCGATAAAGGACTAGAATTTGAAAATAAATTGTTTAAAGAAATGTTAAAAAAATATGAGATTAAAATGTATCATACTCAAAATGAAGAGAAATCATCAATAATCGAACGATTTAATAGAACACTCAATGGAAAGATGAGAATACATTTCGAAGTACAAAACAATAAAAAATGGATACATAATTTACAATCCTTGT
This sequence comes from Therioaphis trifolii, assembly GCA_027580255.1. Classification (NCBI taxonomy): domain Eukaryota; kingdom Metazoa; phylum Arthropoda; class Insecta; order Hemiptera; family Aphididae; genus Therioaphis; species Therioaphis trifolii. The sequence goes on along the minus strand of CM050405.1, from coordinate 83,532,962 downwards.
TGTATGAATATAATTTTAAAGACATTCATAGAACTATTGGAATGAGACCTGCTGAAGTCAAAAAGAGTAATGAATGTGAGGTTTTAAGAAAGGTATTCTCTGAGAATAAATCGAAACACAAAATTAAATTTAAAGTTGGAGACAGGGTTCGAATAACCAGATTTAAACGAAAATTTGCCAATAAATATGATCCTAATTGGACTCGTGAAATATTTATAATAAACGAAATTGTGTACACATCTCCTATAACTTATAAAATAAAAGATATTGATGGTGAAATAATTGAGGGGACTTTTTATACAGGGAAACTCCAGAAATCTAAATTTTAATTTTTATGTTGAATTTCAACATAAAAATTTTATTATTTCAAAAACATTTTGAAATAATTATGTTAAATAATTAGAGAAAAATAAACTGAGTGAAAAATACCACGGACCATAATATAAATATTTTTTAAAAAAACTGAGTGAAAAATATCAATAAATTAGTTTTAAGTGAAAAATATCAATAAATTAGTTTTAAGTGAAAAATATCAATTAATTTTTTTTAAGTGAAAAATACCAATAAATTAGTTTTAAGTGAAAAATATCAATAAATTAGTTTTAAGTGAAAAATATCAATTAATTTGTTTTTAGTGAAAAATACCAATAAATTAGTTTTAAGTGAAAAATACCAATAAATTAGTTTTAAGTGAAAAAGTATCAATTAATTTGTTTTAAGTGAAAAAGATCAATAAATATCAAAAGAGGCCCAGGATTGGTACATATATACTACTCATGATTAATGCATTAAATTTTACTTACCTATTATTTATATTTAAACTTAAAAGAAAATCAATATCCAGAGCATATATATGTTAATCGTAAAGGATATCATTCCATGAAAGTTCAACTTGTAAATAATCTAGTTCCAATTTAAAATTTAATAATTACAATATTGTATAAATAAAATTGCCATTTCATTTTATTATATGTTATTAAGATTTGCGATTCAAATTTGAAAATATTGAATATAAATGCATTGTTTCCTGGAAGCACTCACGACATACATGTTTGGAATAATAGTAATGTTTTGCCGATTTTTAACAGTTACATGAACATAATTTCAATGATATCTTTTTGTTGGGTAAGTTTAGGTTCATAGAGCCATTATAAAATGATCTTAAGAAATTTGTATCACAGATGATTTACATTAATTTAGGAGATTCGGGGTACCCTTTAAGGCAGTGGTTACTTACTCCAATATCCAATCCAAGTACTGAGATTGAAGTGCGCTATAATAAAATATAAATGTCTGCTAGAAGTATAATTGAGCGATGTCATGGCGTTTTAAAATCCCGTTTTAGGTTAGTTATTATTAATAATAAAAAATAACTTATTAAGTTATTAGCTTGTGAATATCATATTTTAATAGATGTTATGTACTATATACACTTTATATATTTTTTAGATGCTTGATAAAAGACAGGACATTACACTATAAACCAGAAAAAGCAACAGCAATAATAAATTCTTGTGTAGTTCTGCATAATCTGTGTATAACATTTAATGTCCCCGAGTACTTAGAAAACACAGATGATTATGATTTTGGCATGTATCATGACCAAAATAATATGAATGTTAATGTGTTAAATGATCGCAACAGAGAACTGATATTAGGAAGACATCAAAGAGAGAGAATATGTAGACTTTTACAAAATAGGAATATCAGAGAATAACCAAAACTAAAAACACTTCAAAATGTATAGTAATATTATTATTTCAACAAATAATAATAACAACAATTTCATATTCCTTTTAATACTTTATATTATATACTTAAACATTATGTATAAACTTACTCAAGAAACATAATATATAAAACTTAATATAACATAATTTGTAGTTTTACTTTGGACTAGATATAAATTGCTAAGTTTAGTAAATCAATTGCATTATAATTTAAAATCAACAAATTAACCCATCTGATAAATATCAACAAAAAACACAATAAAAATAAAAAAAAAAACTGCTTGCCTTTTTTACCAACTAAAACTTTAAACAAAATTCAGTTTTATTTTTTCATTCATTATTTTTTGCATTTAAGTGTGACATCAATAATATGTTTATGTTACTTAAAATAGCATTGTTACTTTCCATTAGTTTTAATTTTTTTGAATAATATTCTGACTTCATTTCTAATTTTTTAGCAGTGAGATCCGCTATACGGTTTGCCACATCTTGACTGTCTAGTAATCTTTGTGTAGCAGATCTTTCTTTATAATTTAAAAAGAAAATATTTAATTAGTTACTTAGGTATATGGCAGTATGCATAATAATTTTTATAATTCAAATAAATAAAGCTTCATTTAAAGTTACAATGATTATAAATCATTGTAAAATGTCAAATTATTGTTAAAAAAAAAAAAAAAAAACAATATTGATAAATGTAATCATCATTGAATGATTACATGCATTAGGTAAATAATTAGTTAACAAACCTCACCATTTGAAATATTATGTATTTTTTTTTTAATAGGCTGAAGTCTATTTTATGATTAATCTTTTTTTTTTAATTTAACGAAATCATACTTAATTTAGGTGCAGTTTTGGATGCATATAATTCTTTATCATTTGTTTGCACTTCTGTTCCACAAGTTGAAGGTACTGAAAATTAATTAATATATATTTGATTTAATTGAACTATTTATGCTTTATATACATACATTCTTTATTTTCCTTTTCAATATAGACTGGTAAAGTATCAATATGTATGTTTTCATTATCTAAATAAATACAGAGTATTAGTATGGGTTTTCTCATTGCCCTTATATACTAGTATAATATACTAATTTTACCTATTTCTCCTTGAATCGAACTTGAAGTACATTGTATGTTACTATTTTCAATGGTTGAAAAATCAAAATGTACTAATGATTCTGAAGAAGATGTGTGACCACTGACAGCAACTTGGCTTAATAAAGGTAATATATCCATTTGAGCATCAGACAATTTAACTTCACATGGTGGTCCACCTCCTGTCCCACGATTAAATTTTGTTATAGCAGCAGCTTTTGTTTTGGCTGTAGCTCTTGTATCCTGCCATGCCTAAAACTTTTAGTTATTAAAGCAACAACTATTAACTATTTAAAAAAACGTGTTTACCATTTCCATTTATCAACACTTTTTTCTGCACCGGGTAACGCATTTAACTCATCAGCAATTTGCTTCCATCTCTCTTTCAAGATTTTATAAGTAAAATTTGATGATAACTTGCCAGCGACGAGTTGTGGATCGTTTGATACAAGCTCAATTAAGCGCTTCATTTGCAACTTTGTAGGCCTCGATTTAGACATTGTATTTATATATTTTAATATAAATATTAAATAATCTTATACGAATACACAATGGAAAATTGGAAAAATAAAACAATTACTAATTAGTAACAAATAACACGTATACAGTATTTTGTTATAAATAAAAAATACTATTTTTAAATATATTGATAAAAACAACATTGAACAGTGATAATGAAGTTTTATTGATAGGATAACAGATAACCAATGTTACCGCAATGGTTTATGCGATATAAATTATCGAATTCGATAAATGATAAAATTATATCACAATACGTTCAAGAATACCAACATTATGTCGAATTCGACAAAATCTTGTTATAATCGATAAAATCAATAATTTTATCGAATGTGACAAACATATCGCATAATTCAAGAATCGGCCCCCAGGGCTCGTAAGTTCATGCAATAAAAAACGCATAAATAAGCAAGCAATAATGCACTTAAACTTTGTAAAATATGCATTCAAATATGCTCTGTTTTAAAGAAATGATGACTCATTTCTTTAGTATAAGACGATTCTGAGCAAAGCTTCAGTGTAATATTATATATTATTTAAGTACTGTATATTAAAATACGTATTATCGATTACTTGTCTTAATTTGGTGAGTTTTTTTGTAATTAAACCCTCATAAAATATTCAAATTTTAACTCGTTAGAAATTTATTGTTACCAAAAGATTCAAAATATGATTTTAAATCTATGTTCCAAGTATCATAGTGATCGGATACACAAGTTTTATATACATTTTAAGTTTACGTAAAAACAGTCGATTTTCATATACGAAATTATATGAATTTATAAAAACGGGTATAAAAAAAATCCTGAGTCACGATTTTTGAATTTTTGTTAGGATAGTTAGGTAATTATATGAGTAAAGTCATATTAAATTTTCAGAACTTTTTGTCAAATTTTTAAAATTATATTAGATAAAAACTTTCAAACAATTTGGTAAATTAAAAATTCTATATTTCAGCCAAAATATTTTATATTACTTCACAGAATGGACACTTGTACAGTATATTGAAGATAATATTTTCTATATCTGTCCATCAAAGGATATACAAAACAAAATTATAGGTAGTGTATGCTTGGCAAAATGGAAAAATAAAAAATATTATAAGGCAAAAATATTGAAAAGTGGAAGTAAGTTTCATTATATTTTGTATGTACGTTAGGTATTAAAATCAGGGAAATTTGAGTTGAAAGAAATATCATTAAATTTACAACAGTTATAATTCCTCTAACATCTATCTTAATTGAATCCTATTTAATTTTAGTTTATGTCGAAAGTGAATGAATCATAGTTTATTATTTGTTATGATGTTATGATGTTTATTATTTTTTTACTACATCCGATCAATATATTTCATTCAGGTTTCCATTAGGTAGAAAATTGTTAGTATACGGTAACTTATTTTCAAAATGTTTTCTAGTTTTGCATAACAGAATAAACATTTTAAAATCAATGTTTTTTCAGTTTTTTGATATAATGTACCTGCAACCCACCTCCCTCGCTCTATTCGATTGAATTCGAATGAAGGGGCTGTCGATATCTATATATTATTCTATCCACTTAAGGAGCAGTCGGTTGGCTAATTCCTACTACACTAACCGGTCTTGAGAACCGGGTCGTTGAAATAATATATAAATAAAGTTTTCCTAGTTATGTTTTACAGGTCCAAGAAACTTATGACCTACGTTCAAAAAAACTAACACGTACCTAGTGTATTAAAGGTGCAACGAATATATTATAAACTTTATAAAATAAGTATAAAAGGTAAAGATACAATTAACACTATCACCTGAGTAACCCTGTTCTTGAGGGTAGTGTATGTAGACCACAGGTGTAGCGGAGTACGAGTGAAACGAGCAACTTTATAAAAATATATTTATTAAAACACTTATCTAAGGTGGGTTATTTCACCTGTAGAAATTAAGTGTGAAACGATTAATTAATTTATGTAGAGACAAATATTACTTGTCACTACGTTGATGATAAAAACGCTACTCTATTACGTTAATGATTAAAACTTGACTCGTTTACGTTGATGTTAAAACTCGACTGGTCACTCATATATTACGTTCAGTATTCGTACTCTACACGTCTCTGTGGTCTGTTTACCTAAGCATATTTATCTGAGCGCGATATTAATGATGAGTTAGTCATTGCAATCGTTACATACCTAAATAATTTATAGATATTAGATAGTATTAAAGAAAATATATTATTTAATTTTACATTATGACATATGTAATATAGAGATAATACCTAAATATAAACATATAATACAAATTAACAAAACTTATTAACTTGGGTAATAGCTTGGGTATGTAGGTATTTTATAAATATCATTCAGCATTTCAGTTTTAAAGCATTTAATTTATATTTGATTTATTTAAATTCTTACTTATATATTTATTATTTTGTTTACTTATTACTTATTAAATATTGAATTACCTTTCAAAATTGAATTATGATTGAAATTTGATTTTAAACTTGTATTAAAATTTTAAAGATAAAGAAAACCTTAAAATATATTTGAATAATATTAAAAATAATAGAATCAATTGAAAACATATCACAAAGTGAAACTGTTATACTTCGTGGTGAGCTTAGTTATTTTTATAATTCGTTGAATTAAATTATTATTTAAAATTATCATAACATTTTAGAGAGAGAAACTTTAACTCCAGATACTTCAGATACTAAAACTCTTGCTAAAACTGTTACACTTTTAGGTGAGCATAGTTGTTTTATTATTAGTTGTAGTTAATTAATTCTAAACATACTTCAAATTATCATTACATTTTTAAGGCACTGATGAAGATGATGGTTCTGTTTCTTTAAAAAAAACTATTAACGTTCAAGATAAATTTGTTACTGAGGGAGAAGCAATTACTTCAAATGCTTTAGATACTGAAACGAATATTATCATAATATGGACTGTATAGGTTTTATAATTAAAATAAATTTTATTTTATTTTTTTTTTTATACGAATAATTATTATAATAATACAAATAACCTTTTTTTATAATAATAAATATTTGAGCGGCATGTGCCGATCGGTGGACAGACCGACAATGGCCAACGAGTCTCACACGATGACAAATACAACACTAAACCCATAATCCGTATAACGATACAGATATAAAATATATAAGTAATATCGCCCGAATCGGAACATACCGCCCGCCTTAAACAGCTTGTTTAACATTTGCATTGTATAATCAATAAAGATATTAACATAAAAATAAATTAATAATTAATAAAGTTGACAAATAAATTAAATTAATGATAATAATAGAAACAATATTTTATACATATCAATTTAAATAATCCGTTAAGTAACACATACTAATTACAAATATACACATAAATATGACAAATCAATTATTTTAATAATATAAGATATTAAAGGATTCGTTTTTTTTTTTTTTTTTTTAATACGCATTGACAAACATTACGCTTTATCTCTACGATTCATTTGCGTTAGAAATGTTTTCTTCAAATGGTAAAGGACATAGATATCTTATCGCACGGCGATATACTCCCTGAGAGGTTTTAACAGTAGCAACCCGGGGAACACCATCATTACTTTTCTCTACGTGCAGCGATTGAACAATGCCCAATTTCCACTGGAGAGGTGGTATGTTGTCGTCCTTGACCAGAACAATTGAACCCACCTTTACCTTAGGACCCTTTTCAGCACACCAACGTTTACGTTCCTGAAGCTGAGATAGATATTCGCGGTTCCATCGGCACCATAGCTGCTGGGAAACTTGCATGACTCTTCTCCATCTGGTCAATCGATTGGTAGGTATGGATGACACGTCCATTTCGGGTAAAGCGGTTAAAGTGTCGCCAGTCAAAAAATGACCGGGAGTTAGAGGAGTAAGGTCTGTAGGATCTGAAGACAAAGGAGTGAGAGGACGAGAATTAAGACAAGCCTCCACTCGTATTAATATGGTATTTAACTCTTCATACGTAAAATAAGCGTTACCTAGAACACGAAACAAATGATATTTTATAGACTTTATTGCCGACTCCCAAAGTCCACCGAAATGCAGGGATCTGGGAGGTATAAAATGCCACCGTATACCGGATTCAGACAACATATTTTGAAGTTTTGATTGGTGTTCTTCATTATTAAATAAGTTACTCAATTCAACTAATTGACGGTTTGCACCAACGAAATTCTTCGCGTTGTCAGAATAAATATCACTGCATTTACCTCTTCGATCGCAGAATCTTCTTAACGCGCTAATAAATGAAATAGTAGTTAAATCACCAACGAGTTCAATATGAACTGCTTTAGTGGAAAAACAAACAAAAACGCACATGTATCCCTTGCTAAGAGCAGCGTTACGCCTAAGGCTAGTTTTTATCATTAATGGACCGGCGAAATCTACACCGCACACAGAAAATGGTCTGCTGGGTTCCACTCTATGTTTGGGTAAATTTTACGCGCGATATTCCGGCCATTAATTGGCCAATAACGTTGCCTTACGTGAGCTAACATTAGCTGAGGGCCACCATGCAATACATTTTCGTGTGCGTCTTGAAATATTAAGTAAAACAATTGTTCGATGGAAGAAGCATAGGATTTTTTTGACAGAAACTTAAGTGGTCTACATTTTTCAAACGTCCTCCCACTCTTATTATATTATTTTCATCTAGGTAAGGGCGCAAGCGAAAAATATTACTTTTTGAAGAGCATTGACCAGTTTTTGTTAAATCCGAAATTTCACGAGACCAATGTTCCCGTTGAACAGCTCGGATTTTAGACAGCTAGTTGCCCTAGTTAAGTCTTCGGGAAACAGTGGGCCTGTTCTTCTGTCCTTAGGATGGGAGGTATTGAAAGAAAATCGCAGGCATAACGCCACCACGCGTAAAAGTTGATTCAGATTTGAATAACGAGACAACAATGATACCTTTGACTGTTCAATAGAAGACAAATTAATTGTCCGACGTTCTTCTGTAGTGCTGGAGTCGATCTTAGTATTCATCGAAGGCCACTCGGCAGAATCGTATTTCAACCAGCGAGGGCCTTCCCACCAGAACTCGTTACCAAGCAACTGACTAGGTTCTTGACCACGATAAATTATGTCTGCAGGGTTGTCATTTGTATTTGCGTGTGACCACTCGGATATAGACGTTATTTCCTGGATCTCACCTACCCGATGAGCAACAAACGTTTTCCATTGAGCAGATGGAGAGGAGATCCAATCGAGTACTATTTCAGAGTGCCTTAAAAATGTAATGATAATTTGAAGTATGTTTAGAATTAATTAACTACAACTAATAATAAAACAACTATGCTCACCTAAAAGTGTAACAGTTTTAGCAAGAGTTTTAGTATCTGAAGTATCTGGAGTTAAAGTTTCTCTCTCTAAAATGTTATGATAATTTTAAATAATAATTTAATTCAACGAATTATAAAAATAACTAAGCTCACCAGGAAGTATAACAGTTTCACTTTGTGATATGTTTTCAATTGATTCTACATTTTGATTATTTTTAATATTATTCAAATATATTTATAAGGATACTTACAAAATGGCTTGCCAATGTTTATTAACTCTAATTATTTTACTAAATCGTCGAAGATCTGGTGAAGTGGAGAGAATGAAAGTAAATGATTATTTGAACAGAGATCAAAATCAAATGGAAAATGAAATTATGAAATCACTCTCAGAGGTTGAAGAAAAAATTTCTAAAAACTTTGTGAGATTTGTGGTTAGAGGAAAGAGAGGTAGAGGTGTTTTTAACACCAATTATGAAAGAAACATTGGATTTATTAATAAATAAAAGAAGTTTGTTCAATATTTTGGATTCAAACCCTTATATATTTGCTATACCTTTAACAGTAGAGGGAGCTTACCGGGGTACTGATTGCCTAAGAAAAGCTGCAGATAATTGTGGAGCTTCATCACCAGAACTTCTAAGATCTACTAAGTTACGGAAACACATAGCTACTATGTCACAGTTACTGAATCTATCAACTAGTGACAGAGAACAGTTGGCAAATTTTATGGGTCATAATTTGTCGATTCATAATGAATATTACCGTTTACCAGACGAAAAATTGCAAATAAGTCGTGTGAGTAAAATTTTGTTAGCCATGGAATCTGGAAAAATGCATGATCTAAAAGGTAAATCATTGGAAGAATTAGATGAATGCCTGGATAAAATGCCTTCCAATTTATCTGAATCTGAAGTTTCTGACGTGGATGATGATACTGTTGCAGGTATTTAAATTTTTATTTATAAATTAATTGATTATGATAGTTAATTATACGTATATATTTTTTTAATTTGTTCATAGAAGAAAATATATGTGAAAATATGTTACAAAACAGCAGTGAAGAAATAATTTCACAAAAATCTAAAATTTCTAAAAAAAGAGGTCTACCAAAAGTGGTCTAAAAGTAAAATGCAGGCCATTAAAAGGCAGCTAAGTCAGTTCATTTCACTAAAAAAAATTCCTCAGCAACACGATTGTCTTTTGGCAATTAATAAAGAACCAGCATTAAAAAACAGGAACTGGAAAAAAATCAAATTCCAAGTGACTAATATAAGTAAATAACAAAAATAAATATGTATAAGTATCAATAATAATATATACAGGTTATTTAATATTATTTTCTTTTTCTCTTTATTTAAATACCAATTGAGAAGACTGAGTGCAAAAAAATTTCTATGGTTTCTGATCTTTATGTGTTTCCTAGTGTTTATTGTTTAGGGACTATTTGCACCTATGATAGGATATTATATACTAGCAATTACTTACCCGTTTCAATCATTTAACTTTTATAAAGAGTATACATTTTCACTTGAAATCCATAATTTTTTTTTTAATATAGGTATTAGGAATAACATAAGACATTTAGTTTTAGATTATCCATATAATAATGATTTGGATAGTATTTCAAGACGATTACAATTTGTAAACCATACATTCAACCAAAATATTATAAATATTATAAAATAAGACATGTTATTATTTCATATCATTAATATTGCATACCTATTTTTCATTAGTTGGCAAAGAAAAAGGTTTTATATTTGTATTTTTACAATTTGATTTCTACAACTTAAAACACAACATCGCATTTTGTAGGTATAATATAATAATAATAAAAATAATAAAAAACCAATTAATAAATAATAAATAAATAATGAAAAACCGAAAACCAAAAACATAATGTAAGAAAAAGATAACTGTTTGTTTACATGATTCCCGAAACATTAAGTCCGGTGGTGGGAGCAGTTCAGCAGTAAAATATACCATAAAATATTAATAAACTAAAATGAATCTGATAAAATATAGGTAAATAATTAATTACACAACTGGCTGCATTGCTCATGCACATGCATTTTGTGTTGAAATGAGTCAATGTTATCAGTCAAATTGTTGTGGGAAAGAGAGGTCCAACCCAACCACTTCTATTTTGTGCAGCACACTCTAGTGTGATTATTAGTAGATTATTAGATTATTAGTACATTATATGATTCATAAGATTCATTCATATGTTGATGTTCTGTTAAGTATTATATTATTTATAAACAATATTAATTGATATTCAAATACTTTATTTACTAACCATAATTATATTGTATCACCGATAAAGTATGTACAATGTGTTAAAATAATATGTTTTTAAGTTGATAACTTTAATTTTGAGAGATAAAAATTTGGCTTAAGAGCAAGACTCTATTACAATATTCTTACGTAAGGGAAGCATTAATTGTTGTTTAGGTTTAAATTTATAAAAATTAATCAGATACCTTTTACATTGATTTTTATGAATGGTTTGAAATGCTAGAGTGCATTTTATTTTACAATACAAAACAGAAAAAATCTATTATTATACCTTTATACATAATATCATTCATATTTTATACACTTCTGTTATGCTACAAAATTGGAGGTGATGCAAGACATATTATATGTCTACCTATCGTGAACCGGAGGTAACAAGTGTAATGTGTATTTAATACTTGGAGTCAGTAAGTACCTGGAGTTAACAAAAGACCGCAAAAGACGCTTAAATCTAATTTTTTTTATAACTCAATGTTCAATGTTTTAACTTAGAATCAGTTAATTAAAATTATTCTATATATTTTGGTATTTGAAGTTATCATATAAACCCAATATTAATGATGGAAGTTATAAAGGCTGTTAAATTCATATGGAGGTGACAACCTATGCTGTACATGTATGTGTGTATTCGTATGTGTATGTGTGCGTTTGCTGACAATATATATTTATTTTATTTTATAATAATAATTAAATAAAATTGGGTGTTCGGTATCATTTATGTGATGATACAACATAACGGTCCATCGGCCACACTTGTGTGTTGTGTGTATGCGGACCCGGACATCTCGGCGTGGCCATTTCGGCGTGGCCGTCTCGGCGTAGCCATTTCGGCGTAAACCATTTCGGCGTAGACCCATTTCGGCGTGAACCCATTTCGGCGTGCATTCAATTCTTTTAGACTTATATTCTTTAATTATATTTTTATTATAAACGTGCTGTATGTCGGTATATTTTTTTTAAGTTTTTAATTTAAGTTACACAATTTAATTAAATATTTTATTTTGATTTATTATATTTTATATTGATAAATTTTGACATATCGACCAACAATAATAATGATAATAAAGACAATAATAATAATAATGATTATCCCCTATACATCAAACCTAATATAAATACAATTAAATAAACTAATGACAACTAATATTATGGGCTATCCCCCTTAAAAAACTAATAATATCACGATTGTTATAATTATTTACAAGTTTTTTTATTCTTTTATCTACATCGATATACTTCTTTTTTTTCCTTGGAGGACTTTTTCCAACTTCTAATTGATTGTAAAATGTATCACGTCCAGATTGTACTTTTCTCAAACAAGAAATGAATGTCCATAAGGTTGGATGCTGCACACCCATTTGTAAATTAAGTCGTCTGTTGGCTGCCTCGGCATAGTTATTAGTTCTGTCTTCGTCATTAAGAACACGCTCATACACGTTCCAAAGCTCAGGAGGAAACCGGACAGATCGACGCCTGTTTCATTTTTGATAAAATTAAAAAAAAAAAAACTATTTGATTATAATATATTATATATATATATATATATATATATATATATATATATATACCTTTGCTGCTTGTGAAATGCTACTTGTACATTCATTTATGATGCTCGACGTTGGTTCTAATGTGTTTCTTGCTCAATTTTTTATTTCCGTAATTGCAATATTCGATTCGATTAACGCTGCTTCTGAGTCGTGAGTGTGAATATTAATAGTTTTTATGATCTGTTCAATTTTTAAAATTTAGCATAATAATACAGTATTGTGCAATTTTTTTTCTAAATAAATATAAATAAATAAGTACTTACTACAGAAGTTTCAACGGATGTGTGAATCCTTGATTTACACGAATCTTTATTTCTACATCTCCAAAATTTCTTGGTTTTATCGTGGTTATATGCATCAAAAACATACATATAACCATCGTGAGAAAAAATTTCACGGTCACTAATAGTTTTTATTTGATTCATTTTGCGCGGAGTACGTTGTGATGATTTTCAATTAAAGAGATGAGTACAACTACCAGATTAATTCTCTTTTGAAAACTTATCATAATCATAAGATCAGAATGTTTGCACCAAACGCATAAAGACGATATTAAATTTATCAGACAATAAAAATTATCTTATCTGAATGCTTTTAAAATGTTGTTGTCAAATGGGTAAAACTAGTTTAGGATAATTTATATAGCGTGTTTAAAATCATATACTATACCGGCATACAGCACGTTTATAATAAAAATCAAATTAAAGAATATAAGTCTAAAAGAATTGAATGCACGCCGAAATGGGTTCACGCCGAAATGGGTCTACGCCGAAATGGTTTACGCCGAAATGGCTACGCCAAGACGGCCACGCCGAAATGGCCACGCCGAGATGTCCTAGACCGGTGTGTATGTTGTATGTAGTTCGAACAGCAGTGGTCGGGATTGCCGGGCAGCTAACTGTTGTACTACGTGTGAGATGGGTGTGTATGTGTGTGTGTTACTTAAACTACGGGACAAAAGGGTCACTAAAATAATAAATAAATGTAAACAGACAAGAATTGTTAACTAGTGTTGCTCTATAATGGGTTGAATGATAATAAGATAAATAAAAAATTCACAGCAACACGTAATGTTTTAGAAAATGAACAAATAATATATTGGATAAATAAATAATTACGGCCCTTCTAGCCCAACACTTAAAATGTGTAAAATTGTATATTATGTAAAATGTAATAATCATATAAATTAATTAATTAAATAAGTAATAACAATTAAAAACTCACAATTTGCGGTGCACGGCTGGCCAGCTGCTACCTATCCTAATAATAATAATACAATAAAATAATAATATGATAAAAGGATATAATATTTAATATCAAGCCGTGACTCTTCGACAATTAGTGCCGGTAGAACTTTATAACAATAATAAGAATAATTCACAATAAACTCAAAACATTTAGTGGCGATTAGCGCACACGTAAATATGTAAAAAAGAAACTAATAATAAAAAATATGTGGCGATTAGCGCGCACAACTTAAATTATAATTATAATGTTATAAAATTTAATGCGTCGCATTCGGCGAGCGTACAATGTTTCGCATGCGGCGATCGGAACAAGCCGTCCTTTACGGGCGCGTAATAAGTACGGCGGTTTAATCAAGAGTCAAGACTGTGGACGGGAAAAAATATACAAAATAACACACGACACAATTTAATAATCTTAATATATAATTCACAAACAGATAACAGATAATAGGAACTTAAAATTACGTGCGTGTGCGTGTGTCACCGACTGGTTATAATGATTATAATTAGGTCACTTTGACCTAATTAGTGGCGTCCTATTTTCCCGACCCATTATCGGCTTGAACAGTAATTGTCTGTTAAGTGTAGTTAGTAGTTACATACATCTACATGACTACATATTGTCCACTTGTACTGAAGGCTACTAGAAATTAAATTATTACGATATTAATAATTTAATATCTTGGGGAATGAAGGCCCCTCGACCCAATCCACGGTCGGGGCTCCGGACGCGTTCGCGTCCTAGCGTCCATGGCCAGGCCGACACTGTTTATAATATTATTATTCGTTTTAACTTGGAACTTATTTTGTTGTTTTACACTTGTTAAAAAGCTACAACTAAGTATTTAAATATTTTGTTTGTTTTATAATAATTTTATGTTTGTTTAAATCTATAACAAATGTTTTGAGTTTGTTGGTTATTTTAAAAAAAATACCTATTTAAAATGTTAAGTTTTCTAATAATTTTTTTTTATGTTATATTTCAGATAGTTAATTGTATAACTTGTTGTTTTTGAAATAAAGCTTGACAAATTAAACATTTTATACATTTTATTGTTATTTTATAATACATGTTGATTGTTGGGTGTGTATATATTTATAGTTCGATTTTAACAAATTTAAAATAACATTTCATACTTCTACTTTACTTTATTTGAAGTAAGATAATTAATAATTCTAAAGGTATGACAAAAAATGAAACTTTTATTATCTATAGATAAGAAGACACGTATTTCTCCTTCAATTAAATGTGCTGTACACAGATGTATAATACAACTAGATAGCCGACTTCCTATAGCATCAATATCAAATATTGAAGTTGGTAAAATGGCCGACTTTTCTTATCAAAAGGCCCATTGTTTACATAGTTCTTGTTGATGAAATTGTAATAAGTAATAACGTATTACTCGTATTAGCGTAATACCGTATTAGAAATTTGAAAATCGCAATATTACAATTTATTTTATTTTAATTAATTTCTTTATTAAAATTAATTTAAGATGGTGCATAGATGTTTTGTAGGGAACTGCATTAATAAAAAAGTAACTGGAAGCGGTATTCATTTTTTTTCGTAAGTAACTGTTTGAAATCACAAGATTACAATTTCCTATAAATTATGTTTCATATAATTTATTTAATGTATTGTTTTAAATAGATTTCCAAAAGATGAAAACTTAAAGGAGTTATGGTTAAAATCTATAAAAATAAAGTATGGTGTACAAACAAAACATAGTCGAGTCTGTAGTGACCATTTTACTCAAAATGATTTTAAAACTATTGTGGGTGGTCAAAATCATATTTTATTAAAAAAGGATGCTGTTCCTACAATTTTTATTGCTAAAACAACAACAGACAAAATAAATGTACACCACGATGACATAAGAATTAGATCAAATGAAAATCCTACGTCCATAGATACTAATGTACAACTAGTTGATTCAGCAATGTTATTGGAATTAAATTCTATGGATGTGCAGCATGACAATTCTTGTATAGTGGAAAAGTATGAAATAACACCCTACAAGCGACCGAAAAAAAACTTACTTATGTTAGTTGAAGCTGAAAATAATATTAGCCCTTCTCAGTCATCTTACACGCTACCAAAAAAGGGAAGACCTATAACCAAAAGTCCAGCTACACCTCGTAAAAAATTAAGAAAAAAGTTAAAATTCTTCAACAAAAAGTAAGAAGACTAAAAACTCAAATAAAAATTCTTAAAGATGTATTGGAAGAATTAAAAAAAAAAAAGGATTGATCGACAATGATCCATGTGATCTTATAGAAAATGAATTTGAAGGCATTCAACTTTAAATTTTGAAAAATTAATTGGCTAATAAAAAAAGAAAGCCTACCGGTTGTAGATATAGCGATGACATAAAACAATTTGATCTCACACTTCATTACTATTCGCCTAAGGCATATAAATTTTGTCGGTTAGTACCTACTAGTATCTAAGTAAGAAACAGACTTGGGTGAAATACTCTTTAAAAGTATTTGGAATAAATACTGGAATATTCATGAAAAATAGTATTCTGAATAAAGTATTTAGAATACCATAAAACTATTCCAATGCTTTTAAAAAAAATTTTGTTTTAGATATTAATAGAATAATAATTGGTTTGGGAAATTATAGCCAATGTTTAAATATATTGTTTGTAAATTCAAATTATAATATGTTACATAATTATAATATATATATTAATAATAGGTTTAACTATAACCATTTTTTGATTTACAATATTATATAATTATAATTATCAGCTATTAATATCTTTTTTTAATAATATTAATTATATTATTAATTCAAAATTTCCAACACAAATTATATTATAGGTACTAGTTGAATTACCTTTTTGATGCCAGGTTACAGTACAAAAAATAAGATTGTTGAACAACTTGAATTATTATGTAATATGTAAATAAATATAAAAGATGAATATTCATTATAATTAAAAATCACCCTGAATTAATTATATTTTTAAAACCTACCTTTATAATAAGTTGTTATTAAAACATTTATGTTTACTTGATTACATTATATTTTTTAAGAGTATCTTAAAGGGTATTTTTTTTACTACCATCAATGATTATTTTTAATTTTTATAATTATTTTTTTACTAAAATTGTGAAATACTTTATAGATCAATATTCAAGCTCCCTAATGAAACTGCCTTAATAGTCCCGTCGATATAATGAAAAATAGGGGAGGTAGCTGGAAAGTATTCCGAAGTTAATGGAATTTTTACAGGTTGTCTAGGGATACTCTAGGATGACTATCCTAAGTTTTTGACCTAGAGGACCTTGTGCTAACTTAGGGGGGGTGAAAAAACCTTAAAACTATCAGATTTTTTCAGTTTTTTGCTTATATCTAGTAAACTAACCATATTTTGTGTTCCATAAAGCATAACAAAGTTGTAGACCACTAAATTTGCCAACATTTGGTTGGTAAATCAATTTATTTACAAAAGGCAAAATTAATATAATTGCAGTTGTTATGTACAATGTACATAAGTAGAAAGAATTTCAAATTATTAATATACACGAAGGTTTCGAGTGTTTCGACCCTATAACTACATATTGATATATTATAATATAGTATTGGGTACCATAATTTCCATCATAACTTATTAGCGCTGTGCGTTGATATTTAGAAACGGAGATAGCCAATAGATCTGTTTTTAGGAATTTCTGGTGAATTAAAGCTGCTTACACACTAGGCGATTTATCCGCGCGCGGACGTGATTAAAAACCGCCGCGAATATTCGCTAGAATTTAAACAGCCACAATTAAATCGGAGTATTCACACTAAAAAAAAACGGGCGATTAAAAGCCGCGGACGTCCGCTTTTAACCGCTAAAATTAAACACATTGTTTTGAATGGAACTATACATACAAAGCGTTTTATTCGTCATATCGGGCGATCTTTATCATTTCCATTTTGTTGTTGGTGATGAACAGTACAGAAAAACCTAAATATGTTTGATCTTGAACATTTTATTATTGAAATATCTGAGGAGAATAGTATTTGGAATACAGGTAAGAATTAAATAATAAGTAGGTATAATAAACGTAAATTTTAATTATATTATTCAGGTAATTCATAATTTATTACTATATTTTGTATGGAATACAATATAAAATAAACAGTTATTTTCACATATTATAGTACTATGTGTACTCGTACATAAAATATATATCTATTTATAATCTATTGACATATTTAATACCAAAAAAACAGTTTTATAAAACGAATACATTTTCATTTTTATGAGCTATTCAATATAATGTAATATATAATAATATATTAAATAAATATCTTTATAAATTTCACGTATTACATTTTATTATTAGAATCTAAAGAATATCATGACCGTATCGCTAAGTATGTGAGTTGGTCAAAGGTAGCAAAGGCTACAATAAATGACTTCGACACTTTCGAAGAAAAAGAAAAGAAAGTGAAAAGTAAGTAGTTTTCATATTATTTTTAATAAAATAATAACACCGAATTAATAAATCTGAATGTACACTTAGTTTTGTGCATAAATTATAAAATAAATGATGTGAAATAAATAAAAATTAAATATTATTTAGATAGGCACTTAATTACTTTATAAAATAAAATATAAATTTCAAAAATAATAATATTATAAATATAAATATAAAAACAAGAAGATGGATAATTTCTAACCAAACTGTATTTTGCCAAATTAAAGCATGTTGAGGTGTGTTAAAATATTGTACATAATATTCTCTTACATCTTTAGCACTCGAAGGAGCGTTTCCAACTCCTATTTTATCCGTCATATCCTCCATATTGCAATCAATGCTGTCCTCAAAATTGTATCCATCCCTACGACGTACAAAATTATGCAACACACACGCCGCCTTGGTTATGGCTACAGCGAAGTCTGGTGTCACTAATAGAGCAGAGTGAAAAACCCTCCACTTGTTGGACATAATTCCAAAAGCACACTCAATACTTTGCCTTGCACTTGATAAGCGATAGTTAAAAATTCTTCTGCTATTATTTAAGGTCCTTATTTAAGGCTGAGGGATACCATTTTTATCATTAGGTAAACATGTATCTGGTGGGAAATTAATTTTACCGGCGTACAACATTTTTCCAAAAACACTTTGCTTAAAAATATTACAATCACTTTCCTTACCGAAAGAACCCACATCAATCATCGTAAAACAATAATTAGAATCACAAATAGCAAGGAGAACTAAAGAATAGAATTGCTTGTAATTAAAATACTGTGTACCGCTGTTAAATGGACACTTTAATCTAATATGTTTGCCATCAACCGCGCCAACACAATTTGGAAATTGAGTTTTATTAAAAAACCCATCAGCAATTTCCAACCAATTTTCTACAGTAGGGTTTACCATTTCCTTTGGTTGTAATACATCCCATAATATAATACATGTTTCACGGATAATTTTGGCTATAGTTGAAACGCCCATCAAAAAATCGAAGTGTAATGCCGAAAAATTATTACCGGTAGCCAAATACCTAGTTAATTAAAAAAATGTTAAAATATATTTATTTATATCTGTAAGCAATGTCAATGTAATGAATATGTATCAAAATTTCGATTTTTACTTTTGAGAAAAATAGATTTTATCCTAAAGTTTCAGAAAATGTTGAAAAATAAATTAATTTCCGAAAAAAAAAATGTATTTTTGGTTACTTAAAAATTGTATTTCTGTTAAGAATAATTTGAAATGTATGAAAAATCAAAATTTTCTATTAAGTATTTAAAAAAAAGTCTCTGATTAGTTTTTTCTACCATAAGCTCATATGTCATGATTTTTTTTGGTTTTTATATTTAAAATACTGAGCTGTAAAAACATTAATAATTAATAATTTATTATTCATCTCATACATTTTCAAATATAAAAATAAATTAATAATACTCTTGTCTTTTTCCTTATAAAAATAAATAAATACATTTTAAAATATAAAGAAACATTGACATTTGAAAGTTTTAAGAAGTCTTTGTAAACACCATTTTATTTTTATAGAAATCCTGAAGCTTCTAGCTTTTATCCTTATTCGACGGCTGAAAGTATCATGCGAGTAGCCAGAAGATCATCTCTGCCATCTCTACCCCATTCTCTGGCTGATTTGACTATAGTGCGGTCCACGTAAAGTAGGCCGCGATCGTCACGCGCCTACCGGCCGTTTTTACTGGAACCAGGGGTTCTCCGTTTGGGAGTATTATTATTATTATTATTATTTCATTATAGTACAGATGATTTTCTGGCGGCATTTCATTGCATTTTAGTATACATTTTCGTAATTTTGTTTTTGTTGACTCCTTGCTATGTTATCAGTTTGTCACAAATAATAACAATAATTTTATGTGGTTATGTTCTTATCGTCGTGAAAGTCGTACCGTGGTATGCGTTATAATATTTCTTGTGTTCAATTTTGGTTTCGCGGGTTTTAAAGTTTGAATTTTTTTTTTGCCTTATTGTTGGTTATATGTTGCAATAGAAGTTTACGGGTTTTTACAGTTTTATATTTTTAATAATACATATTTTTAAAATGGCATTCAATCAAGATATCCGTTCTCAAATGAAAAATGTGATTTTCCATGTATACAATTATTTCAAGACGATAGCTGCTGATAAAAGTAAGCCAGAACTTTCAAAATTTTTTCAACAAACCCGTGATGTGACTGCTGAAGCATGTGGCGTAAGTCTTGCTTAAAAAAAGTTTGTTCTGAAGCGAAAAAGGAAGTTGAAGTCGGACCTTCAAACAAAATTGCTTTCAAATCACCTAGGAAAAGTTATAAACGTGCAAAAGTAATGAGTTCTCTTGACGATTTTGACAACGAAGTTGTCAGAAGAATTATACATAGTTTTTATGATAAAGGTGAATTTCCGACGACCGCAAAAATATTAGTGGCAATGCAAGAAAAAATTAATTACCCAGCTCCAAAACGTCAGTTAAACGTATATTACACAATTTGAACTTCAAGTACAAGAAGTGTAATGATGGGCGTAGATTTCTGATGGAAAGAAATGATATCGTTGCTTGCCGGGTAAAATTTTTAAGAAAAATGTACGAATTGAGACAGAATAATGACACAAGGCCGGTAGTTTATCTGGACGAAACATGGGTAAACCAGAACCATACGCAAGGTTACATATGGCAAAATCCAGAAAACACCGAAGGACTCAAAGTACCAATTGGAAAGGGTGCTCGACTCATTGTATGCCACGCTGGTTCACCTTCTTTTGGATTTGTGAACAATTCGAAATTGGTCTTTCGATGTAAATCGGGTAGTACGGAAGACTACCATTCGCAAATGAACGCGGACATTTTTGAAAAATTGTTTATTGACATGTTGGCCAATTTAGAAGAACCGTCTGCTGTGGTGATGGACAATGCTTCCTACCATTCTGTGCTAGCCGAAGATTATCCTAGATTAAACGCGCGAAAAGCAGATATTCAAAAATGGCTTGAAAAAAAATTCATTTCATATTCACCGGTAGAAACATTGTGTGAACTACGTGAAAAAGTAAAAATGGCTATACCTAGAGAAAAAAAATATAAGCTTGATGAAGTCGCATTACAAATGGATCATGAAGTGGTAAGACTCCCACCTTACCACTGTCATTACAACCCCATTGAGCTGATTTAGGCGCAAGTCAAGGGTGAAGTCGCCAAAAAAAACAGCACTTTCAAAATGACAGATGTTGAAGTTTTGGTAAATTATGCCTTAGATGAGATAACCAAAGAGGCTTGGGCAAAGTGTGGCGAACATTGCAATAAACTCCAAGATGCAGATTTTATAAAGGAAGGGTTAAGGGATGAAATATTAGAGTCCATCATACTTACGATAAATCCAGATGACAGTTCGACTGATGAAGACGAAAACGACGATGACGAAGAACATTATTAATTTTTATTACGATGACGCCTTTTAACTATTTGTAAATATATATTTATTTTTACTATTATTTTTGACTTATTTTATTATAATAAGTGTAAAAAAAAAAATGTGTAATAATATGGTCTAATGTTTACTTTAATATGATATTTTTTTTTTTTACATTACATTGTACCTACATTAGATGATTTGAAATTATATTAGGCGGGAAAACGTTTGGAAACCCATACCGTAAATTGGCCGGTAGGCGCGTGACGATCGCGGCCTACTTTTAGTGGACCGCACTATAGTATTTTTGATGAAGGAAGTTTACATCGGTACTCTTGCTTTGGTGAGATCATATTCAAGGGTTGTTTGCATGATGTTGATGGCCGAGCAAGCATGATTTTTTCATGCACCTCATTATTGCAATTAGTTTTGACTAACAATATTGAAGAAATCCATGTAGATGCCACTTTTAAGGTAGTGCCGTCAAATATGGGAAGTCAGTTGTTAACTGTTCATTGTATGATTGACAATTACGTATGTATAATTTGAATATTATTAACATTTTGTATTTTATAATCAAAATTACCAGGTAATTCAAAAATAAGAAATTATTTAAAATATGTATTAAACTTATTCTGCTAATATAATAAAATTACAAATTAAATGTTCTAAAACTTGATTTCATTAGTTCCTGACTAATTATTCATCAATATAGTTAGTAGCTACATACCGTATGTATGTATTGTTTTCACCCTAAATAAATAAATTACAATTAAAATAATGCCAATGAAATGTTAGCATAATATTATAATTAACTTTAAGATATAAAAACAATTTTATCGTAAAATATTAAGTTTTTGCTAATAATTAATAAATGTATAAAATCTAAAAAATATTAACAAAAAACAATGATAATTGGAAATTTTAGTCAAATACTTCAACAAATTTACAAAACATTCATACATTGGCAAGCTTTAAGCAAAAATGATTCAAACACTTCCATTAATTTATGTATTTAAGTTAAAGGTCAAAGTTTACCATGGTGTAAGTTGCTCAACTAAGTATTATACTATTATATTAAACTTTTAAATATGATGATTGTTAACAAGTGACCACTTTAATAAAAATATAACTACCAATTAAATGCTTATTATATCCATCTTTGTTATATTAATAAGTAATACAAAAATTAACTATATGAATTATTATTATAATTATAATTGATATATTTTGTGTTTAGTCTATACCTTTAGTATACTGCCTTATGGAGTGTAAAACAAGAAACACCTACAACTGTCTTTTCAACTTTTTAAAGACTCATCTGTTGGTCAACCTTAATCCATCCATCATAATAACGGATTATGAAACTGCTCATATTTATATTCCCGACTGCAAGAATCACAGGTTGTTGGTTTCACCACAACCAAGTAAGTTCATTAATAAAGATATTATGAAGTAAAATGATATTTACTAAAGACAAAAGAAAACTTACTTAACCTAGTTTACTAATTTAAAAAAAACCCCATTTATAAGCAGTTTGGCGAAATATGAAAAAAAGAGGGTTTTTAAGATTAATTAATACAAATGAATTTGCTTCAAAAGCTTTAAGGATGCTATTTGCATTACCATTGCTACCACCTGGTGATATTCAGCGAGCATTTGACATGGTAAGAATATTTGTTGTGAATCATGGAGTACCGATGGCAAGTTTATTTGATAACTATGAAAAGTAAGAATAAGTATATTTAAAATAATAAGTTGAAATTTGTAAAAATATTTAACTAGATTCTTCATTTTAAAATATTTTATTTGAAGTTTCTATTGTTATTGTAAACTAAAAAAACAATAAATTACTATTATTTTATTATTATTGATACCTACTAATCAATTAAATACTTTTTTTTAGTTATTGGCTCAGGCAAGTGGGATCAAACATTGTTTCAGTCAATGGATTACCAAGACGAACAAATAATCATCTCGAAAGTTTCCACAATACTCTGAAAAACAAATTCAACGTAGCTCACCCTAACTTATGGATATTTTTAGGTAAGCATATTTAAAAAAAAAAAATTACCTTATTCACTTAACACCAAATGCTACCGATAATATTGGATTAATGTTTATATTACAGATCACCTCTCTCACCTAAGTATGAGCTTCCACACAATTATGAATCAGCTAAGTCATAATTTACGGCCAACAAGAAACCATAGAATCAATTATAGAAATTTAAATTCTATTCAACATGCTAGCCAACAATATGCTCTTGGGCTGATATCTTTATGGTAGTTTCTTCAAAGAATGTCACATGCTACAACAGAATATGAACAAAGGCAACGAAATTGGGCTCTACATGTTGATAGTGAACCGCCAATAGTTGTTCTACCAGCAGCACCAGTAGCTGCTAATCTAGTACCAGTAGCTGCTGATCTAGTACCAGTAGCCGCTGATCTAGTACCAGTAGCTGCTGATCTAGTACCAGTAGCTGCTGATCTAGTACCAGTAGCTGCTGATCTAGTACCAGTTGCACCAGCAGAAGCAATTGTTTTAGCACCAGTATTATTAGATCAGAGGCTTCATGTTGAAGTTCCTGACAATGAAAGGCAAATCATACATGATCGTCCTTACCACTTACAAGGTAGTAATATAACTAAAAATATCATGATTAATAAAATTAAAAAATTTAAATAGTACCTTTATTAAAAAATGTATTATTTGTAAATATATTCAATTATATCTGTATGTGTGTGTATAGGAGCAATAAGGGAGTAATAACTAGCTATATGGTCTTTAGCACTCGCTAAAACACCATACATTTTTATATAGTACCTATCAACTGAATATTTTATATTTTATTATAGTTATGTTAAACATTAATATACAAATTGAATAACAATAAATAAAAAATCATTATAATTTGTTTGTAGAGAATGGCAGTTATAGGCATAGGAGTCCAAGAGTGGAAGGCCGTGGTAGAAGACAATATAATATAATCCAAGCTTTTTATGCAGAACTCGAAAATGATGTAGAGCCACAACAATAAAATGAAAGTATGATAAATCAAATTAATTTTCATTTCATATATGGCATTTTTATAAATACTTGTTAACTTAAAACATTCTTTTTTCAGTTCTTGAAGTATGCATAATTTGCTATAATGGCATTTCCACTACTAAAATAGTGCCCTGCCAGCACCATTTCTGTAGGGAATGCATTGAAAGGTGGATGCAAGAGAATAGATGTTGTCCGCTATGTAGAACTGACATCATTAGGCTACAATAGTAATTATTTAATTTGTTTAATTTTTATGATAACCTTTTTTAATATTTTGTGTTTTTTTTTTTTAAATTGTTTATCTCAAGAATAATAGTCAATCAGTAACCAAGGGTGCACACCAGGCAAAAAAAAAAAAAAAAAAAAATGCTCATTTTATGTACAAAGATTGGAATGATTATTTTTAATAAAATATTGGTTAACACTCAATCACTGGTTGTTTTCATGTTATAATACAAAATTATTATTATTACCTATGTTTGAATATTTGAGATATACTCCTGAGTTTTAAATTACAAAGAAAGCAAGTATAATTCATTATTAATTGTTTATTAAATTATTATTTATGTAATTATTAAGTAAAGATTAGTTACTGAGAATTTAAAATGTCAAACTTATTTGAGATAGAAGAAGTGATTGAAGATATCTGATCATATTCAGTCTTGATTCCATAAATGTGATGTTGAAGAAAAATCCATGACTCATAGCATTCTCGAGGATACGCACAATTAAGGCCAAAGTACGCTTTAAAACAAGCATCTATTGCTGACAATGGGCTGCTGAATGTCCACAGTTGATCATCTACACGAACATAACTTTGATTTACAGAGCTCAAATCTTCACCCAATAAGTAAACAAAAGGCTGTATAGTACAACCATATTGTGAATACTTATTTTGTCTTTGAATAATGTCTGTGTTTATTTGTGTAATATTCTGTGGAAAATAAATGTAAACTTTATGATTCTAACTAATATAATTTATAGTTCTACATAGTAAAGTAATTTTAATTTTGAGATGTACTATTAAATAACATGAATATTTTATTAAATATTTTTAATGGGTAGGTATGAAATAACTTACTGGTACAACTGTGACAAAGGATTTGGCAGATTCTTCTCAAGATGGTTTCCAGTTTAATAATAATAACTACTAGTTAATAATAAAATAACTACTTTTTTCAAAACCATAATTAATATTTATAATTACATAAAAATTACAAAGAAACTTTATTAAAACAATTTTTTTTAAACAAAAGAATATTGTTAAAATAATAATAATAATAATAATAATATTTATATATAAACATAAATTTGAAGCCAAAAGTTGCAATCGTCTTCCTCGAATTGTTGATTGTGCATTGAATTGGTCAATAATTATATCAAAATTTGGTTCAAATTTTTTTCTATATGTAATAAAGCCAAATCCTTTACCCTTCTTGTCTAATACTATTTCGAGTATAAGTATTAAGACGACGTAATGATGAAAATGAACGCTCTGATGAAGCCAAACTCATAGGAATTGATAAAAAAAGTTTGAACAATTTATATAAATTTTAAAATGAATTTGACAGATCTTGAAGTATAAAGCAATTAAGACGATCTCCAAAGTTAAGTGTTAGAAACTTCTAAAATATCTTCATATTTGAAATTTTGTAAAGTCAAAACATTTATCACAGCATTTAATATATTTGAATTATTTTCAGAAAATACGTATAGTTTCTATGTCAGTAATTATAATATCAAGGACAGTGAAGTAAATATTTATTTTGACAAATTCTGATAAATTGTCTGTATTGAAAACTTCACCTCCCCCTAATCTAGCAGGGATTTTTCTTTTTCTTGGAACTGAAGCCAATGGACAGTTTTCTTTAGTTGTAACTTTGTTTGTTTCAGACCAAACATTTTTAAAACTATTTTCACTCCGCAGTGATTTTAGCTGAGCTACAGTAGCATTTGTTAAGCTTTTAACAGTAGAATAATTTATATATATATATTTTTTTTTTTGAAACTAAAGGGATAAACTATTAGTCAGCTTTAAAACTAGTTTCGTCAAATTTAAACAAAATATGAACTCAAAATCTTTAATATTTTTTAGAATGGAATTTGCTTCAGGTTCATGTACAGGATCTGTGTCAGAAATATGCTCTAATGTTGAAATAATATATTCAAAGTTCTTTAATACTGATTTAATGGCTTCTACTCGACAACTCCACCTTGTATATCACTAAGTGATTTCAAAGTAATATTTGGTAATTTTGACTCATTCTGAATATTTTCAAAAATAGAATATCTTTTAGAAGAAGCCCCAATGAACGCGTAAATACTTTTTAAAATACCAAACATATTTTTAACTGATGCTACTTGTTCACAAACATCAACAACACATAAATTGAGAATATGAGCGTATAGCAATGGATATATAGTGCTAACGGATTATCATCTTTAATTCTTTTAGCAACACCTGAATACGAGCCTCGCATTGAGGCAGCACCATCATAACATTGGGCCCTAATATTTTCCAATATTAAACCCAAATTCGATAAAGTGTGTTTTAATCGATTTGAAAGGGACTCTCTGTCCATTTTATCGGTTCTATAAAAATCCTTTTTAATCGGTTCTATAAAAACTTTTAAAAACATTTAATTTCTCATCACAATATCTAAGCACGATAGATACTTGCTCATGTTTTCGTAAATTCTGAGTTTCATCCATGATTACACTGTACATTCCAGCATTCATAACCAAGTCACCCAGGGGTACTTCACAATTCGAAGGTCCGATAAATTCTGGTGTGGAATCTGGTCGGATATGACCATTGAGCAGGTGCTCATGCGATCAATGATAAGCTATGGCGGGCTAACACATGGACGTGGTATCAGTGATAGCGTATTGTCAAGTTGGATTGTGGGCATGCTATGCCTTCAAAGCATAAATGAACAAATGGAAGTTTTCTGTGACATTCACTCAGAGAAAAGCGACCAGCATGTAGATATGCGGCCTGCTCGCGTTGCCAGAGATAATAGTGACATTCAGAAACTAAGTGATTGGTTTTCAGAACATTTTCCATTCCCTGAGACGCAAGAGCTGATGTCAATCAGTTCAGGGGCTGTTGCTTCCGAAGGCGTCAACTGTTATATGGCCCGATCAATTGGTATTAACTGCTTAAAGAATTGCTTAGAGAAAGGCAATTTTGAAGACTTGAAACTGAAGAGGAAGGATAAGGATGTTACTTTGGCATCTGTTTCCTGTTCTCTGAAAATCAAGGACAAACAGTTTACAGTAGACCCACTCACTTTCATTTCAACGTATGTGTATAACCAAACAATCAGAAGCTGACCTCAGAAACTTGTTCAAATATGAGCTGGCCCCTTTCCCAATGTCTCTCTTCACAGAAGAAGGAATGCATAAAGGCAGAAAATCAATACTGTATGATGAATTTCTTCCTATTATGTCTGAATACGTAACTTTAGGAACCAGAATATGTTATGTCATTGATGGTGGGTTTTTATTGCATGTCTGTCAAAACTACGTAGACCACGTTCAAAAGCACTTTGGGAATAATTCCATAGTGGTTTTTGATGGTTATCCTGTTGGAATTAGTTACGAAAGCACCAAATCAGCTGAACGTTATCGGCGTTCATTGCTACACTCCTCAACAAAACATTTTTTTTCTATGACAACTTCGATCAGCACTATTTCGCAGGCAAAATTTCTTTCTAATGATTCAAACAAGATTAACTTCATAATAATGTTGAAGAGTGAAATGGAAGCCAAAGGGATACAAGTGAAGCAGGCAGTAGAAGACGCCG
The DNA here is from genome assembly GCA_027580255.1 of Therioaphis trifolii. NCBI lineage: Eukaryota > Metazoa > Arthropoda > Insecta > Hemiptera > Aphididae > Therioaphis > Therioaphis trifolii. The sequence continues at coordinate 83,504,471 of CM050405.1, read as the reverse complement.
ATGTAATGATCGTGGAGACTGCTCTTACAGTTGCTGATAATTATGATAGTGTAATCATAACAGGGGAAGATTTAGATCTTTTGGTGCTACTCACTGCTTTGGGTTCTTCTAAAATGAATGTCTTTTTCCAGAAGAGTGGAAAAGGTCACAGTAAAACCATGCTGTATTCAGCCCACTCTTTTAAGTACGAATCACAAGATATTCTATTCTTGCATGCGATAAGTGGGTGTGATACTACCTCAGCACCCTTTGGTATAGGAAAGAAAAAGGTGATGCAGATGTATAAGAAGATCCCTAGCCTTTCAGAGATGTTGTTAATTTTTAAAGTCCCCGGGGCAACTCAAGCTCAAATTGCTGACGTTGGAGAGAAGTTCCTTGTAAAACTATATGGAGGAACCATTGAACTGGACAACCTAGAAGACCTGAGGTATCGCATTTTTTCTTCAGTCGTTGCAAAACCAAAATGTCAACTTGCCAGAGATGCCGCCAAATACCACTCTTTCAGGACGTACTTGCAAGTCCAGGCGTGGATGGGAAGCCAAGGTAGCCATCAAAAGTTTCCATCTGTATGGGGTTGGAAACATACAAAACGAGGTGGGTATTTTTATAGACTTAAGCAATAACTTTTTCATACTGTAATAGTACATTTTAATTCTTAAAACTTGCCACACGAATTATACTACTATTAGTACTTGTAATAATGATCAATACACGTGTATTAATTAACTGATTAATTTGTTTATAGGTGTCGTTCCCATCACCACAACAATGGATGCTGCCCCGGAACATTTACTCCGCATAATTAGCTGTAAGTGCACGACTGGTTGTGCTACTGCAGGTTGCAGCTGTAAAAAGGCTGGACTATTATGCTCTGCGGTATGCAAACGCTGCGTGGGCATAGCGTGCGAAAATTCATCTCAACCTGATACCAACGAAGCTGACACCGATGACGAGGATCGCAGTGACCTGCCCCTTCTTTCTGCACCGAAGGTACACGAGAAAGTGGTGTCTATGGACAGTGACTACGATGACGACGACAACGCAGAAAAAGTTCCGGCAGCTCCTAAGCGATCCAAGGTTATAGTGGCCTGATGCACTATATTATGTTATTATTTTTTTTTTTTAATTATATGTTGATATTGATGAGTGATTGACAAAATTAACATGGAAATGATGGTATTAAATATAGTTATAGAATCAAAACCTTCGTTTTTCAGGAAAACATTTTTAAAAGAGTGTCCCACTTTAATTATCTAGTTTCAATATTATTTAATGACAATAATATAAAAGAAGAAATTGATACTAGACTGAAAAAAGGTAATAACTGCAATTATGGATTAGGAAAAGTACTGAGCACTTAAGCTGTTTCAAATAACCTTAAAGTTCAAATATATATGACTTTGATACGCCCAGTTGTGCTATACGGCTCGGAAACTTGGCCTCTCAGGAAAGCAGAACAAATGAGATTGGAGGTTTTCGAAAGGAAAATTCTGAGAAGGATTTTTGGACCATGCAAGGATGATCAAACCGGAGAATGGAGGAAATGACATAACCAAGAACTCCAGAACCTTTTTCAACGCCCTTACATCACAAAAGAAATTTCAGTCAGATGAATGAGATGGGCAGGACATGCATGGAGGAAACAGGGATCAATAATAAGATCCGTAATCGAAAACAACCCAGCAGGAAAACGACCTTTAAAAAAACTACCTTTTTTTGGTAGACCTCGCTTAAGATGGGAAGACAGTGTTATTAGTGATGTAAGAAGAATCCCACCCCCCCCTCAAAAAAAAAAATTATATAATAGTATCTAAATGTTACCTCATATATTCTTTTTTACACTGCATTATTATTACTATTATTTTTATTAATATTACCAATATTTTTTTTTTTCTTATATTCCTATCGATAAGGCCATTAGGTCTTTGTCGATATCTTTTCACTTTTAGAGAGTAGAAGTGTGGTACTTGTTACCTACTTATCTTAAAAAGAGAATTCTCATGTGGGTGGACTTCACTCCCAGTAGAGTGGGTCCGGAGGGTGTCAGTGTAGTGCAACCAGAATGATGGCAGGGGGAGAGAGTCTACAGAATTAATTCTGCAGAATGTTTTCTGCACTGAACCGGGTTCGAACTGATGACTGAGCGCGTTGTAGCCAACTGTGTGACATTAAGGGGCACTAGACTGCCCCTTAATATTACCAATATGATTTTTTTTTTTATCTGACCATCATGGCCAGTTGTACCGTCTGTGGTTAAACTACGATTATGTTTAAATCGGTGATTAAGAATTTTGGATCGTTGTACAGTGCCTGTCAAATGTTTAATCAATGATTAAACGAATATTAAGTTAACCAACCAATATTGGTCGGTTAAACTGTAATTAACTGTTTAACCACTGATTATTGTTCATGTTATCATTTGTAAATCTTATCAGTTTCATAATTCAGTAACTTGTTTGTAATTTAAATAAAATCATATTTTTCAATTAGCGTGAGCCGTGAAGTTCTATTTCAAATCTCATATGTTGCGTTTTATATTTTATTTTTAAATTCATCGTTGTTCATCATTTTCATGATGTATTTTGATCACGATCAACTGCATATTGTTTTTTAATTTTTCTTTTTATGTTAATATACTTATTTTTTAGTATATCGGCAGTACGTGGGGTTTCTATTGATTGACAATTAAAATCTCTTTCAATTTTAATCCATGCATCTTTTTTCATTCTAAAAATGAAATTAGCATAAGATATTATATTTATATACCTATAAGATTATTGCTGATATTATAATGATACTCGTGTCAGGGGCGGACTGTGAAGGGTCCAGCCCATTATTCCAAGTTCATTAGCGGCCCATATTAATAAACTGCCAAGCCCCCCCCCCATAAAATAAACTTTATTCTAATTCTGCTTACAGGACCTATAGATCAGTTTTTTGGAACAAATTTTCTTTTATACAAAACAATAATAATTACTGAATGCTATAATATAATGATTATTTTACACTTATATATGTGGTACTACATAGTACATCGACATAACGTTTGCTAATAACTTGTATAAATTAGTATAAAAACATAACGTTAATACATAATTTCAATGCAATATATTTAGTATAAAACATAAAAATAAAAATAAAAGTAATGATAGGTACAGCTTATTTAAATTTAAATTACTAAAATTTTGATAACAACTTAGACATTAATGGTGACGAACTCTTTACTATTTCAAGTATGTCTTCAAATTCAATTTCGTCTAAAATTTCTTTCTCGACGCTCATAAGGAGAAATGCTTCCAAGTGTTCATTTCCAAGAGAAGAACGTAAACGGTTTTTAATTATTTTCAATTTACTGAAAACACGCTCACAGTTCACCTGACTCACAGATAGTGTCAGTACAAATTCTATGGCAGTAAATAGATTAGAGTATAAAGGAGAGTGCATATTAAGTGAATATATCACTTTGTGAACACACAAGAGACAAGAATCACGATTATGTCCACTATCATTTTTTTCCGTAGACTTGTCACATCCTAAAAAAACAATAAATTAAAAGTTTTTAGTTATATTTATTTTAGTTTATATGTTTATATAAGTTATAAGTTTAAAACCTACCTAAAGTGTTTTTTGTGGTAAATTCATATTCATTTTCATTACTTCCATCAACTTCTTCATTGCTATTGTCATCATTGCTATCGTATATTATACTATTGGATTTCATGTTTAGCGGTTGTATAACACTATTGTAAATATTTGAAAAATGTTTTAACTCAGCAATTAACAATGCATGTTCTACTGATGACAAAGAAGATAATTTTTTTAACGCTGACTCTGGAAAATCATCTGAATTTAAATCCTTAAAATTTTTTGGTAAAAGATACTGCATATCTACAATTAAACTTGAATTATTTGTGAATCTCTCAGAAAGGCTAGTCTTTAGTTGGTCAATAATACTCAAAAATACTTCAACCTTAAATTTTTGTTTGGGGTCTTTAGGTGATTCATCGCTACATATTTCATCAAACATTCTCTTTGTACGTCTTATTCTATTTTCTTTCAACTCAAATTCAACAATTATATACCCAGGTAATTTAATATTTGTTAACTTGGTATTCATATCTGAACAAAAATTTTCTGATGCTGACATAACATCATAAAAATTAATTTTACCTATTTCTTTAATAGTTGTCTCAACCATAACCCACGCAGCAAGGAGGTCTAAATGTTTAGTTTGCAAATAAGTTGACGTAGAACCAACAGTCATAAATATTTTTAAAAAAACATGAGCTGTACATATGATATTAAAACTGCATACATTTTCTATTAAAGACGAGGCCTCAGATGAAGACTTTGGATCAAATTTACGTGGCAACAAAGTTTAGAGCACTAAGAATAACTGGATATAAGCAGTCATCACCACTGAAAACCCATTTTAATGCTTTTTCCCGAGACCACCATCGAGTTTCACCAATTTTTTGAAGTTTTCTTAATTTATTCTGGCCAGTTCCTAGCAGTTGTTGTTGCTCCTTCCAAACATTCATCCTTTTGTAAGAGTCTGAGAAGAATGTAGATAGACGATTCAATAATCCAAATAGTTTAATAGCATCTCTATTGTCACAAGTATCACAAATGCACAAATTTAAGATATGAGCATAACACCATATGTAAATACTGTTTTCATTTTCTTTTCTTATATAAGCATGTAGTCCATTGAAATCTCCTCTCATATTTGCAGCACCGTCAAAAGACTCACCAATAATGTTTTTAAAATTAATCAAATGGTCATCAAAACATTTTTTTAATAATTCATACATGCCTTTACCAGTAGAATTTGTCACTTCTAATATAGCGAAGAGACGTTCCTTTACTTCAGAATTGAAAACATACCGTATACATACAGCAGCTTGGTCTGCGGACCCTATATCTTGAGTGCTGTCTACCTAAAAAAAAATATTTAAAACATTAATTATATATTGAGGAAAAATATAATTTTCAAATAACATACTTGTATACTAAATTGTCTCCCAATTCAAATTTAATTTTTCTTCTTATTAACTCTAATATAGCTAAAATAACATTATTAACTGTATTCTTCGAGAGCATTGTTACTAAAGATCCTCTTCCTTAGATCTTTAGAAAATGATTTTAGCACTACATACAGTGATGTATTAAGTGCATGTCTTATTTATTTAACGTTACACGTAACAATTGCTTCGACAGAGAAATCTTTCTCGAAATTAAAATTGATAAAGAATTACCTGCGAAACTCAATTGGCCAAGATCGTCTTTCCAACATCAGTATATTAAACATAAAAAAAGAAAAAAACAGCTGACTTGGATATAAACAAAATAATTTTAACAACTTTGTTGCCGTAAAAACAAGAAAAATTAATTTTTATACTTGGTTTTATAAAAAAAATTATGTAAATTTTAAATAAACAAACAGTTAAAAAAAATAATTATATGACATATTGACATGTGAGAAAAAAATATTTTTAGAGATAATAAATCACAGTCGCGCCATGCCAGCCGTCCGAGTAGCATCGCTATTTCGTCGCTCCGCGTACTTTATCTATTCCGCACGTTTAACTCATTCGTTTTTCTTCGTTTGAAAACGAAAATCGTCCCCAACTAATCACGCCTTCTTGTGTCTGTTTATTTCTTCTGTCGGATCAGTGGACCAACGAAAATCTCAATTCTGGTGACAAATTTAATTATACCTAATCCGAGCGGCAGTGCGTCGTACGTCCGCCCGTTCGTTATTTAAGCAGCCTTATCGGCGTAATTAAATTACAGACCGCAGGTCGTTATCTATACCGGCATCGACTATGCAGACGCAATCAAAGTCCACGTCTACTAATAAAAACCACAGCTCATTACGCTCACCCGTCCAGAACAATAATATACGGCAGTCAACTTCGAACGAAACAAAATCCATTAATAAACTACCAGATAAACCAGCTCTATGGCAGACCAAACAAGGCAAGCGCCTATCTTCGCCTGGCCATTCGCCTACATCCAAAGAGCTAAAAATTTCAAATGAAACTAAATCTGCCTTTACCACGCCAAACCGCTTTGAGCCACTAAATGACACGGAAATTGATGACAACAACGAAATGAACCACGAGCCTACAAATAATACACCTCCTCCTCCACCACCCATATTCATATCCTCACCACTGGAATTCAATGAGTTCGCAAAATCAATCGCTCTACTTGTTGGCGAAAATGAATTCGAGTTCAAATCTACTACGAAACATTTAAAACTTACTCTTACCTCAACCAGCTCCTATCGTCAAATAATTCATTTACTAAACGAAAGTAAAATAGAATACTTTACCTACCAAGCTAAAGAAGATAAACCATACCGTGTCGCTATCAGAAACCTCCATCCAACAACCGATACAAACTTCATCAATGATGAACTGTCTCAACTCGGATTTTCGGTGAGAAACATCACAAACATTAAGTCCAAAATAACCAAGACAGCCCTCCCCATATTTTTTGTTGATCTGAACCCAGACCCTAGTAATGTAAATATATTTAACCTGTCTTCACTATGCTACACCAAAATAAAAATTGAGGAGCCCCACACTCGCAGGGACCTACCTCAATGCCACAGGTGCCAGGCCTATGGTCACACCAAGACCTACTGTAATCGAGAGCCTAGGTGCGTCCGCTGCGGTGCTTGCCACCTCTCGGACCTCTGCGAAAAACCCAAAGACACTCCAGCAACATGCGCACTATGTGGGGAAGCTCATCCTGCTAACTACAAAGGATGTACCAAGCACAAACTACTACAAAGATCAAGAAATTCCAAATTAAATGATCTCAACCAAAGGAAGGACCACCATCAATCAAGAAATCCCACACAAGATAGAAACTCTCTTGACGCCACGGCCCATACTTCTCTAGACAATGTAAACCAGACCCCAACCAGTCCTACCATCCGACAGTTCTCGTACGCCGACTCAGTCAAAGGTAACTCAAAAAAAAACAATCACTTCTCAGACCTCAATCCGCATCCCGAAACGTCCATCTCCAAACATTTATCATCATTTATCAATGAGCTCCAGTCTCTCATAACCCCTCTTATAACTCTCCTTACCTCACTCATTAATAATCTTATCACTAATAATGATACCCAACACTAGCCTTTGTCCCGTCCTGTCAATACTATCATGGAATGCAAATGGTCTGCATAATCATAAAAACGAATTTCAATTAACACTCGAGGAAAAAAATATTTGTTATGTCCCGTCGGTTAGTTCCAACGGTGGACATGTAATATTTGTTCGTTGTCAGGAATGTTTTAATAAAAGACACATCAACTAATGAACTATTTGATTTATATTAAGTTATATTTTAACACAGTATTAAGTTTAACTATTAGTATAAAAATGGTCGACTGACGTATAGTTACGTATGCTGCTTGTACTCGACTGCCGGAGCTATATCGGTAGGCCGATGGCGACGGCTGTCGATGTATCGCAACTCAGCATTTTAATACTTATGAATTAACAAGCAATTCTTTATATAATAAGAAGGGGTTCTTAACACCCCCCGTGTTAAATGGAAGATCATTGTCCATTACAAATTTTTGGGCAATGATTTTCCCGTGATAGCATCGCTTGTTGTTTCTTTTACATTTATGTTATCTAAATTTATATCTTCATATACCTTTTGTAGGGTATTTTTTTCAACATTATGACAAATATTCTTAAATCTACTATAAACTAAAAGTATACTTAAGCCTACACTGATGATTGCTAATAATGAAATTGTTATATAAAAAAAACTTTGTTGTTTTTCTATATCATCATTAGGTGTTTCATGCAATTTACTTTGTAATTCTTGTATTGATTTTGCATTCTCGCTTAATTTTATTAAGTTATCTCTTATTCTATTTTCTTTTACAAAAAGTGAATTGTTTGAAATTTTACCCGCTAGGTCGATATGCGGTTGAAAATGTATAGTAAAATTTAATTGAGGTACAAAATCGGCATGCGTTTTGGAAATAATTATCCTTTTAGGTATTAAAATATTATTGTCATCAGTGTTTGCTTCACAATAATTATCTAAAGTGAATACACCTGTACCATTTATATTTACAGTGATAGGTATAGTTATATTTTCACATTTTACGAAAACGTTTTCCCCGTTAGTTACATATACCCAAGAATTTGTTTTTTCTAATCTATGCCATACATTTACATTTAACTTAACATATCTAAGGTTACATGAGCTTGGTAATGTATGTGAATTTCGAAAAATCCTTGTTTCACAAGTTTCATCTAATTGATGAGGTTGTTGTTCGTGTGGACAAATATACAATTCTACGCTTTTTTTACAATTTTTTAATTGTAACAGTGTCATTTGTATATAATATAATCTAGATTTTCCTAATCCAAAGTAATCCGATGTGGATTCTATAATAGCATATACATTATTCTTTACTTTAATGGGTAATGGTAATGGTTTATACAATATGAATTCGTAATTATTACTAATTAATGGTATTTCGAAAGTAAAAATCAATACATTCTGTACATATACTACGTTGATATCAACCAACCGCATCAGATCAGACATTCCGATTTTATCAATGTTGGGAGGTAAACCCAATCCTAAGGGTAGTTGTGACTTTATTTCTCTTAGTTGTTGTACTATGGTGTTGATGTTAATGAGACTGGAGTGTACGAATCCTTGTAAAGCAGTATTTACAATAGTCCCCAATGTCTCTGTTTCGTAAGCATATTGAGCTAAAATTAGGTTCAATAAAGAGATCTTTTGTGTTAAAGCAGTTGTGAATTCCATAATTCCAATTGCTACCTTCTCTGCTTGGACTTCGTGCAGTAGATAATTGTATTTTTCTTTTAATGATCCCTGTATTTTTTCTATTTGAATAAGAGAGTCGTTTACATTCGTTACTACCGACTGAACAATGTTAACTTGTGTCTCGGCTGCCTGTAGCAGTTGCGCCTTTGCATTTTCGAGTTCTCGGATCTTTTTATAAAAATATTCAGCATCTTGGTCATCACATGTGCCAAATAACACATTAGCTGTGCGCCCTACCAAATTTATAAGACCTCTCTTGAAGCGTAGTACATTTGTGTTTGGTTGTTCGATAATTCTAATGACATTGTTTCTGTTATTGTTAATCTCGTTTAGGAAGTTCGCCGATTGATGGCTATAATGAATACACGGATTATCGCTAGTTCCTAGTTCCAATTCTCTTCCTAACTGACAGGATTGTTCAATTTGTTGAACAATCTCGTGGATTGTAAGGTATTTTTCGTTATAATTAGAGGTATTCACGTAGGTCAGTAGACGCCAATTCGCATTTGTCAGGTACATCTGTCCACTGGATTGAAAGTAGATCCCGGAAGGTTGTTGAATAACGTTATTTGTGAACTGCGTTAATCCTTTACGAATCAGGCTGCTGATTCTGGAACATTGTGTTATGTTTTGCTTAGTTATTTCAAACATTGATTTTTTTTTTTTTTTTTTTATATATAAATAATTTTACAATCTATTCGTGAGTCATGTATTAATAGTATTCAGGATTTGCCTAATGGTCTCTTTTTTTTTATTTATATATATTATCAGGATTGGAATATTTTTAGTTCATTTTTGTGAACCTTTATTTCTCTTCGACCTCGTAATATGGACACATTTTCGTTATCATGTAACTCTGTGACTGAATATGGTCCCTTCCATTTTGAGTTGAGTTTCCCGTTTTGATTGTGGACTTTCTGTAGCACTTTATCTCCTACATTTAGGACTATTTGATGCTGGTCCTTGTCATATGATATCTTGGATCTTGTTTTACTTGTTATAAGATTTTCTCGTGCTATTAAGGATGATTCCTGGAGTCTCTTACGTAACTCAAATGAGTAGTCCTCGTAGTTGTAACAGGGTTGAGGTGCTCGAGTTAACGTATGCGGTACTTCCACTGGATAACCATATACTAGTTCATGGGGTTGGAACTTGGTCGTTGTGTGAATAGTACTGTTGTACGTGAACATTGCATAAGGCACGTTATCGTCCCAGTCTAGTTTTTTCTCACTTACATAGTGTCGTAGGTATTCCACTAGTGTACGATGGGACCTCTCCAAGGCTCCATTGGATTGGGGATGGTAAGCTGTTGTGTTTATTTTCTTTATTTGCAATAATTTACAGCAAGCTGTAAATATTTTGCTCATAAAATCTGTTCCTTGGTCTGTCACTATGGTTTTAGGTATACCATGATGACAGATAAAATTTTCCACGAAAGCTTTCGCTATTGTGTTCGCCGTGTGGTCTGCTAATGGTATGGCTGTGGAAAATTTCGACAAATCGTCTTGGATGGTTAAAATAAAGGAATTTCCTTTTTTCGACTTGTCCATAGGCCCAACTATATCAAGGAAAATTTTTTCAAACGCTACGTTGACCGTGGAAGTCACTACCATAGGTTGCTGAATTGTACGATTCATGCTTTTATTAACTTGGCATGAGGAGCAGGACTTTATGTAAGTTATTACGTCCTTTTTCAATCCTTTCCATGAATGGTGCATTTTGATTCTTTTTATGGTTCGCGATACTCCTTGATGCCCTCCTAATGGCGAAGAATGAAATTCTTCTATGATATTCCTTTTTTCCTCGTCTGAATAGGAGTTAGAGTTGAAGATGAGTACTTTAATCTTTGAACCTTTAAAAATATATCTTATCATGGTACGGACTTGTTCCTAATCAAGTCTGTCGTGTCCGCTACCGATTTTTGGTAATGCTACTCTTCTTATGTTTTTGTTTTCACAGAAATGTCTCAAGTTTTTTATGGTGTAAAACATTGTTTCGTACGTCGGCTTTTGCTGGTATGTTTCCTTGTTTATCATATACAGTAGGTACTGTTGATTATTTTGTATTGCTGCAATCTCGGTTATTGCCTTATTTTGTTGTTGAAGTTTATCTACTTGGCCAAATCTTCGTCTGAATTCTAAGGCTATGCCTTGTGACATTTTAAAATCTTTGGACACACAATGTCCAAGTGCGAGGTCTTCAGGTGCATCAAATAGATCACCTTCTACTTCAACAACGTTGGCATTTATGATTACTTTTGTTTGAATTTCTTCTATGTATTTTTCATAGGTGTTCGTCAAGTATTCTCCATTATTTGTTGTTGAATTTATATTTACGATACGACTTAACGCGTCGGAATTAGTATTAGCTGTCCCTGGTTTGTACACTATGTCATACTCGTGTTCCTCCAGTTGTAGACGCCATCTTATTAAACGAGCCCCCGGATCCTTAACATTAAACAGCCATGTTAATGGTTTGTGATCCGTGACTATTGTGAATCTTCGCCCAAATAGATAAGGACGGAATTGTTTAGTTGCCCAGACGATTGCTAATAGTTCTTTTTCTGTTGTGTTGTAATTTTTCTCAGCCTTATTCAATGTGCGCGATATATAGGCTATAGGTAAGTCACTTCCTATATTGCCCTGGGACAATATAGCGCCTATGGCAACATTGCTGGCGTCTGTCGTGACGATGAAAGGTCGAGAAAAGTCTGGATATTGTAGTATTGGTTCACTCACCAGTAATTTTTTCAGTTCTATAAATGCATTTTGACATAAATCATTCCATATAAATTCTGCATCCTTTTTTAATAGGTTGGTCAAAGGTTTCGCTATTTGACTGAAGTTGTTGATGAATCTTCTGTAGTAACCGGCTAAACCAAGGAATGACTTGACATCCTTTTGATTTTTTGGGATCTGGAAGTTGGCTACACATTCGGTGGTTTTTGGGTCTGGTTTTACGCCTTTATCTGTTATGATATGTCCCAGATAAACGACTTCCTTCCTCAAGAACTCACACTTGAGAGGTTGCAACTTCAGGTTGTACTTCCTCAATCGATCGAATACTTCCCTCAGTTGTTTTTGGTGATCCTCTAAAGATGTTCCAATTATGATGACATCATCCAGATACACAAATGTTTTAATGCCGTTTAGACCTACGAGTACCCGATTCATCATTCGTTGAAAAGTAGCTGGTGCTCCTTTCAACCCAAAGCACATCCTTTCAAATTCAAAGTGACCTTGGTCCGTGCTAAAGCCTGTTTTTTGTCTGTCCTCTGCCTGCAAAGGAATTTGATGATATCCACTTGCCATATCCAGGCAAGTAAAATATTTAGCCTTTCCCAATTGGTCTAGTATTTCTGTAACATTCGGCATTGGGAAAGCGTCTCCCACTGTTATGTTATTTAATTTACGGAAATCCACAACGACTCTGTATCTTTTAATACCAGATGCGTCTTCCTTTTTGGGTACTACCAATAGTGGGGCATTCCAAGGACTATCACTTGGTCTAATTATTCCGTCTCTTTGCATCTCCTCTACTTGTTTGTTTATTTCTTCCTTTTGGGAGTAAGGGAGCTTGTACGGTTTTTGGTGAATCGGTTGTGTCACTCCTGGAGTTTTAATTTCATGATGCACTACATTTGTGCATGATATTCGGTCTCCTTCTAAATGGAACACGTCGGAGAATTCGTGACATAGATTCTGAATAGCTTTTCGTTCTTCTGACGACAAATGATCTGTGCGTAACGTTTCATTTATCCGTATTATTCGGTCGTATTGGTTTATGGCGATTTCTTTTGTTCCGGAGACATGTTTGATAGAGGCTTCGTTTAATGCTTCATATGTAAGTTCCTCTAGGTTTGGCACCTTTATAGTACATGTCTCATCTGAAGTGTTGATGACACTTATAAGCAATTGTTGATTTACGATGTTGTTTAGCACGTTACCACAGCTTACATTATCCGTTATTGCTTGTGCGTGAATTATAATTCCTTTAGATTCCATGTCAAGATTATTGACGCATACGGGAATGACCGTTTCACATCGTGCTGGTAATTCCATAGTAGTTTTGTCTGGGAATGATAATTCTCCTTGACCTATATCAATGACAGCTCGGTTTTCCATTAGAAAAGGTTCTCCCAAAATGCCATCTCCTGGTATCGGAAAATCTGAATCCACAACAAAAAATTCTGCTTTAAAATTATTTTTTTCTACAAGTACATCTAGCCATGTTGATCCAATTGTGTTGGTTATTTCATTTGTTATGCCTTGTAACCGTTGTTTCTTGTTTGTATCAATTAATATATCGTCATTTAATGAAGTGATTTTGATGATATTAAGTTCAGCCCCAGTGTCCACTAACAGTTTAATCTGATCTATGGTACACTGTGGTGATGTACACAAAATGTGTCTGTTTTCTAGTTTTGTTATTCGATACATAGATTTTTGATAGGGCCCATTGTTTTTATATCCTTGACCGATCGTGAGCCCTGTACGTTCGGTCGTGAATCGTTTCCCGACGTAGAAGGATAAGTTTTGTCGGATTGACGATTATCGGCTCTCTTCTTTTTGAAGCAATCTTCCCTTATATGGCCTTTCGCTTTGCAGTAAGAGCATGAAACTTTGTGTACCGATGAATTGTTTAATTGATGCGAATAACTACTTTGACCCGTGTCCTTAGGACTGGAGTTTGGTTTCGCAAATCTACACTGATTTGTGTTATGATTTCGTTTATGACATATTGTACAGTATTTTGTTGACCAGTTCTTTTCTTGTTTGTTTTGAAATAAACGTTGCGTATCCGCAGTGGATTTAATGAGTTTTTCCTCCTCTAGGCTGTCATTAATTGCTTCTTCTAGGGATGGATGGTTCCTTGATTTGATGATCTGTCTCAAATTTGGTTCAAGGCCCTCGATGAAAGTGGTGAGTGTCGTATCCTTAATGTATTCGCGAATCGCTGTCGCCGCCTCTACAGTTTTACCTGCTACGCTAACATTGCATAGTTCATGGAGTAAATTTTCCAATTTATTTGCATAGTCTTGGACAGTTTCACCCGATTTTTGTTTTAATGAGTGTAATTCAAGTTGAAGGTAACCTGGAGTCCTTTGTGCACAGAACGCATTTTCAAGAAGTGTCCTGAGACCAGACCAATCGGTGATAACTCGATTTTGAGTTATAGCGAATGCTTTACCCCCTAATTTAGTTTTTATAGCTTGAACTAATACTGATTTGAGGGAAGGATCTACGCTTTGTACGGCAAAATCACATGCATTTAAGAAGCGATGGATTTCCCCCCCTTTATTCCCTTAGAAACTAGGAATTAATTTTATTAAAGTTTCTAATGATAATTTTCCTTCCGCCATATTTTGGTTTTCAAAGTCGATTAAATATTCGGGTTTTTTAAGATCGTCTACCTTAGTTTTTGTTCTTGACCGGGTTTCAGGTCTATTGGGTAAATTTTCGGAATTATCTTTATCTGAGTCAGTTGGTTTTCCTACGGGATTTAACATAACCTAACTAGTTGATTTTATACACTAATTTTGACTAATAACAATTTACTTCTTATTTTAAATGCAATATGATAATAATATGACTTAGTGTACTAAATGATATTGTTCTAATCTATATTTATATAATAAAAGGAAAAATCTTACAATAATGTGGAGATTAGCACACTGTAGCCAGTCATCGTGAGTTGTTGGTTGAACGTCGTTGAGTTTTCCGTGTTAGGTGATCGCGCGGGCTCCCTGCGTGAATGGACTCGAAGTGGTTCCCACGACGTCTTCACGTATCTTCGTTGACGTTCTCCGCTCCGAAACTGCTGGCGCGGAGACCACAATAAATTGCGGGTTTTATCGTATTATTATATGATATACTGTATACACTGTGTGATAGTGTGTGTATACAATATATATTATACGATATACTGTTTGTTTATAAAACAGTATATATATTTTGTCCGGAGTGAAAAATGCTGACGCTGTGATGACAGTCAGTCAGTGTCACTCGTAATAGCACCTCCTTTAGAGTTGGTATGCACGAGCGCGGACAGTGCTCGGCAAAATTGTTTGTTTTTTTTTTTTTAAAAAAAACGCCTCCGAGTGTGTGAATGGATCGCTGACACACCGTTTTAGCTGTGTGCGATTGGAATGTGCCACACCCGTATAGACTGAAGACGCGACACAATATACTGTTATACAGTATATTATGTTAAATTGCGCATAGATACACTTGTAATAATTACTTGCGTATATTGACGTTCCAACGTGTACTGAATCCGTTGTACGTATGGACTGTGTGATGAATCGAGTCCCTCGATGGAAGATGTGTGAAGTTAGAGAGAAAGAAAAAAAAATTCCTGAATCCGCCGCTGCCACCAATTGTTATGTCCCGTCGGTTAGTTCCAACGGTGGACATGTAATATTTGTTCGTTGTCAGGAATGTTTTAATAAAAGACACATCAACTAATGAACTATTTGATTTATATTAAGTTATATTTTAACACAGTATTAAGTTTAACTATTAGTATAAAAATGGTCGACTGACGTATAGTTACGTATGCTGCTTGTACTCGACTGCCGGAGCTATATCGGTAGGCCGATGGCGACGGCTGTCGATGTATCGCAACTCAGCATTTTAATACTTATGAATTAACAAGCAATTCTTTATATAATAAGAAGGGGTTCTTAACACTATCATGGAATGCAAATGGTCTGCATAATCATAAAAACGAATTTCAATTAACACTCGAGGAAAAAAATATTGACGTCGCGTTAATTTCCGAGACCCACTTCACTCCAAAATCTTTTGTAATAATACCTGGATACCAAGTTTACCACGCTTGCCACCCTGACGGTACAGCTCATGCTGGATCCGCCATTTATATAAAAAACAACTTATTCCATCACCCACTAACCCCCTAATCTGAAAACTATCTTCAAGCCACTAATATATCAATCAACCTCGAAAATCATAACTCAATTACAATATCTTCCATATACTGCCCCCCAGGTGCAAAAATAACTACTGAAAATTTTAAAAACTACTTTTCCAGCCTAGGGCAACATTTTATAGTAGGAGGTGACCTCAACTCTAAACACCCCATCTGGGGAAATCGATCAGCTTGTACAAGAGGTCGTACACACAATTATGTCTTAACTTCAAAAAATTACTCAGACTATCTCCCCCTGGTCCTACCTACTGGCCTTCTCATAGTAATAGACTACCCGATATCCTCGACATATTCATCGCAAAAATCCCAAACCACCTAAGTACAAATGTAACAAACCTAGACGACCTCTCATCTGATCACACACCGATTTTTATGGAGCTCGGCGCCATGCCTATTAAATTATCTACACCATCTCTCACCCTTGGCATATCCAATTGGACTAAATTTAGAAACATAGTCTCTGAAAAAATCAGCCTTAAACTCTCCTTAAAAACGACTCTTGAAATAGACCAAGCCGTTCAATTTTTAACCACCACAATCCAAGATGCTGCCATGGCCTCCTCAGAATACAACCTCCATCCCCAAAAAAACTCGAAAATTCCTTCTCACATCCAAAGTTTAATAGCTGAAAAGCGTAGAGCTAGAGCTCAATGGCAACGATTCAAATACCCCATAGACAAAGCCAGACTTAATTACTTAAAAAACAAGCTAACCAGAGCTTTCCAAAATCACAAAAATGAAAGTTATCATTCATACATCCAAAACCTCTCAACCAAAGATTCGTCACTGTGGAAGGCCACTAAAAAATTATTAAAGCACAAGCAGCCACCTCCCCCAATTCGCAATTCCGACAATACATGGGCCACCTCAGACACTGAAAAAGCAAATGTTTTTGCATCCCACCTCGCTAATGTCTTCAAGCCGCATGACATTTGTCCAAACCAAACTCAACTCACTCGTATTGAGCAATCACTAAATTCCCCCCTTCCTATGGCTCTCCCTGCTAAGCACACTATCCCAGGCGAAGTTATGCACATTATAAAAAAACTTCCAACTAGAAAAGCCCCAGGCCACGACTTGATCAGTAACTTCATAGTCAAAAATCTCCCTAATAAAGCTGTTCTCTTTCTCACCCTCATATTCAATTCATTACTTCGCCTATCATACTTCCCTAGTATCTGAAAACATTCAAATATAATTCTTATCTCTAAGCCTGACAAGCCACCGCAACTTCCCACCTCTTATAGACCAATAAGCCTCCTTCCCACTTTCTCAAAAATATTTGAAAAAATACTTCTGAAAAGACTTCTCCCACTGTCAGACAAAGCTAACATCATTCCACATCACCAATTCGGTTTCAGGGCTAAACATTCAACCACCCACCAACTCCTTCGCACTGTCGACTTATTATCTACTAGTATGGAATCTAAGCTCTACTGTGCTGCCGTCCTGCTAGACGTGGCCCAAGCCTTCGACAGAGTGTGGCATGATGGCCTACCCTATAAACTTAAAAAATTTCTCACTGCTCCATATTACCTTATTATCAAGTCTTATCTTGAAAATCGAACCTTCTCAGTTAGAGTGAACAACAGCTACTCGGTTAACTTTCCTATCTTGGCTGGCGTCCCCCAAGGAAGCGACTTAGCGCCTTTCCTTTACACCATATTTACGCATTTACCATATTTGCTTACATCATTAGGCACATACGCCGATGATACAATAATCCTGGCCTCAAATGACAACCCTCAAACTGTGTCTGTTAGGTTACAAAATCACCTAAACATGATCCAGATCTGGTCAAAAAAAATGGAAAATAAAAATAAATGACTCCAAATCCTCCTTTATTACTTTTTCACTAAGACCTAGAGACTGCCCTCCAGTTTCATTCAATAATAACTTAATTCCAACAACCCCTGTAGTCAAATACCTGGGCCTAGCGTTTGATAAGCGACTCACCTGGGCTCAACACCTCAAAAACAAAAGGAAATCCGTAAACTCTAGACTTCACTTGCTCCGTCCACTTCTCCGCTCCAAACTAAACATCAGCAATAAATTGTTAATCTACAAAGCTATTTTAAGACCCGTATGGGCATATGGCATCCAGATATGGGGCTCCGCGAAACCCTCTAACCTGCGAACTTTACAAGCTTTCCAATCAATATGTCTCCGTCAAATCGTCTCTGCCCCTTGGTATATAAAAAACGCCAATCTTCACAAAGACTTAAACGTTCCCACACTTTCTCAGCTAACCAAATCCCACTTCCTCTCATTCCATTCTAAGCTAAATCACCACACTAATCCATTAATCAAACGTCTGTCTTCTTGTACAATTCCCGACAATCCTAGAAGAAGACTGAAACGATCTTGGCCTAGAGATTTCCTTGCTTGACCTGTCGGGTGGTACTACTGAGTACCCTCCCTCTCTGTTACATCAACGCTATTCTCCATCAAAAAAATTACTTATTGTATAAATTGTTTGTATAGATTGTAATTATTCTTTAAAAAATAAAAATAAAAAAAAAAAATAAAAAAAGAGAATAAATAAGGTACCTAATATCGTTATTTTTTTTTTAGCAGGTAAGGGCCCCAATCTGGACATTTTCACATGGGCCCCTTATTATCAAGTTGCGCCACTGCCTAAATACCCATTAATTTAAATATTTAAATTCTAATAATTGAAATACAATCATTTTAACTTACCGATGAAATCGAAGAAAAATGAAATAATTTCATTTGTTTTGGATTATTTGCGGCTTGTTTTAATAGTGCAGCACGTCTTATACGTGATTTTTCTGCACCACCCTTGATATTCTTTTTTTACATTTGTATTTATGATTTAAAATATAAAAAAAAAATACTAAAAATTTAACGAACAGTACTTGTCTAATTGTCTTGCTACTCGACTTAACAAAAACAAAATACAGAGACAACAGAGTATTATTTTGTTCGTAATTTATCGGCATTCGGCAGTGCCGTCGCGGTGTACATCGCCACCCCACCGCCCTACTCATAGTACGTTACACGACGCGCGTTGGGTATTTACTCTTTATTTATAGATACGTTGCTATCCATAGAATATAAATTATAATCTTCGATAAGACGATAACGTTTGCCGTTTAGTAATTCTACGAATTAAAACATTTTAATTGTTTTGTTTTTGTTGTACATACAAATATTTTTATATTTTGTACAATTGTACCTACTCGTACCTACTACCATTGATTATAGAATATTCTATAATAAATCTATTCTATAATCAATGCTACTACCTACTATGTCACATTGCCACTACGTCAGTGTAGTTTGTAATGCCAACGGCCACTGCCGTCCATTATGATATTGATAATACCACACAATATATTATTAAATAACATTATAAAAAAAAAAAATTACAAATATCAAATTATATATAGATATTATCTTATTGCTAGTGGCCCAAAACGTATAAGATGGTACCGGCCCACTGTGCTATAGAATAGTGGCACACCGGGCCAGTCCGCTACTGACTCGTGTTGTAAGCTGTTCATTCGTTAATAATTATGTACAGGAATAGAACTTATTTATGCATATACGTACTTCAGTGGCGTAACTTCAAAATTTGGGCCCGGGAGCGAAATTTTCAACGGGCCCCCCCATCGTCCAGGTACCTATATATATATTAAGAAGATCCAGGGGAGTGTATTCACCTTACTAAAATAACTAAAAAAATTTGTTTTAAATAAAAGATATTAATTTAATACTTCATATTATATACATACAAAAAAAATTAGTAAACAGTTATAGCAGTTGTAATAAATAACAATTAACTCAAAACTTAAAACATTCTTTTGGACTTCTTATTTGTCAAAGTAGTAATAATATCTGATGTATTAATTTCTTTCGCAATTTTCTTTTCTATTGATATTATTGCCAAACTTGACAGACGAATTTGAGACATCGTACTTCGAAAACAGTTTTTAATTATTTTGAGTTTAGAAAAACTTCTTTCTGCGGTGGCCACCGTCACTGGTATTGTCAAAAAAAGAAAACAAGCTGTACATAATTCTCGAAAACTTGCCGCTATTAAATAATTGTCTACAATTATAAATTTTCCCAAGTCATGTACAGAATTTAATTTTGAAATTTGATTTTCAAACGAACGTTTAAATTGAATAGTTTGGTTGACCAAATCTATTGTTAAATCATGTTCATAAATGTTTACCAAAGAGGTAGTTAAATGTTTAAGTTCATTTTCATTCATTGAACATATATGAATTGGTAATATTGAAGAAAAACGTTTTATTACTTGGTTCATACCATTAAAACGGTGTTCGAGTTGTTTGATAATTATATTCAGAGTACGATAGTAAATTTGTGTTTTAAGATATTGTTCAGCACCATGGAGACGTTCATCGTGGGTCTGATATGTTTGCCCGACACTTGCTGGACATCATTTGCCCGACAACATATTTGGCCGACATTACATTCGCCCGACACTACAGTTGCCCAACAATATATTTTACATATTTTTACGTATTATATTATTATTATTATTATTATTTATTAATACGCAATATTTATGTACAATAATTCAAAAACCGAAATCAGAAGAATATTTTATCAAGGGTAATATCATTTTCTATGCGAAAAAGTACTATAGTCGCGGCAACGAAAAATGAGCGATGGTACCGCGACCCGTTGTTTTTACCCACTCTTACAGCCAATGATTCTCAACATAGTGCAGGTGTCGTGCTGCTACGCGCTGGGGGCCGATGCTTGAAATCATACGACTAATACTCGCATGCGACAAGAGTCATACATTTTGTCGATAGTGACAAATTCTTATCGCATGCGACATATAATCGGTATTCTTGAACCGACATCGATAAGATTTTATCACTTGTCGCATGCGATAAGCCGGTTACACACGGAGTGGTTCGTCCGCGCGCGGTAGCGGTTTTTATCCGCGACTGTGTCCGCGACCGTGTCCGCTGTTTTCTTACACACGAGACGGATTGACCGCGCGCGGACGCGGATTCTTTCCGCGACTGTGTCCGCGTCCGCGTCCGCTGTTTTCTTACACACGAGGCGGATTAACAACGCGGTTTCTTTATAATTTAATATATTTCGCGCCAATTCATTGTTATTGAAATTCGTGCTATTTTGTATCTGAGATATATTCAATCAGTCAACCATACTACGTGCTTGAGAGTTGAGCCCCCACGATCTATCGTATATTCGTATATTATTTATATAAACGATGGGATACTTACGTTTGTCCCAGATACAGTCATTCTGCTGTATCTCGATAATAAATTGTTCGGTATCAAATGTCATTTTTAATTAAATATATATATATTTGAAATAAATAAATAAAATTATAATATAATATATATTTAATAAAATAAAATTAATTAACGTAAAATGTATGGTAATCTATCGTACTCAACAATTGTTAATTTATGAATGGCAGATCCGCTTTCAAATCGCGGCGGTTGGCGGTTAGTCCGCTTCGTGTGAATATGATCATTGGAAATACTAAGTTTAATTATAGCTAGCGGAAGCGGTCGACCGCCTGAAAATTGAACAAGCGCGATTAGAAGCGGTCGACCGCGCTTGTCCGCGGTCGTCCGCGTGTCGATATTTTGCGTTTGAATATTCCCATTAAAATATAGATGTTTAATTTTAGGTGAAAAACCGCGGCGGATAAAAACCGCTACCGCGCGCGGACGAACCGCTCCGTGTGTAACCGGCTATAAAGTAATCGAATGAACCACTGTGGTAATAACAGAAAATCTAGATTTTAATCTCAAACAAATTTAAAATAATAAATTTTATCTTTTATCACGGACAATATTTACTTTGACATTCCTTAATATAGTCATTAGTCAATAAATACTTTATTTTAGTTCCTACAAAATAGTTAAATTATTTTATTTTGCACCGACTGTGAACTATTTTAGTCCGTAGTTGTTATAGTATTCCTATTTGTTATTTATTCATAGTATTTATTACCTACATTTATTATGTCTAAATCAAGGCCAACTCAATCACAAATGAAATCTTTGGTTGATCTTATGGCCAAAGATCCATTATTGTGCGCCGGTAAATTTACACCTACATTTACCCAAAAAACTGCTAAACATAAATGGCAAATCATTGCAGATCAACTTAACGCTTTGCCAGGAGCAGAGAAGAGCGAAGATAAATGGAAAAAAGTAAGTTGCCTACTTAATTTAATACTTAAATGTAGCTTGCAAGAGAATATTAATTTTCACTTTTATTAATAATGTATTACATTTTGTTTACCCCTATACTATTCTGTAATTGGATAGTTATGGTTCTTTAAATAATTATGAAATAATGTACTATGAATATTTTAATCCTGTATGGTCAAATTAAAAATGTATGATTTTACTTGTACTGATTTGAATTTGAAATGGTTTAATATATGATTTGTAATATTATGGTCTGTGAAGCCTTAATAATATTTCAATATATTAGAACCAACGCCAAGTAGGAAGAAATTGGCATTTCCATAAAACAATCACTTAATTCATCCAAATCAACCTAAATGGAATCAATTTTAAGAAAACTTAATTTGGGGATTTTGATTCTTTGTATATGATTATAAGTGTACAATATGATAGTATTGTGAATTTATCCATCTACAGTCTACAATAAAGTGTTGACTCACTTGTTTTAATTTTTAGACATGTCAAGATACAAGATCAACCACAAAAACAAAAGCAGCGGCTATAAAGAGACACATTGGAGGTACTGGGGGTGGACCAACTTGTGACATTCAGCTGAATGATGTTCAAAATCTCTTTGATTAGTCCATCATTAGTGAGTGGTCATGAAAATACTGCAGAATCAAACGTAGAATTCATTTTTGAAGATCCTGAAAATAATATACTTGGTAATTTTCTAATAAATATAGTTCATTCATATAGTTCTTCATATTATCTACTTCATTGGTTAATGAATGATAATGTTTCTGATTTTAAATAATGATCAATTATGCGTTGAAGAATACATTGATGTGTATAATGAATGTATGTATATAAAATTAAAAATATTTATACAAAAATTAGTAAATATTATGCCTACCTATAATTTTGTTTTTATAAGTAGAAAATATAATGCTTGTATCATGAAAAAAGACTTATTCTTATTGTTTTTCATTATATTATTGCAGCCAATGATTATGAAACTTATAATCATCCATCAATCATTGTACCTGCCAATAGCATTAAAATCAAGTCAGCCATTGCACCTATACCAGATATCACTAGAGTCAACGAGAATCCTAATAAAGAACAGGCATCAATATTTGCTTCTAAACCTAAACCAGGTAAAATTTTTAATTTTTTTTCTGCATACCTCACATTGGCACATGGACGTCCCCCAGCCTTTTTCCAGAGGGAGGGGGGAAATTGTAATTTAAAAAATAAAGGACGATTTATTTTTATAAAATAAATTCTTTACTTTTACATCAAAACTATTAGGTATTTTTACATATTATAGAATTATTAAATTGATTATTTACAAAAATATTATTATTTTAATTTATTAATTTTGATTAAGTACATACTACAACATTATTTTTCGTTAAATACAAATTGTAATCTACGTGGACATTCTCTTAAGTCTCACTTAAATCCTTCATAACTCTGCCTATGCATATACTTACCTACATTAATACATAATTTATAATATTACAGTTAATACTCCATATATTCAATAATCGTCTGTTTTTATTACTTTTAAATTTATTTTATTATAGATCTCAAAAGAAAAAAGACTACTGCTACTTGTTTGGGTGAAAGCAATACAGCTGCAACTAAGTTGGGAGATATAGCACAGAGGAAATGTGATTTAAAAGAAGCCTACTATGAAAAAAAAATTAAACTTTTGGAAGAAAATAATGTGTTGTTGAAAAACATTGGAACCACTCTTGGAACATTACTGACCAAGTTAACAGAAAAATGACTGAAAACAGAATTTTAAAGACTGAACTGTATTTTATAAAAACTTTATTTGTTAACTTTACCAGAGAAATTAGTTAAAAAGGTTATTATTTTTATTATTTATTATAATTAGTTAAAAAGGTTATTATTTTATTATTTGTTATAATTAGTTATAAAAATTGTTATTACTAAATATTGTTTATTTTAATTTTATATTGTTACTTATACTTTTAACAAATGATCAAAAGAAGGAATAAAAAACAGTGTAAAAGTATTTTCAATAACAAATCTTTATTGTATATATTTATTATTAATTATTAAAAATAAAAAGTATGCATGTTTTTAAATACAATATACGCCATTATTAATTATACGCCATGTCTATGAAAAAGGTATCTTGCAACTTTATCTCGCTGTTGTCTCCCAAGAGTCAACTCTATATTGCGATTGTTATCTGCCAATATTTCTTGGTCTCCCAGCATACCTAAATTGTCATGTTCCTCAATATCGTGTTCATATGTCATAGGAACATTGTTTGCGATACACATATTATGCAGAACTACACACGCATTTATTATGGACGATGCTTTTTCTGGTTTGTAATGTAGTATTCTATCCTTTAATAAGCACCTTAAAAAATCAAAGTTATTTGGTAAAAAATATGTAAAACAATACAATTTAAAACCATTGTTACCTGAATCTCATTTTTAACACCCCATTGCAACGTTCAATAATACATCTGGTTGACATTTGTTTTGTATTGAAAAATTTTTCAGCATCTGTTGTAGGATTGGTTATAGGTGTCAATAACCATTGCCGCAAGGGATATCCAGAATCACCTGATATTTTTTATACAAATAAATCATAAATTATAACACGTTAGTTGTAAAAAATACACTCATTATATTTTAATATAAGCAAAATACTTTAAAAATGTACTTTAGAACAGTGTCTTAATTACTTTAATAAAAGTATTTAAAATTACCACAAATATATTTAAATTCAAGTATTCAAATACTTATGTTTAAACACTTTAAAACACACATTATTTATTTATATTTTAAATAAGATGTTAAAAGAAGATTATTTTACCAAATAAATAAAAGTTGTCATAATTGCGTCTGTATAGTTCCTGAAGTACTGGTAAGACCAAACTATTGTTCCATATATGTGTGTCATGGGTACTGCCAGGAAATCGTGCATTAACATTCAAAATTCTTAATTTTGAATCACAAATCTAAATTTGAGATGAATTAAAATTATTATTTATTTAAGCTTCAGGAGGAATCCTTTGTTTTTAGCCCCCTAACATTTTCGATATTATTTTTTATTACAACAATACATTTCTTTATTTTATGCATTATCTAAAAAATTAGCCCACCAAAAATTGTTTTTTCTTATATATAATAACAAACTTTAAAGAGGTATTTTGGAAAAAATAGGGTATATAATATATTATAATATTGTATTAGCAATGCTTAAGAAGAAAGATCTATAATAAGGTTTCAAAATTTACCAATTGAACGTTTATGGAATGGTATCCTTTACGGTTTACAATTTACATAGATATGTTCAGGGTTTTGATTTTCGTTTAAATTCAGATTGGTCGAAGGAGATACAATTGCCACGTGTGTGCAATCAATACAACCTATAATACAACCTACTCCTGGAAATCCAGTTTCTCTGTAGAACCTTTATTATTGAACAATGAACTTATTACTTATTACAAAATAAATACATACATTTTTTTAAATTAATGGACTAAATACTTATTGCGGATTTCTGTGAGTTCATTCAGGTTTTTTGGAAACTTCACCCATTCGTTGAATATTTCAGGATGGTTAAGTGCTTCTACAACCTCGCTAATACAACGTGATACAGTTGGTTGTGATAAAGCTGCAAACCGACTGTTTCCAATTGGAGACTGGTATGAGCCAGTAGCCAAAAAGTTTAATGTAACTAAGACCTAAATAAATATAGAAAATAAAAAACTATGTTAAGGTATTATCACTATAATTTACATTTTACAAAGTCTGAAGTCATCAAATATAATATCAATTTATATTTTATATTCACTTACTTTTGTATTCAAATCAATTGCAGAAGAATGATTTTTTGAAACTATACGAGTTTGTAAAAGTTCAATAATATTTCTAACAAGATTTTTAGAAAGTCTGAAATTTTTTATAAATAATCGATCCGTTAGAAGAAATGGATCCGAAATCATCTCAGGTATTCGCGTTTGTCGTTCATTAAGTAAGTGTTCATGATTTTCTACATTATTAATTGCAAACAACATAGCCATTTCGTCAAAATTAGCCATTTTATAAAATCAAAGGTTATTTAATTTATCGTAAACAAAACTTCTCTGTTTGTAATTTTAAAATGAATTTTTCGGAAAATTATAATCAATTATTTGAAATTATACTACTGTTACAATATCACATAACACATATTATCACACATTATCATGCGACTAATGTTTGTCACCGACTTTTACCCAGTCGACAAACAGTCGAATGTTTTTCATTCGACTAAAGTCATATAATCTTTTCAAGAATACCAATTATTTAATTTCATGCGATAAAATTTTTATCGCACGCGACAAACTATATCACGATTTCAAGAATTGACCCCCTGTACCTACTGTATTGTATTTGAAAAGTGAGTGGTAAAATGTTTCAAAGATTGATAACCACTACTAATAAACTGCCACTTGGCGCATGACGGTCAGCGCTCATTTTTCGTTGCCACGACTATAAGTATATTAAGTAAGATTTTACAGAAAGTAATAAAATGGATAAATAAAATGTTATTGTGTTGTCGGCCACGAACTATACTGCAGCTATTCACAATCAGATTTTCATTTCGAAATAAACCGATAGGCGATAGACCAAAGACCTTATACTACTAGAGAAGAAGTGATTGCATACCGAGCGTGGAAATATAGAGGGCGCTTTTCAGTGACTGAGTGACTGTAAATTATCGTATATACGATATACCATAAAAGTGATAAAAGTAAAATAAGATAAACCATGATATTAACGATAAACTAATCTTTATCACGAAGTAAACCGGTGAAATTTATTGTAAAATTAGCAAACCTGGTGTCAAGGCGGGCTACATCACTGCGATATGTTTCCACGTACATCGTAATGCTGTTGTCATACGAATTTCTTGTCTAGTAGTATTAGGGCACTATAGAACATAGGTATGCTATGCCGCCATTTTGCGACTCATTTATCAGTTACCATTATCATTTACTCATATTTACTGTGCGAACTGCGTATTTAATCTTACGTTATTGTTTTCTGTTTAAAATTTAAATACTTTATACTTCTAGATAGTTATTAAATGAAACATTAAATATTCTTCTCACGAAAACTATATAGCAAGTAGCAATCAGATTTATGCTAACAGATTATAAGAAATGTTTGGCGTGATTTCAAGTATTATGTAAGTAGATATTCAATTACATTATGATTATCGACACTTATAACTAAAAATATATTTACTTTATAAACTATCTTTTAAAACATTGGTGAAACCTCATTACCTAACTAAAATTTACATTTAATTTGCATTTACAGTTAGTCAAATTACTCAACTTGCATAGTTAAATTATTCTTCTCTAACCGAAGACAGAATATAATGAACAAAGTATGTTACAAAATGTTGCATTAAAATAAAATATGCCTTTTAGGGTAACATTTTTATATTAACAAATATTTTTCAGATGAATAATATTCAAACTGATGATGAAGATAGAACATTTGCTTACTATAATGATTTAAATATGGAGAGAAAAAAAGAGCTTCTACTTACTTTAAGACAAGAAAATAAACAACTTCATAAAAAATTAAATAAATTAAATGAAGCAATTGATGTTCTTAAAGACAATAATAGTGAAAAGAAAATAACTTATGAGGAGGATTTTAATAATTAATTAGCACTTAGCGGTGTTGTAAAATATTTGAGTAAAAGTATTGAATTACTTTTTTTTAATATTAAATACTTTTTTAAATTGTATTATTGGCAAGGCTGGGCAATTTAATGATATTTTTTAACTCAGTTAAGTTAAGTTAAATTTAAATTTAAATTAAGTTAATAGTTAAAAGTTAATTCGAAAACTTCATGGTTAATGGCTAT
Organism: Therioaphis trifolii; assembly: GCA_027580255.1. Classification (NCBI taxonomy): domain Eukaryota; kingdom Metazoa; phylum Arthropoda; class Insecta; order Hemiptera; family Aphididae; genus Therioaphis; species Therioaphis trifolii. The sequence continues at coordinate 83,476,581 of CM050405.1, read as the reverse complement.
ATTTTCTTTTTTTTTAATTAAAAAATGTGTTCTGTCCCTACATATTTCTAGAAGACGAATGGTACTATAGGCGGACAAAATATCCATTAGTGTTACTTATCCACATGTTTTTGACATTAAATATGTTAATGACTATTGTAGATACATAAGTATATATATAAACAAAATTAAATAATCAGATTTTTATTATTATTATAAACAAACAGATTAACAAATATTGATATATAAAGTATATAAATTATAAACTTATAACAAACAAATAATATTTAATAATTACGCTACCTTTTTGTTTTTGGCAGACGCTGTACCGTACATATTTTTTCTTTTTTTACAGTCAATTGAAAAATTTACTGCAGTATATGATCGTATACAAAAAAAACGTTCAACAATTCTTTGTTTCATATTGCAACCTTTAGAGCACAATGGGAAAATTATATCAATATCTGATATAATTTTTTTAATAAGCTCAGTACACGGATTTCTTAAAATAAACATTTTATATTTACTATATAAAATTTCACAATGTAAAATAAGCAACAATAAATTTGTACAAGGCACTTTAAATCCTCCTTTATTCAATGTGTTACTAAAGAATTTAATTGCATCATAAAATTGGTTATCAGGTAAATTATCCTGGAGAAATACACAACAATCATTACAACCAACTCCTAATAAATGATTTGTAATGCTTCCTCCTAAATGGTATATATGATTCAATTCATATATTTCAAATTTGGAAATTAATTGACTTTTATGTAATGTGACAAATATTTCTGATGGAATATGAGTTGAATATGAGTTGTTCACAGGATATAAATTATTGCTTTCACATTGTGAATCATTACTTTGTCCACTAGTTTTAAAAAAATTAATTAGAAAAATATCATTATCATTGCAATAATTACTTCGATCCACATCTGAAATAAATTGTGATGTTGAAATAAGTTTTAGAGCTTGTAGACACTGAAAAGCTGTTGGTGTTGCTCCAGCTTTTCTCCGTATTTGAGAAAAAATATTCTCAAGTGCATCTTGAGTTAATCGGTGAGAGAGAACAAAATCAAAACTGTTATTAAACAAAGTTTCACAAATTCCAATTATGCTTAGAGTAGCTATAATTATTCCTGCATTTAATGGTTTCCAGCCGTGCCCAAAAACAGTATTTTCAGTTATTGTAATAATTTTTAGGAGAAAGTCATATTTCTTTTCTTTATTACGTTTGGTAATTGACGTTTTTCTTAATTTTGATGTAGTCAAACTGAACCACTCCTGAATTAATCTAATAAAATGTGCTGTGGTGATTGCATCTGATGGCAGTACATTCAATTTAACTGCTAGTTCAATAGCAGCAGCGGTTTTCAAAGAGAAAAATCTAATTGCAGCACCAACGTGCATTTTCTCAAAATTACTTGGCCATATATCTTCTCGCTTTAGGTGATGCAATGATCTTAGTTCTTTATTTGAATTTATTTCATATTCCCACAGTGAAACCACAAAACTTCCTTTCACTACTTGAGAAGACAGACCCTCGTTTTCACAATATTCCTTTGGTAAAATTATGTCATTTTTCAATAAAGAACTTTTTAAGTTCTTCAGAAGATGGCAGATGTCAGGCATAATAAATATATTATGATTGTTAAAGTAAAATGTATTTTTTCGAATGCCATCTTTCTTCACTTTAACATCTAATGAACTCCACAAAGCTCTATTGGTGTTTCCCATATCAGACGATAAAGTTAAAACATGTATTCCACAGCTTTCAACTGATTCAATACACTGTTGAATGAATTGTTTAAATGATTGACTATCTAAAGAGCTATCAGTTAAATGGCAACCAATAACCTGCTTCCATTTGTTTTTAAATCCTCTTATAATTACTAGTAGAAGTTTACCACCAAGCATCTTATCATTACCAAGTGTAATAAATCCAAATGTTTTAGTGCTATTTTTGTCATAGCTAAGTTGCTTACTTACTTCCATCTCGTCAACACTCATGACACAGAAACGGTCATTACTATCCATCGATTGCACTTTATGCGTGAGTAACTCTAGTACATCGTGGAAAATACCAAATTTCAATTTAAATTCACGAAGCTGTTTGGTTAATGTACTGTAAGCAGGAATAGGGTAATTCGTATCTCGTAGATACTTGTATCCATGAACTTCTAGGGCAAATCTTAGCTTTAAACCTTTAATGATTGTTTCCTTTGACCATTCTCGTGGAGTTTTTTTAGTAGCTGCAACCTGGTCATCATTAAGAAAAGAACGTAATGCAGCATCTTTTTCCTCAATTAGGTTTTTTAAACTTGTATTTTCCATCTGGAGGCGTGCAATTTCATCATTCTATTTCAAAACAAATAAGAATATATATTACAGCTTTTGATATCGGTTTATGCATAGTAAACTTATAATGAGTAATTTATAATAAAATAATGCTAGATTATTACTTATTTAATTTAAAATAAGTAATAACGAATACCTAGTTTAAAATGGCTTTATTTAAGAATTAAATGTACCTAATAAATATCATTTAGGTATCACTTTAAATTAATATTACATAAATTAGGAGTGTAATAATGATAAAGTAAAAGACCTAAAAATCTGAATTCTCAAAATTACTTTCAGAAAATAATAAGAAAAGTAATACAAGTTATAAAACCATAAAAATAGGAAAAAATTAATTTAGCCACACTAAAAAAAATATTATAATTGAACATTTATTCTAGTTACAGATATCATTTTTGATTTTAATTAACATACTTAGGCAGTATTCAAAATATTTAAAAAATTTTAATATTGTTCATTACTTACAATAGAATTGTCAGTTATGTTATCACAAGCATCTGATTGACTTAACGACATAGTTGTTGTGGATGGAATGTTAGTCGTTTCCATTTCAGTATTCTGAAAAACTAGTTATTATAATTTGGAGTACTGATGATGATAAAATATGAGATCAGAAATACTGAACTTTCAGTAAATAATTAATAACTAATAAGTACTTAAACAGTTAAAACCACAAAAATTGAAAAAAAAAAATTTTAGCCTAAAGAAAGTATAAACTTCTTTAATTATTAAATTTGAGATACAAAATAACTTAAATGTTTATTATTTAACATAAAAATTTTAAATGTCACTTGTTAATATCACCACAATTATTTTTAACATAATATTAAAGTATTAGGTTTTTGGTATGTAATAACATTCCAAGTGTGTTATAACTTTATAAGTTAGTAATTAGTTGTCAATATTTTATATGAATCACAATAATATGTATAATGATAAAAAGACATACAATTATATCTATATGTATGAATATTAAATACCTTATAAACAGATATTCTATTGGTGTCAAGTCTAGCAGGTGGATTTGGCACATCAAAGAGTGTTGGAATAGCATTAGGCTTAAGTTTGACAATCCCATCTTGGCGATGCAACTCAAACTGGCTTTTTTCAAAGTGGATCTAAATTCAAAAATATATAACTATAATGATTATAAATTTGTATTATGTATAAAATATAATTAACTAATAACTAACTCAAAATATTAACTACTTAGTTATATTATTATACTTTGTTATAAAATATTATTCATTTTAACATTTATGAATATTAATTGGTATATGTAGGTATTATTATAAATACTCAATATATTTAAATTTTAGACATAATTACTTCACATAGTTCTGAATGAATTGTAGGTATCCACTTATCTCGCCTACAATTCTGAATCCATTTGTCCCTTCTGCTTTTTTCTCGTGGAAAACGGAACAATTTAATTTTGTTTTTTCGGGAATTACTACAATTTGGAGCAGTACATGCTCCCATAATAACTATATTTGAAGCTAATAATAAACCACAATGTAATGGCACAATGTATAAAAAAATAACAGAACGGTGGCCCAAATAAAATAATGTGAAATAACTATTGAAGACTGAAGTATTGAATAGGTAATGACTAATTATATCTAATATTATGTGAAATGTGGATATGGAATTACCCGCGTTTATTTTATCAATTAATAAATGAGTCGCAAAATGGCGGCGTAGCATACCCATGTTCTATAGAGCCTTAGTAGTATAAGGCCTATGCGATAGACAGATAAAACGACCGTAGGTTTTTGACGCGACGTTTGATAGCTCAATACAGTACAGCTATAGTACACATTTAGTAAAAATTCTACTTCTTTATTTATTTATTTTTTAAAATATTGTAACTTTGATTTCATTCCGTTTGATTTGATTTTAATTATTTTTTTTTAACATAAATCGGAAGATGGCACTGTTTCATCAAATAGAGATAGTATAATAGTTGTGCGTAATGTAATGTTTATATTATTATTAATTTTCGACACATTTTTATTTATAACTATTAGTTGTATAATTTTGAATGTAAGATTAATTTTTATATAACATAATACGATATAATCATTTGTTGAAATTTTGAATAATTTTTGATACAAATTTATTTATAAAACCTATAATTTGATATTGTCGGGCCACTGTAGTGTCGGTCAAATGTAATGTCGGGCAAATGGTGTCGGGCAATCGAATGTCGGGAAAGTGCACTGATCCCGTTCATCGTTACTTAATTCATCAAAATATTTAGTTGTTTTTGTTTTTCTTATTTTAGTGAACGTTGGCTCAACTCCCCACGAAATTGCTATTTGTTTAGCTTCCTCGAACACTTCTTCAAATTTATTACGCATTTCTTTTATTTTATTTAAGGCTGTTTGAAGCAGTTCAATAGCTTTATGTAAGTCTATATCCGATTTTTGTAGCAATAGTGATACAATTTGTAATGAGTTGAGAATTTTGGATTCGATGACAATTATTAAAATTACATCAAACTTTTGAAAATAATTTTGAAGACCTGACGATTTACCATTTGCATCTTTATTTATACCCATAAGTGAAATATAGGTATGCTAAAAGTTTTAAAATATCTACGTAAAGCAAACTATGCGCTTTTAAACAATCATTTCGTGAAGACCATCGAGTAGTACATAGTCTTTCAAGTGAAACAGACACAGAACTCACTGATTTTAAGTGTGCCCACCTTTTAATACTATTTGCAAAATATGAATAAAGGCATTCAAGTTTTTCATAAAAATTTTGATTTTCAGTAATATTTTTAACCGAGTCATTAATTACAAGATTTAAATTGTGAGCGGCGCAATGCACGTATAATGCAAGTGGCTGAGTGTGTTTGATACACTATAATATTGTGGATGTTAGCAGCTCTATCAAATCCAATCCCTCTTAACTTTTTAATATCAATTTTATTTTTTTCAAAATTATTGTATAGTTGCTGTTCCATTTCACTACTCGTTTGGCCCTCCATAATTTCAAATCCAATGAAATTTTCATGTATAACTATGTCAACTTGTTTATTTTCTTTAACATACATCACATTTACATAACGAAATATATGGCTTTGTTGATCAATTTTGGATATGTCTTGTGTTGAGTCAGAAATATAGCTGAAAATGGAGCTTTTCTTATTTCTAGTAAAATATCATATTTAAATTTATCTCCTAGTGCTGAATTGCCAGACTTAAATATTTTATGGTTCCTGTAGGTCTTTTTAAAAGTAAAATAAAAGATAAACCATGATTTTTTTTTTTATCATGTAGATCTTTCATTATGTGATAATTTTGACTATGTTATACACACATTTACAGGGACGGATAGGCCCACCGGGATACCGGGAAAATCCCGGTAGGCCCTCCTCTCTGTAAGCTTTTTTTTTTTTAATACACTTTTATAAATTATAGAGTTCGATATTGTCACTACTCAATACTTATAAATATATGTAGCCACACAGGGCTGAACTAATATTATGTAACTTATACCTATTAAATAATAATTTTATAGATAATGAAAATTAAACTAAAAATAGCAATAATAGACCATATTACGTATATACCGTATAGTGCTATAGTCCATGACCCATGTTTACATTAATACAATCTAGCATCGAATCAAGACTGTCAATCTTATCTAATCGGATTTTTATCGAATATCGGTACATTTCTACCAAATACTAATGTTAACTGTCAAAATTGAAAATAAAATTATTTGACGATCCGACCACGGACTGCGCGGACTGCGTTACAAATCATATTATATTTCTTCTTATTTCGCTACCCAAAACAACATACAGACTTTTATTTTTGAACATTCTCCTCGGTCTCCGTCTTCTGTTTTTAAGTGAGTAAAAATTATTTTACACTTAATAATATTATTCGATCGAACAAGTAGATAATAATGGATGACGATGACCAACAAAAAAAAAAAAAATTTAAAAGTGGTCATGACAAACGTTTAGAGAAACAAAAACAATTATTAATCGAACAAGGGAAAACTTGTATGAAAATAAATAATTTTTTTAAATGTTCAACAACTTCTGAAACATCTGAAAATATCGAACAAAATGTTAATAATATCCAAAAAGTGCCTTTACCAATAATTGAACATCAAACAATAAGATTAGAATTTGAACTTTTAAATAAAAATGAAGTTAGTCAGAGCGATCAGAGTCTGTTGAAAACAAACAAAGACATTATTATTGAAAAACCGATAAATAATTCCAATGAATTTAATGAAATAGATTATTTTAGAAAACCGAACTATAATTGTATTAATCAATATATGTTGTATCATCCAATTCAACCAGATAAAGACATTCCATTTACATCAAATAGAGCATTCTATCGTTATGATGGTAGTAAACGAATTTGGTTAACTTATAGTTCCAAACATTCGGCTTTATTTTGTAGTATATGCCTAGCGTTCGGAACTGTGTGTGACAAAAATACTTTTACATTAGGCGTAAATGATTGGCGACATATTTACCAACGTATTGAAGAGCATGAAAAAAGTAAAACACATAGTAATAGTGTAGATTCTTACTTCTTGAAAAATAATTGTAGTTCGGTTGATCAATTACTTAAATATGACCAGTGTAATTTGAGAAAAAAACAAGTTGAAGAAAAGAGACAGATTCTAACAAGAATCATTGATATTATTAAAATGATAGGAAAACGTGGACTTAGTTATAGAGGAACAAGTTCCAATGAAGCTGCGTATACCCTAAGTGACTATACAATAGACCATGGAACATTTCTTGAAATGGTTATTTTATTAAGCAAATATGACCCTATTCTAAAATTACATATTGACTCTTCAATTGAAAAAAGTAAATTATGTCATAATGCCGATTCTACACAAGGAGGTGGTACCTTAACATTTCTATCTAAGACTACTGTAGGTTATATATTGGATACCTGTTCTTCTATGATAAAATCTAGTATTTCAAAAGAAGTTATTGAGGCTGGGATGTACTCAATTCAGTTGGATACAACCCAAAATACTTCAATAAGTGATCAATGCTCAATAATAATAAGGTATGTTTCAAAATTTACTGTAAAAGAAAGATTAATAGCTATGGTAAAATGTAAATCGTCGACTAGAGAGGCATTTGTTGAATTATTGCTGAATGTTCTTAAATCAGCAAATATTGATATATCAAAATGCGTGGGAAATTCAACTGACGGAGCAGCGAATATGCAAGGGCAATATAGAGGGTTTTCGGCAAAACTCAGTGAAACGGGGGCTACTCAACTACATATTTGGTGCTATGCACACGTCTTAAACTTAGTCATTTGTGATGTTACTGAAAATAAAGTAGAAGCATTATCTCTGTAAAAAAATTTAATAATGATATAAAATTTCAATCTTTACAGCAAGAACTGCAGGATTTTGCTTTAAATGGGAAACCTTGAGTAAAAGTTTAACAGAAGAATATTACAACACTAAATCAAATAATAGCTCCGATAAAGAAGATTATGAAAACAATGATTTGATAGATGAAACAATATTAGATAACATACCGCAAAAAAGTTCTTGTTGTAAATCATCTGATAAAAAGTGTCATATTTGCTGTTTTTTTGTAATAGTTCGCTATAATCTGTATACCAATGCATATCCAGGTTCATATTTAGCTTACAAACTACTATTAACTTTATCAGTGAGCTAAGTGCCATGTGAACGTACATTTTCTAAATTAAAACATGTGAAAACATCAATTCGTAGTACTTTAAGTCAACAGAACCTTGAAACACTCATGTTAATGAGTATAGAAAAAGACATTCTAATGGATCTCGATAATAATGACATAATTAACACAATTTCAACCAAAAGCGATATCTTCAAAAAAGTGCTTCAATATTGAATACTATTAACTATTAAGTATTAAAATCCAAGACTTTGTAGTTCATAAATTTTGACATATTATTATAGTGTACATAGATATTATACAATTAAATGTAAAATTTTATAGTTTTAATTTTTTATTTATAATTTTTATAAAAATGTATAATTATAAATACAGGATCTAAACTTTTGACTGTCATATTTAAAATTGATTAGTGATTACATTTATAAATATAAATTTAAAAATGTATTACATGTGCGTGGTAAAAATTAATTTATTTTTATAGGGCCCTTTTCATACATTTCCCGGTAACATTAATTTAGCCTATCCGCCCCTGCACATTTATGTATTATTAATTATATATTATATTTTGTATTAATTGACGATGTATTTGTAATTATCAAATGTCACCTTTAAATTTGTATGATAAAAATATAAATATTATTAATTCTGTATTTTAGAATACAAATAAAAATGTACTTTTATAAGTAACATAATTTTATTTTTTCCTGCTGGTCACGCTGATTTTTCCTCCAATAAGATGGCGGATTGATTTTGAAATTAGCCTATGCAGCCTGTGTTATTTCTTATCAGTGTCCATTCCTCAGAGTAATAAGAATATAGAGATGGCATTGTTAAATTATTTTGAGGCGCAAGTGTACACGATGCAGTGTGACCATTGTAGATAAAAAAAACTATGGTTAACTTCTAGAATACGTTATACCATGATAAACTAAACAGATATGATGACAATATATTCTTGGAATTGTTAAAAAGATTTTCTTCTAAATATGTTTTCTGTCTTATTTTATTAATACTATACATAAAATGATCAAAACAATAATAAATGATTATAAAAATATATTTTAGGTATTTATTTGAGGACTTTAGGTTCAAAAATTAAGTTCTCAATCACATAGGTACATTACGTATAAACCCCTATGGCCCTATAATGATCAAGAACATTTGTTTGATCGTTCCAGGCTATCTGAAAATATGAAATAAAAAATAAATAACAAATTAATAAATTAACCAAATAAAAGTGACATTTTTAGTCATAATAGCAATAAATATATTAACAAGCGTATAAAATAATAATAATATAATAATATTTCATAAAACTGTAGTTAATCCATTATAGGTAATAATTAATAAAAATAATAACAACAAATAAATAGAATAGAATATATTAGCTCGTAAACCTTGAGCTAACAAATGATATCCAATTAATAAATCATTGACCTTTAAAAATCACCATTTTATTATACCATGTCCGCAACGAATCTGTTTCATTATGTTTTTTGCTCATATATTTACATTTTAGGTCATAATAACATGATATTATTGATTTTATCAAAAGCACAACATGATTATTTAGTGGATCATTTTCGTTATGGGATTTGATTCTATAAAAAACTGTAGAATTGTTAATGAAAAAAGCAAGTGTTTTATTTTGAATGTGCAGTTTGTTTAAAGATTTAAAATTATTTACACCAAAATTTCTTAAAGTTTTTTCTGTCTGAACACAAATATTAATAACATCTTTGCTTGGATATACCAAGCCCCCATTATCTTTTAAATTAATTAAAGACTTCAAAAAGTTTTTTTTTTGATCAATCAATGCTGATGTACATACTTCACATTTAATTTTACTTAATAACTTGTGTGAAGCAAAACCACTTATATAAACAATAATTTCATAATCAAAATGAGAAATAGAATTATTTTCAATTATATAATCATGATCTTTTAAAAAATATGTCTCAACCTCACATTCAATATTAGATACATAATTTACATTTGTGTCATTTATTTGGTCATAAGGCTCTTTAATACTTGAACTTGTTAAGATATCGATATCTTCTAATGGTATACAATTCCCAATACCCCCTTGTTTTATTTCTGCATGAATTAAAAGTTTGAGATAAGCTGCTCTAAACTGCCTAGCTGTAGGGTTATTATTAAAACCTTGATGAGATCTTATTGCACTGAAGAATAATTCTAAATGGTCTTGACTCATTTTATAACAAGGTATAAATTTTAAACAGTTAGATTCAACAAATGTTTGATATAAATTAATTAATGAGTCGAAACAGATAAGAAACCATAAAAACCCTGTCTTTCTGTTACTATTTAATAGTAAGGTTCCATCAGGATATTTTAAATTTTTAACATAGTGATTAAAATAATCTATAAACTGTTTACAATCATTTATATTTTTACTAAACAAAGCTTTTTTTTTGCCATAACTATTGAGGTTTCTAGAATTTAAGATATCAAAGGCGTCATTAAATAATCGAATAAATTTAATTGTAGGACCACATAATAGAAAATCATCAAGGAGCAATACATCTTTACAAAATTGTAAGGCGTCTGCAACTGATTTACTGAGTAACTGTGTAGCAAGTTTTACTTTCATTTTTTGTTTGAAAAACATTAGGTGTTGTTTCCTTAATTTATTTCCTAAATGAAAGCCTTCATTTTCTTGAAGAATTAAAAGTTTTTGAAGGTAAAGAAAATGTATTTCTTCATTGTTTTCATCTAATAAAATTTTTTTTTCTCCGAATGTATTCCGTACTAATTTAATCATATGAGCAGGGTCTGGGAAAATGGCTATATTTTCAATAGAATTGTTATCTAATTTATATTCAAAATTACTTTTTAAACTTTTAATATTTAAATTGCATCCTAACTGTCTAGCCATATTTATATTTGAAGAACATCCATCCAATGTCAAACTGATAACCTTCACCCCAGTTTTAAACAGTAAGCCTAAACATTGGTTAATTAATTCATACTTTTGAGAGCTATTTAAATGATTTACTAAAAAATATCCAACAGGAATCTTCCAACGTTCATTTAAACACATTAACATAAAAACAAAACTTTCAGATGCTATAGACGATTTGTCACTATCAATATTTGCTCCAAAATCAACACAGCCATGATATCGTTTACCATCCCATTCTATATGATGACGGATTGCCATTTCATCAATAATCAAGCAACAATATATAGGATGGTTAGAATTTTTACATTTTAGAGATAGAATTTTAAGCGTTTCAGATGTAAAGCCAGGGTCAGCGTTAGTACAAGCATACCATTTACCAAGCGTTCTTGGATGCGGCAAAACAGTATTGAATTCTTCTCTGACATAGTTATATGCCTTAGCAGAATGAAAGTGCAAAGTTATAGCAAACCGCCTTATCTCTGGATTATACATTTTTTTAAATTTTTTTCCTTGATTTTTTTTGACAAATCTACAAAGCATATCTTTATGCTTACCAAACATGTCAGATAGTAATTCGCTGGTGTCGTAATTCACAAGATTATTTTTCTTTAAAGAGTTGATCACCAATTTCATTGAAGCTATTTTTTTGCCATGACGTCTTACTTTTTGATTTAATAGCTTAATTTTTTTTTGTCTTTAAGTTTTTATTTAAAAGTGTTGATACAGTTCTCTTGAGCTTAATACGATTTGGAGAATCATTAATAATTGGTTTGCACATTTCCTCAATCGAGCTTTTACCAGTTGCCTTCAAAAATAATTAATATAAATTATTTTGAATAAGGCAAATAATGTAAATTCTTAAAAATAAAGATATTCATTTTAATGAAGCATACCTTGTTTGAAACAGTTGAAACTGAAGGACCTATTACATCTGCATCACAGGTGGACAATTCTGTTGGTGAATTCTGACAATCAATAGACCTTTTTATTTTTATCTATAAGGGGAATTTAATTTATTAGAACAAAATGAAAATAAAGAAAATATATACTACTTGAACTATTGAAGAACCAGATTCACTGAGGCAAGTGATATCTTCAGATATGAATTGATCTTGGTCAGCAAGAATAGTAGTTTTGATTTCAGGATAAAGAATCTTGGCCTACAATTGTATGAGTTCATATGTAGAATAATAACATTTAATTATAATATAATAAAATGTAATTTACAATATTGAACTAAGACACTAACACATTTTACTCTTTTTAACATTATAGTTGGATAGGCATCAGACTTTAAATGAGTGGTATTGGTATATCTGTAAAAACTTGAGTCGGAAAAATGAGCTGAACAAAATAAACTTGTTGATGGTTTCAATGAACTATCATGAACTCCATTATCTCTGGCAAACTGTATCCACTGCATCTGGACATTTTTATTTTGTGGTAGCCTAAGATGATGCATAATTTTAGGTGTAAGACATAATATCTTTTTACTGTTTTTAAGTATATAGAATATGTTTTAAAACAATTTATACTATTATACTTACCTATGAAAAGATATACCATCTTGCTTACTTTTTAAAGTTCTCGACCTACAGAAAATCACACAGCTAGGCATTTTAAATACTAATACTAATTACTAAATAGTAAATAAGTTAAGAAGTAACAAAATAATAAAAATATTTTAAATTTTAATGATTTTAGTGCGTGATAATACCGATTAGACAATGTTATCATTGTAAAGTAAATAAAACGCACTGCTATCTAGTATATAATGCATAAATCAATAGACACATATGGCGGTCAATTTATAGCATCATAATATATTGTTAGTTATCATACAGATTGCCATCTCTATATTCTTATTACTCTGTGGTCCATTCTGATTATTATATTCTGTGATTATTCCTGAACAATCTCGATATGATAAGTGATTAATATATTTAATCTCGAATGTTCTCGAAATATATAGATAATTCGATAAGCGTCGCGCGTTATTGATTGTCGCCACACATGATTTATTATTATTGTTTAGTATGATTATTAAACATGTGTGACATATCACAGTTTGAACAATATTTCTAGGAACTTAAGGATTAGAATATAATGAAGCCAAAAATGTACATCCGTTATATTTAAATACAGAACAATTATTATTTTCAGTTTCTGATGTAAAATATGCGTTGGGTGTTTCTACATCATTATGTCTAATTAAATTGAGTGTATTTAAGTCACAATAATTGTTAATAGTTCTTCAACTAACAATTATTGTTAGTTGAAGAACTACAATTATTATCATATGCAGCTCTTGATGATTGTATATTATAAGGTTCATTAAATGTATGTGATGTCAAATGTTTTTTAAATGAATTAATGAGGTGAAAATATCTACTGCTGCCATTTTCTACACAACTATACTCAACAAAATCATAATCTGAGTGACATGTTGTAAAATGCTTTCATAATAATTGAATATTATAAACACAAAAAATGTTCTTGAATAAAATGTATGTTTAATATAATCAATAATTATCGATAAAAATAATTTGTTTCTAGTCGCTTATAAAATCATTAATTTTATCAGTTATGATCAATTGTGATTATGATTTATGAAGCTCCTCACCGGTTACCACCAATTTTAACACTGTCGATGTGACGTATAGACAAACAAATCGTTACGTCTGTGGAGCATTAAATGTTTGACAACGGATCAGTCGATTGGTTTGACAACGAGTTTGACGACATATCGTTCCGTTTATGGGACGTTTAAGAATCGTTTACAAACAAAATAAGTAGGCATTTTTATGTGTAATAAAAGATATAATTATGAAAATTAAAAAACAAAGTAAATACAAAGTAGGTACTTATAAAGAATATAAAGTCTGTGAAAAAAATAAGACAGGTAATTTTATTAGTATGGAATTCCCAAATCACTTAACAAGGAATTTACACTGACATACTCAGTATCTCACTTCTTCTTCTTCTTAGGCATAAAACAGACCATTTAGGTCTAATGCCGCTTCTACAATACCTCTTCAATGTATTCTATCCACTGCCAAATTGATGTTATAAGTAGGGTCCACTCGTGTCAAATCTTTCTTGACTGTATCGAAACATCTTTGCCGTGGTCTCCCTATGGGTCTTTTTCCATTCAGCTTTCCATTGAGCACTTTTCTTATAAGACATCCTTCTGCATGCCACACATGTCCAGCCCATTCTAGACTTTTGCTAATAAGAAATTTGCAGATGTTCGGTTTATTATTGAGTTTTTGTAAATCTTCATTTTTCCTTCTTTCGAAAACTCCTAGGTTTACATTAAACACTGGACCATAGATTCTCCTTAGTATTTTTCTTTCAAAGATGGCTAGCTTTGCCTCATCACCCTTTTTGCTCGCCCACGTCTCGCATGCATACGTCGCTATTGGCCGCAAATAGGTTATGTTTAATCTTTCCTTTGTTCGTCGCGACAGTAACTTCGACGTGAACATATCTTTCATTGCATAATAGCTTTTGTTTGCCATCATCAGTCTGATCTTTATCTCCTCATGCATGTTATTTTCCTCATTAATGTTCACCCCTAGATATTTAAACTCTTTTATTTGTTCGAAAGAATATCCGTATATCTTGAGATTGCTCTTCGGGGTTACTTGTCTTGACATAACCATGTATTTTGTCTTCTCCTCGTTAGCGATTAAACCCATGTTTTGACTTGCTTTAAAAAGTAGAATCTCAGTATCTCACGGAGTTTTTATTTTATAAAATGCTTTTTGAATAAAAAACCAGATTGGTAGACTTTCAATGGGATATTGCAGATTTAAATAATGTATTATTTTGAAACAAAAATATACTGTTGATAAAATAGAATTTAAAACATAATATGTGTCATCTACCAGAATGAAGAACTGTGAAATTTCGTAGCGATGTGGTCAAACAATAATTATGAGAGGCTGTAGAGTGATTCCAAGTTGAGAATATTTTTCTTTTCTTCTGGTTACTGTATCTTGAAGTTCGGTATGTGTCTTTATATGCATGATAAATCCATCCTTCTTTTCAATTTTAGAAGGTCTCCAAAAAGTTTTTCCTTTCTTCCTTTTTGTTGAAAAGGGAGAAAATAAAAATGATAAAATCAGAAATGCAGCCAAAGATGATGCTTTATCATTTTCTGAAACAGTTGTAAGAAAATATTACTTAAAATTTGTATTAAAATAGTCAATTTTATATCTTTATACCTGGAGTTAGGTTTAAGTATTCATTAATAATACACTTAAATGTTTTATCTTTTAAATTATTAAAGTGGACTTTTCCAAGTTCTAATATATTGTTTTTGTATAAGGTGGTTTTGCTTGTCAGGATAAAGGAATTTAAAATCTTGAATCAGCTAGAAAAAAATTGAATAATTTACTTATAAAATAATTATATAAACCTTTTTGACTAACATCATGCAATTAGAAGCAGCGTGGTGCAGTGGTCACACAGTTGGCTATGACGCTCGCAGTCATCAATTGTGCAGTGCAAAAAACATTCTGCAGCATTAATTCAGTGGTCTCTCTCCCCTGCCATCGTTCTGGTTGCCCTACACTGCACCCAGTAGACCCACTCATCCTGGAGTGAAGTCCACACACGTGAGAATTATCTTCTTAAGAGAAGAGGTAACACTTGCCACACTCTAACCTAAATAAAATAGTGTACTTCATTATTAATAAAATGGTATCAAAATCTGCTAGTGGTGCTGCGAAACACAAAATAAAAAAAACAAAAAGAAGAATTTGTTAAGCGGATGCCAAAAATTGATACATATTTTAAACAAAACCACGAAGAAACAGAAAAAGAACAAGATATTGATAACTCAGGTACTTTATTAAATATAATTAATACTGCTAGTAATTCAGTCTTAGAGCCAACTGAAATATCTAGTATTGATACCATTAACACCAAAAATGTTGAACCTAATATTTTTAACAGTTTAATCTGTGAACGTTTTCCTACCAACAAAGTTCATTTTCAAGAACCACTCAACCACCTAGAAAAACGTTTTATAATTTCTCAAGGCCCTTGTCAGCCTAAGGGTCTATTTCCAACTGATAGTGATAATTCTAGATCATTTTCAGAAAATTTTTTTTATTTTAAAAATCAGGCTTATATTAATTTAAAACGTACGTGCCTATGTTACTCATTAACTTAAAATAAAATATAATATTTTCAATGCTGTTGGTTGTTTTCTACTCAAGATAGAATTAGTTCATCTTGGGTTACGGGAAATAATGATTGGAGACATCTTACTCAAAATATTAAACGCCATGATAATTCAAATGATCATATTCAATGTTGTATTATATTTGAGCAATGGCGTTTAAATAAAACAATTTCCGAAGAAATGGAATTATCTATTCAAAATGAATGTAATTTTTGGAGACAAGTATTAGATCGGGTTATCAATGTCACATTAACATTAGTTACATCCAACTTGTCTTTTAGAGGTCACCGAGAAATATAATTTAGTAAAATTAAAACAAATTTTTTATCAATAATTACTCTTATTTCAAAATATGATCCCATACTAGAAAAACTATTGAGTATGCCAGTTGGTAGGAGCACAGCAAATTATTTTAGTAACACTATTCATAATGAGATAATTACGTTACTCACGAATACGATATTGGAACAAATTATTTTAAGTATTAATCAATCACCATTTTTTTTCTGTCATAATGGATACTACTCAACATATTAGTAAGATTGATCAACTAAGTCAAGTTATTCGATACGTTTCGATTATTTTAGTCTCTAATGGTAATCCTACGGCATTGCAAAGAAATGAATCATTTATTGGCTTTGTCGAAATTTTAGATCAATCAGGTGCTGGTTTAGAAGAATCTATTATTAATTGTATAACAAAAAATAATTTAAACTTGTCAAAACTTCGTGGTCAAGGGTATAATGGAGCTGCCAACATGAGTGGTGTATATTCACGTGTCCAGGCTAGGTTAAAATCTAAACAAATCTCATAACTTGAACTTAATTCTAAACGATGCAATGAATTCTTCAACGGATGTAAAAAATTTCTTTGGACTTGTGGAAAAAATGTATACATTTTTTTTCAAATAGTATTAAACGTTGGCAATTACTTTTATCTTCAGAGTCATCAAATATTTCAATTACATTAAAACGATTATGTACCATTCGTTGGTCATCAAGGTATGATTTTTTATTAGCATTAGGGTAGATCACGATTCCGCACGTTCATTGTGCTATATTACCTTTTTTTTTCTACCCAACTCTGTATTGTATTCGAATGCGACGTTGCCAATTAGTGCATATTATTTAGGGACCTGAACTATTCTATATTTACCACGACATATCAAGTTCAAACTAATTGAAAATAAGATGAGTCGGGTCTTTTGATTAAGTCGATAAAGATAACAATATACAATATTTGTTATGCGACCTAACATTATAACGATAATCTCGTAATGACGAGATTATTTTGATAAATTACCCATAATATAGTTGTTGGTTGGTGTTGTCAGTATGGCGATGGTAAAGTATACTAGTCTATAGTCAGAACTGTTTAGTTAAAACGCAGCGCGTGTGTACGAATTTTTTACAGTGTTAAAATTTATATTGATAGGCATGGAGAATCAATTGAAGATAATAAAATCTGAAAAGGGCAACGATTTAGCGTCGATAAATACATGTAAATATCGGCATATTCGTCAACGAAATGACGGAAAAGTGAAATGAAGGTGCGTATATAAAACATGTACTGCAAGTATTCTAACTGACTCAAAACATACAATTCTATTGGAAATACTGGGAGAACACAAGCATACATTAGATACTGTAGAAAAAATCCAGCGTCAAATTTTGCGAGAAAATTGTAAAAGAAAAGCTAATGACACGATTTCAGTAAGACCTTCAAAAATTATAAGAATTGAGCTTTTAAAAGCGGATTATGAAGTACCTCATAATTATATTAAATCTGTTCGAAAAAGTATGTATGATTTACGTCGAAAAGATTACCCAACATTTCCACAGTCATTAAATAGTGCTATCACACAACTTATAGAAATGCGAAACGAAGATCGCTTTAAATATTTAAAAACGAAAAGTTTATTCATGTTTCTGAAAATCAAAATTTAATTTGTATTACGACGAGAACAAATATTAATTTACTCACACAGTGTGATGATATATTTATAGATGACACATTTGTTTACGCTCCTAAGTATTTTTTACAACTATACAATCCATGGATTTAAAAATGGTTTTTATATACCACTTGTATACTTCTTTTTACCCGATAAATGTGAAGAAATTTACATTCAAATGTGGACATTTTTAAAAAACATATGTTTTGAATATTTATCCACCAGACCATGTATCCACAAATTACATGTGGATTTTGAAAAAGCTGCACATGAAGCCGCAAAAACTATGTTTCCTGGAATAGCTATCATTGGATGTAGATTCCATTTAGGTCAGGCATAGTGGCGTAAGGTAATTAAATACAATTGTTACTTAATTTTTATATATATATTTTATATTTTAACATTTTATATTTGATATTTAGATACAAGAACACAATATTTTAAGAACTTCATATTTGATAGATGGAGATGAATTAGGCATTTGTTTAAAATCATTTTTTGGATTACCGTTTCTTCCAGTGGAAAATGTCGAAGAAGGCTTTTTAGAACTCATGAGTACGTGTCCAAATGAAAATGGCTAAATATTTTCTGATTACATACTTAAGTCGTACATAGAATCTGGTTGTCTATTTCCCCCTGAATTATGGGAAAGTGAACCTTCAATTAGTCCAAGGTAACTTACATTTAATTTTTTATAATACATTTTATTTAGGGATACTGAAAAAAATTGTATTGTTAGTTCCACAAATTGAGCAGAAAGTTTTCATAAAATGTACAACGGACAATTCCACAGTGCTCACCCACCAACGCATGTAGTAACTTATGGAAATACAAGCCGAAACTATGACAAAAATCAATTCAATTGCTAGAAACGTGCACAGTAAAATGGGATCATCCGATTTAAAACGTATATGTAACGTTATAGAACATTTTAATAATAAAACGCATAAAAATATTATAAAATATTTTACATCTATTGGCTTTATGTTTCAAGGGAAAAAATTATTTTAAATTATTTTACATCATATTTTTGTTTTGTAATAACGGTATATCTATTTACTAGGGATAACTATTTTTATTGTATATTTTTTACATCATAATATTTATATCATAAATATATATAATAAACCGTTTGTAATAAATTTGACAACGTTGCACCCAATTCCTATTGTATTCCTATGAACAATAAAGCGTGCGGAATCGTGTTGAAAAAAAACGTGCGGAATCGAATTCCTCCCCTTTATTAGCTATTCGACATCGTTACGTTGATATTTTAAAATTTTTATAGCAAATCAGCGGCGGATTAAGCAATTTGCGGCCTACAAGCAAAAGGAAATTTGCCACCCGTTCATTTTTATAAGTAATTTTATAACCAGCAAAATACGTTATTCAGCAAAATGTGTTATTAATAAAATTATTTTTCATTATTTAAAACTACAAAAAAAGTAAAATCTAAACATAAAAAATATAAATATTATATTATATACATTATTAAAAAAGTTTTCTTCGACTTTTTATGCTTGCAAATTTTTCAATTATATCATTAAAATATATTTTGACACTAATTCCGCTTCGATACTTGGTAAGGCTAATGAATTTAAACGATTTTCGCCAATGGAGTGAATCTTAAAAATGTCTTAATTCTTTTAAGACACGAAAAAGACCTCTCTGCCGAACATTCTTGCTGTATGTGCTTTATCAAATCGCTCTAAAAATGAAGTCCAAAATACGGCCATGAAGACAGATTCGAATTTACTTAAGTTGTTTTCCAAATAGTTAATAATTATTAAAATATTATGACAGATAATATTTTTTTTATGAGTAGCAAATTTGCCACCCCCAACATTTTGCCACCCCAATCACCTGCTTGTTCTGCTTGTAGAGGAACCTGACGCTGTAGTAAATAATTCTTAGAAGCAAAAATAAAGACGAAATATTTGAAGCTAATTATTTAAAAGTTCCTATGGGAGATTTTCAATTTATATTTAGGGTAATTTTTATTGGCAAAATTCTTTAAATTATTAATTATTATATTATAAAATATTGTAAATGATTGTTGTTTTATAGTTTTTCAAAAATTTGAAATTGTAAATTGGTATTAGGCCAGGCAAAAAAGAAAAAATGGAGGAAAAAAATCCAACCAAGATTTTTTTTTAAAAGTTTTAATAAAGTATGCCCTATAACATACTAAAAGTCCCCATTGATCGGACTTGAGCTTTTTTTGAAAGCTCACGAAAGCTTAAAAATATGAGCTTTTTTGAATATCTCAAAAAATATTACAAATATCAAAAAAAGTTTCAAATAAAAATTGGTCAATTAGACAATTAACAAAAAAAAAGTTGTCTTATATTTTTTCATTGAAACAAATATTTAGCAAGATATATTTATATAAAAATTGACAGTTAAAAAATTATTAATACATTTCTCTCTCTTTCCGTGTTAAATTTTTTTTACACTGTATTAAGTATATTTATGTGTTCTATAAACTAAATGTGAACGATTCAATTATAATAACATAACAAAATATACTATAGTCGCGGCAACGAAAAATGAGCGCTGACCGTCATGCGCCAAGCGGCAGTTTATTAGTAGTGCTTATCAATCTTTGAAACAAAAAGCCCACTTTTTTTAAAAAAGATCAAATAACTTATATAGGTATTATTTTAATTTTTTTTTTTTTTTTTTTTAATTGTTAAAATACTTGTAAAAACACCCAGTGTGTTGAAACATTTTAAGTTATAATAAATGAAAAAAATTTTATTTTTTAAATTATAGGATTTTTTTTATTGGTTATCAATTTATTTTACATTTTACCATACAAACAATTCAAAAATATTTACAACGGAAAAAATAATAAAAGACAAGTATATTATAGTGAAATAACAATTTTTAAATAAGTGTTTGAACGTCATCTTCACTGTCCTCGTCATTGCCAAAATCACTGTCGTCAGTTTGAAAAGTTATAATGACCGGCTCTAATACACTATCTATTAGTATCTCCTTCTGATAATCTTCATCCTGGATTGTCTCAGCATGTTTGACGCATTTTTCCCAGTCACTCTTGGATACCAAGTCCAATGCCTCGTGAGTGAGTCTTTCGACGTCCACCATTTTAAACGTTGAATTTTTTTTTGCCTTTTACTTGAGCCCATATAAGTTCAATGGGGTTATACTGACAATAGTACGGTGGCAGTCGTACTACTTCATGGCCCATTGAACTTGCTATTTCATCTAGCTCGTACTTTTTAAATGTCGGTTTTAACAAATTCACACGTTCGCGTAGTTCGGCTAGAGTTTCCAAAGGTAAAAAATTAATATTTTGATTTTTCAGCCATTCCTGCACCTCAGCTTTTCGAGCATTACATTTTGGATTATCCATAACGATTACGCATGGTTCAGGAAGTAGTTTTAGCATATCTACAAACCATTGTTTAAACACATCTGAATTCATAGACGAATGGTAGTCAGTAGAATTTCCAGCTCGGCATTTAAAAACAAATTTCGATCCCTCAATGAACCCGAAACGCGATGATCCAGCGTGAGTAATTATTAGGCGACCTCTTTTGCCGGTTGGTATTTTAAATCCCTCAGTTTCTTCATTATTCTGCCAAATATGAGACCTTGAATGATTTTGGTTTACCCAGGTCTCATCTAGGTAAACCACAGGTCTGGTATCTTCATTCTGTCTGAGTGTACACATTGTACGTAAAAATTGACATCGTAAAGCAACTATATCGTTTCGCTCCATAAGCATTTTGCGGCCATTATTGCATTTCTTAAACGTAAATTTTAAATTTTTTAACGAATTTCTGACCGACCTGACGCATCCTTCATTATGTGATAATTTTTTTTTAATTTCGCTTAAAATTGAAAAAGCAGTCGGATATTCATTTCTTTCATAAAATTCGTGTACGATCCGTCGGACTACATCAGCATCGAAATCGTCCAGCTCGGAGCATTTCTTTGCACGTTTGTACAATTTACGAGGTGATTGAAATTGCACTTCTTCATCACTATCCACTGAAGATTTATTTGCCTCCATACAAATACGCCGCACAGTTATATACGAAGTACCACAAGCCTGAGCAGCAATTTTTTGTGCGCTTTTAAAAAAATCTGAATTCAGATCTTTTTTTTCCGAACACATTTTAATAAAATTGTAAACACTAACAATGATTTTCTTACTCTGACAATGAGTATCACGATCTTTAAACGACATTTTTAAGTTTTAAAACAAACGTACTACGATATTCAATGACTATTACACGGCGCGCACGAAATACGTGTTTACGACAACAAGGTGTGTAAACGATAGACCGCGAAAAAAATGTACTATATAAGGTCGCTGGTATAATATAAATCCTCCTCCCAAACGTATCCCAAAAAAAGAGGGTCTGGAATGTTACCACTCACTTTTCAAATACAATACAGTAGGTACAGCGCGTAGCAGCACGACAGCTGCACTATGTTGAGAATCATTGGCTGTAAGAGTGGGTAAAAACAACGGGTCGCGGTACCATCGCTCATTTTTCGTTGCCGCGACTATAGTTTAAAGATTATTTCTTATATTTTTCATGAGATGTGGAACGTCATACACCGAAAATATTTTACTTCCATTCACTTCAATCCAGGGTTTATCTTTGGTGAAACCAAGTTTAGTTAATGCAGATCTATTATTAGGTCCTTGATCACATATAACAGCTATAACGTGTAGTTTGCAATTTATTAATGACAATTTAATTTTTATATTTTTTAACTAATATAACAACAACTTATAAGAAACTCCCCAAAGTATCAATTAGATTCCCTTTCCTATATTAGTGACAATTCATAGTTATATACAATTAAATATTACAATTAAAAAACATAAATAAGTACCTGAATGTGTAATCCATTTTCTGGATCTTCCTAGTCTTTTGGAAATCCAAATAGACTTACAGAGTTATGTCTAGGATTTTTTCCACACATGTAGTACACACACTTGTTTCCTCGAAACATTTCGTATTTTTACACAAGTAATTACTATTAATATAAATTTTAATTTTGACATTCACCATTAATTACTATCAAATATCAATGCATTCAGGAGTCACGTTGTTATCATGTTTTAAAATTTAAAATGCAACAGATTATGATTATGATAAAATCTCGAACCCGATAATCGAGAAACCTTTATTTTAATATTCGAAAATTAAAAATTACATCGCCGTCTAGTGTCAGAAATCTAGAACTAAAATATTTCCAATCCAAATCCATACGAAAAGCATTGCCAGTAAATAACACGGCGTGGACATACATAGATAATATGTATATATAATCAATGTATATACTAAAAATTATAATGCTTACGTATGTTATGTTTATACTTTGATAGGTTATGCATGTAAGCCATATCTTGTTACTCCAATTCTTAATCTTATCACTGATCCAGAAAAAAATATAAGGCTCAAATAAAAATAAGAAATTTGATAGAAAGAGTTTTTGGCATGTGGAAAAGGAAATTTCCTTGCTTGAGGAGAGGTTTGGAAAATTCCACACAGACAAAAGTATCTATTATAGTAGCTTCTACTGTTTTGTACAACATAAGTTTAAAATTAAGATTAAATAACGTAATGGAAAAATATGACGATGATGAAGAAGAATTTGATGATCCAAGAGATAATAATCTCAATGTTGAGATACATCATGTTATATACATACAAATTACATTTTTTACTTTGCAGAGTCAATTATTATATTTATATTACATATTATATTTTATTTTAACTATTTCAAAAATTATTTTATTTAACTACATATTTTATATTATCTATTTTAAAAAATCATCTATCTTTCTTTGTTTCACATTTTTTATGTTTTTTGAATACAGGAAGTTTTCAATTTTATTAAGATGATGTAACGTTTCGTCAGTGTTGTCAAAAGGTGCAATTAATCTTCTTAGCTCATTAACATGATCAAGTGCATTTGTTACTGGAAGAATTTGTGTTGTATCATCCTCTTCCTCCTCTTCGCTTTCTTCCTCTATAGAAGTTACATTAGCTGGTGCAATTTTATCAGTAATTATCTGTTCAATGCTTCTAGTGTTACTTGTGGCGACGTCCTCGTCAATTTCTGCATATCCCGGAAACTCTTCCAATACTTGAAAATCTTCGCTGCTTTCCTCCACGGCACTGTAATCACCCTCAACAAATTTTGCTTTCCGAAAACAATTTTTTATGACATCAGCCGTAATTTCATCCCATGCTGCAGATACGTAGTGTAATGCATCGAGTACGTCAAGTTTTTTCGCAGGATTTTTACTTTCCATTTCTTTCAAGTATCGTAAAACCAATGTTTTTCGATATTTTTGTTTTAAAACCTTGATAATCCCTTGATCCAGAGGCTGTAATTTGCTTGTTGCATTTGGGGGTAAAAAAACAAGTTTTATGTTTTCAAGTGGAATATTAGTAGGATGTGCAGGACAGTTATCTACAAACAGTAAAATTTTCCTGTTTTGTTTCTTAAAAGAGAGGTCTAATTGTTTTATCCAGTTCATAAAAATATCACCTGTCATCCAAGCACGATTTTGTGATACGTAATGTACGTACATTTTTAAAACAACGTGGAACTTTACTTTTTCCAATACATAGAAGTCTTAATTTTTGAGAGCCAGTAGCATTTGTACATGCTGAAACTGATAGACGTTCTTTACTTAGTTTGCCACCATGGCATTTTTCATATTTAAACACCAAAGATTTATCAGGCATCAATTTAAAAAACAACCCAAACTCATCTGCATTGAAAACATCATTAAGAGAGTATTCATTTAAAAGATTTGGCAAAATATTTTCCCTCCATGCAGCGATATCAGCGTCATTAACGGACTCTGCTTCGCCACAAATTTGTCGATACACAATACCATGCCTTTTCTTGAACCGATCAATACAGCCACCAGATCCAGTAAATTTATAGTTACAATTTAATTTACAATTAAAAATTTAACTCGAACAATTTATAGTAAAAGAGAATAAAATTACACTTCAAAGAAATTACACTTCACATGTTTAATCAAACACAAACTGTCGTAAACTGGGGCCATATATGGTGCCGTGAATAGCCGTGTGTAGTGTGCCGTATCTAATCGTGAATATTATCGTCCGATAACCAGTACAAATTTAGTGCAATCAACTTAGTGTAATCAAGTTAAATTTTAAACAATGTATTTTTATATGAACATCATTGACAAGACGAGCGTATTATCCGGGAACATAGAGCGTATTATCCAGAGCTAATTGCATGTTAAATGTTGTCAAAATGAAGGGACTCGTAAAAATGAGCGTATTGGCCGGGAAATCGTCTTAAGCGAGAGCGTCTTAAACGGGTTCTACTGTATTTAAAAATAAAATATTTACTTAAAAATGAAGCTACTTTTGTAAAAGCCTGTGAAATAGACTGTTGTCGTTTGACTGGTTCTGAAGTAGCTCCAGTAGTAGAAGCAGCTTCAGAAGTACTGGTAGTTGCAATACTATGAGATTCAGATATATCTGCGTCAACCTATTTTTATTGTTTTTATATTATCATTATAAATAAAATAGCAGTATCGTACAGCGTTCAACGATTAATGTGAGTATAATATGGCAATATTCATTATACCTTTATGGTTTCATGCGCTCATGGCTTTATCGACTAATCAGTATTCTACTAATATTTTAACAGTAGATTTCCCGCGGAACCACATGGCCATACATATACAATATACCTATATGGGTCTATCTACTTTCAATGGAATCAAATAGAATGTATAAACAGTAAACATAGCTTATAGCTATGTATGACTTAATATATGACATCCCAAATAATTCATAATTTTTAATTTGTAACTGTTACTATATAGCATATAATAATATCTATTGGTATATCGTATTAAAAATTAAAATATCACAAGACTCTCCAGGCCTACCCTGTTTTCAAATAAAAATTATTAATATTTTTCAAGAAACATAAATTTATACATTATTTTCTTCATAATACGATATGTGATTGAATCATTTTGAAACAAAGATTAATTATTTATTACCCACTAACAACAAGTGTTTATACGTTTTTATACGTTATTATTAATTCTTTGAAAGAATTTTCTTTCCTTCGTCGCAAACAATTGTAGCCACAGTACTGCTTATATAATAGACAATAATACACTCGATTACCCGAAACCCGAATTGAGTTATTTATACATTCGTCACTGGTCGTTTACTGCCGACAATTGTCATTTGATATAAAATAATGAATATGGTTTATAATTTTATAAAATATGTTATTTGTTGGTATAAATAATTTGTTAGTTAATTACAGTGTGTGCTGTGTAGACGTATTATAGTGACTTGTGTGTAACCGAGCCGATACACTATTAGAATAACCTAAGTAGTTAGTACTGTTTTATTTTATATTGGTTGTAACTTGACTAATAATTAAATAAAAATAAAAATATGATTAGCCAGTTTTTTAAACCTATTCCGAAATCCACAAGGACATTGAACGATGATGATAGTACAATAGATCAACCACAAACGAAAATGTTAAAATTAAATGTTACCTCAACTTCTAACGAGTCTTCTATTTCCTCTTCTAGCTTAAATGTGCTTGATATTAGCTTAAATAGTGATGAACAACCTATTCAGCCGATTATCAATTTTCCACGTCGTAAAATTTGTGAAAAACAACGTAGTTTTCAAAGTTCATGGTACAAAGTTTATCCTTGGATTGAATATTCTGTTCAATTGGATGCAATTTTCTGTTTTTTTTTGTCGTCATTTTACTAGTTCTATATCCAGGGCCGGATTGGCCCGGCGAGTTACCGAGTAAAACTCGGTGGGCCGCGATGATTTTGGGCTGTTCAAGTGATGAGGGGCCGCTAACCTAAAATATGTTAATAGTTAAAAGATAAAGAAATGGAGACTAAATGTTGGACTTGCACAGACCCTATAGTACATACAACATACTACATGGTCAGGGCTGGGAGCTGGCGGAAGACATGTCTGGGCAGTGCATTTGCATAGAGTGGCATTGTGGCAATATGACCGAAATGACAATATTATGTTTGTGTTTAGATTCAATGCCGCCGTCGACATGTTGACTGTCGTTAACAAATCAGTTATTTGAATTGAATGTAACATAATTTTTATTTTTAGTATTTATAGGTTAAAATGGTTAAATATAATATTCCATAAAGTACAAGCATAGAACAATAGTACAAATAGGTAAAGCACTAAAGTTCAATAGGTAGAATGCGTATGCAAATATATAGTATCTAAATAAATCTTTTGTTTTAACGTTCTAGTTTAATTATTTCACTATCTATACACATTATTATAATGCTATATTATTGTCCAATGGGTATTTATTTGGCTGTATTGGATAATTTAACATGTTTGATAAACGAAGTGGTGGCGCAGAAAAATCAACCTCCATAAGTAGTAACTACTAACTACCAAATAACTTTAAATAATTGTATGATTAATTATTTATTATTTATATTTAATTATTTTATTAACCTAAATCTTGGTCTACGGGCCGAATGGATCAGATATGTTTATGTTATGTATATAATTTTCATGGTAATCGCGATTAAAATTATTTTTACATCGACTCATAATATAGTAGTTAAAAAAAAGTACGCCCCACTGTAATCTACGATTTCCTATCAATTGGGTATTTGTATTCTATTTATATCATTGGAGTTTTATCTGTACTCAGTAATGTTATGAAATTGTGTGTTTAATCAGTTTAATCATTAATGTGAATTGTCAGTTAATATTGTTATTATTCACTTTACCATAATTTAATATTTACTATTTTGGGGCACACAATTTGTTATTGTGTCTGTGTGTGTCTATATATTACTCTGTCTTGCCATTCGTCAGCACATTTTCGGTATATTTTTTGTTTTTAAGTTTTTATTTTTATTATAATGAGTGATGTAAATTCCTCTAATAAAAGAAAAGGAGGAGCTCAAAAACAACGAGAAAAAGTTAAAATATTATTAAAAAAATCTAGTGAAAATTGCAGCAAAATAAACAATTATTTTCTACCAGGTAAGACGATTTTTAATATTGAGTATCAACTGATTACTGAAATAAATAAATAAATAATTATTTAGAAATACAAAATAAATAAATAAATGAATATTTATTTTTCAACAAACATAATATGAATATGTCAATATTCATATAACAAGCATAGGCGTTCGTAGGCCGTAGACTAAAGTTTCCAGTTGAGTCTTACACCTTAACATTGTTTAAAAAGTTTTTCTATTTATAATAAATGTCCTTTTTATTTTATTCAAAATAAACTATAAATAATTAGTATTAGGTATAAAATTGTTTTTCCTAAATTTTGCACTAGTAGTTTTTAATATACATAATTTTAGATTCTGAGTGAAACGAAGAATGTATTGGTTTTACAATGATGTGTTTTTTTTATGTATGTGATCAAATTTTCTTAAATGATCTTAATCATATGATTTTCTAACAGAACTGAAAAAGTTTTAAAAATCGATAATCAGAATTTTTTTTTAAACACATTTAAAGATCGATTTTTGCCAAAAATCATCATTTTCACGTAAAATAGCAAATTTTTCGATTAAAACCCTTTTAAAACTTTCAATTATTAATTCGGTAGAAATTTTTTTTTATCAATCGATTCGTCATATTATTTTCTCTCTATGGTCTGTTTCATAAAAATTTACTGAACAAATTATTTTTATACGCATTTAAAGTTCGAATTTTATCGAAAAATAGAGTAATAACGGTAAAATTTGCCGTAAACGAAAAATTCATTAAATCAATTTAGGTAATTAGCTTTAACTCTATAAGAAATTAAGTTAAAAATTTAAATTTTTACCATAATCTAGCACTGCTTAAATACACATTTGACGAAAAATTCTAAAAAATTCAACCACTTTTAAAATAAATTTAAAATATTGAAATCTCTTGCTTTTTGGGAGTTTTTATCAATTTAAATTATAAATTTTTAGTAGGAATTTCTGAAAATGTAATATGATCTTATATCTAAAAAAAGTAGGTAAATCAATGAATGTTATAAAACTCAGAATCGTTTTCCCGAAACCAATGATTTATCATTAGTTTCAAATTTAAAATAATGTAATACAATAAAATCGTACATTGAGGTGCTTTAAACCCATCACCATTATCCTACTCACGGTACGAAGAATGTCCGGCTTTTTATTATTTCAGTTGGTAATTTATGTTGAACTGTGCCCATATTTGTGCTGTATTTAATGTACATACTATTTTTTTCTTCATAGTTCATAATATTGAAACGTCACCGATACAAACAGTGCAACTTACTGATGCTCTCACATCTGAAGGAAAAGATTTAAGTTCAATTAATGATCCAATTGGTAAGTTTTATGAGGTATCAATGAAGCCTTGAGCTATAGAATAGTTGAATTTATGTTTGGATTCGGGGCAAAAATATTCTAGGTGACATTTAGGATTAATAATGCAAATTAATTATTTAAATTACTTAACATTTGTGGATGATTCTTTTCTCTAGTAAAATGCTTATATAATTTTGGTGGGTTTTACTTTTTTTTCTGATTCCGATTGACTTAATAAAAATTAGTTTATCCTGCATTTTTTTCAAAAATTTGATCATTTTCACTATTGATGTATTTTAACTTCTAAATATTATTTCCTAGATCAATTTGGTATTTTTGAACCAGAAGTAATTGTGTATCAAACTGTAGAAAATTTGCCATGTATTCAAAACATTTGTGTAACCGATTGTAATGAAGAGATGACTCAGAAGACGGTAAGTTGTCCTTTATTTAAGTATTAAAATCATTAAATTTGAGCAACACCAATCAAACTAAACAAATAATTTATTCAGCTGGTACCTATTTTACCATTTTTGATATCTTAATATTTCATTTCAGTAAATTTATAAAAATATAAATACAATGTTGATTTTTCTCCAATTTAAAATAAAAATTACTTTTTTTTTTACATTAGTACATTTTTTCTTAAATTTTTATTTGCCATTTAGAATATTCAAGAATTGTCATCAGATGATCAATATTTCAAGAAACCTAATCAGAATAATCTTCATTTATTTTTCAAGTTTCACCCAAAACAGCCAGTTAATGATGTAACTTTCAATCCAATAATTGCGTTTTATCGGAAGACTAATTCACAAGCTTTCAAACGGGAATGGCTATCATATTGTTCTAAAAGTCATAACTTTTTCTGTTCTTTTTGTTTGGCATTCGGTAATGAAGACAATCGATTCACAGTAGGTTGCACTGCTGCTTATTCTAATAACTGTTATGCTAGAATTAAAGAGCATGAGAAATCAAATGAACATGAAAATTGTTGTGAAGCATTTCTGCTCTATTCAAAATCTAGTAATATAAAACATCACTTTGAATCTGGTAGACTTTTTGAAATTCAACGTAAAAGGGCTGTGTTACAAAGAGTTATTGATACCATTAAATTAATTGGAAAAAGAGGCTTGAGTTATAGAGGTGCAAAAACTGCGGAGGCTGCATATACGTTAATTGATGACACTCTAGATCATGGTAATTTTCTGGAAATTTTAAAACTGATTTCTAATTACGATCCACTTTTAAAACAACATATTGAAGACGTTGTTCATAAGAGCCTAAAGTTTAAGAAAAATAAAAGCCAAACAATGGCCGGCCGTTCAGGGCTTATAACATTAATATCTAAAACAACAGCTGATTATGTTTTGGAAGTTCTTGGTACTTTGATGAGGCAAAGTATTTCTAAAGAAATCAAAGAAAGTGGTTTTTACTCAGTTCAAATTGATTCCACGCAAGATATCAATGTACACGATCAACTGTCCATCATAATACGATTTGTTGATAATAAAGTAAAAGAGCGTCTAGTAGCATTGGTAGATTCTAAAAGTAATACTGGTAAAGATTTGTTTGACACTGTTAACATGGTACTTAAACAATTAAATTTAGATGTAAAGGATTGTGTAGGAAGTTCCACAGATGGAGCCAGCAACATGCAGGGTCAGTACAATGGGTTTACAGCTTGGTTAAATAAAGAAGCTCCAAATCAAGTTCATGTCCATTGTTATGCTCATGTGTTAAATCTTGTTATGACCGATACGACTAAAGTATGCTGTGAGAGTGTATCACTTTTTGGGCTTCTTAATACATGTGCAGTTTTTGTACGTGAATCATATTTAAGAATGGCCAAATGGGAAAGTACAAGTAAATTCAAGTTCATTTCAGTAATTGGGGAGACAAGATGGTGGGCCAAAGATAGATGTTTAAGCAAAGTTTTTGGTAATTTTAAAAATTATGAAAATGCTTTATTTCCTGATATAATTTTAACAATGCATGAAATATTTGTGTCTGAAAAATTTGTTCCTGATGTAAGATACAGAGCAAAAACATTAATTGATTCATTGTTGAAGTATGAAACAATTCTTACAGCTCATGTATTTCTTCAAATATTTGTAAGTACAACACCAGTTTCTTTATACTTACAAACCAGAGGAATGAATGTAATGCAAGCATTCACCATGGTAAATAAAACAATTGATGATCTTAAATGTCAATCCCGAAACTTAGATGGAACCATCGATATAGTTAACACATATGTAAAAGAAATTAACAAAAAATTGGAAGAAAGAAGCTTAGAATACAGCATTCCTGAAACATTTATTTCAAAAAGAAACAAAAAGCAGAAAAAAGTACCTGGAGAAAATGCTAGCGATGAGTCGATAACTGATCCTAAGAAAAAGTATAGAGTAAATGTTTATAATTTGATTTACGATCAAGTTATAACAAGTTTTGAAAAAAGATTTATCAAACATGATGAATTGTACAAAAATATGTATTATTTGGATCCTAATAATTTTTTTGCTTTTGAGAATGCTTCTATTTCAAGTTTTGAATGGACAAGCTCAGTTCTGACCAGATTTGACCCAGAAATTAATGC
The DNA here is from genome assembly GCA_027580255.1 of Therioaphis trifolii. Classification (NCBI taxonomy): domain Eukaryota; kingdom Metazoa; phylum Arthropoda; class Insecta; order Hemiptera; family Aphididae; genus Therioaphis; species Therioaphis trifolii. Next base: position 83,444,511 of record CM050405.1, on the reverse strand, counting down.
TGGAAACATATATTCTGAATTACAAGATTTTATAAAAAAATGGCCCGTTATAAAAAATGTTGCGATTCGAGATATCACTACAACAGAAATTGCTGCATCAGATGAAGAACAAGAAGATGAAACTAACGATGTAAATGAAAGTTATTTAAGCCAATCCAAAATCTTGTCATTATGTAAAACCTCCTGTAAAAATTGTATTTTATGCTGCTTTGAAGTTTTACAGCAATATAGATTGCATACATCAGCTTATTCCAATTTATATTTGGTATATAAATATATTATGACTTTATCATGTACCCAAATCTCATGTGAAACTACCTTTTCAAAACTTAAATTTGTTCAAAATAAACTTCGGAACTGTATGTCACAAAATAAATTAGAAAATTTCCTTTTAATGAGTATTGAAAAAGATGTACTAGTTAATATAAATAATGAAGATGTAATCGATTTGATTGCCCAAAAAAGTATGTTATTGTCTAAATTACTATTGTAAACTATTTTATACATGAGTATTATTTTATGATTTTAATTATTAATATATAAGTATTATCTTATTGATTAAAATACTTAAAATTATAAACTTTATTACCTAATTGAAATGTTACTATGGTCTATGATTGATAAGTAAAAAATAAATTAATTATAATCCTTTTTTTTAAAAATTTAATCCAATTCTGATAGTGCTCAAATATGAAATTTAGGGGTGCAGCTAACTTGTTAGCTAAACAAAAGCAGTCAACTATGTCAAAGCGAGCCTGCCTACAGTAAAATGATTAAAAAAAAAATTTGGGTCAAGGGCTGCCGGTTTGTAACTGGGCCGGAAAAGTACAGAAAACTCGGTGGGCCGAATTTGTCCAATCCGGCCCTGTCTATATCTCGTGAAAAGCATCAAGATGTGTTAATAGCTACAGGATATAATAATTGGAAAAATATTTCGGGGATGGCAAAAAAACATAACTCGGCAGATTCGCATAAAACATCATTAGCCAAATATCAAGGTTATATATCATCAAAAAGTATAGGAGCTGTTACGTATCTAATGAATAGTTATGTCGAAGAGAATATAAATAAAAATCGAGAAGTATTAAAAAGTGTAATTCGTTCAGTTTTGTATTGCGCACGACAGGATATAGGTTTACGTGGTCACAATAATGTAATCGAATATTCAAATGAAGATGAACCTGACGAACACGACGTAGAAACTACAAAAAATCAAGGTAATTTTAAAGAACTATTAGATTTACTATGTTTGGAAAATGAAAAGTTTAATACAAATTTAAAGTCTCTACCTAAAAATGCTAAATATACTTCAAATAAAATCCAAAATGATATTTTATTTGCGTCTTCAAATGTAATTTTACAAACTATTATTAGAGAAGTGAATGAAGGTAGTTCGGTTTATAGTTTAATTGTTGATGAAGCTCGTGATGCGTCAACATTTGAACAAATGTCAATATGTATTAGATATGTACATAAATTAACTATAAAAGAAAGGTTCTTAGGATTTGTACAAGTAGAAGAATTAGATGCACTAGGCCTAAATAATTCTATTATAGAATTTTTAAATTCAGTTGGTTTAGATATTACAAAATGTATAAGTCAATCCTACGACGGTGCATCAGTAATGTCTGGTTCTACTAATGGCGTACAAGTAAAAATTAGAGAACTTTCTAAAAACAAATGCCCTTATATACATTGTTATGCACATCGGCTTAATCTAGTTTTGGTCGATGTTGCTAAATTAGTTGAGATTGTTGACAATACGATTGGATTACTTGAAGCAATTTATGCATTTCAATCGAGTTCAACTTTACGTTATAAAATATTTTCTGATGTCCAAAAAGATTGTGAAACAATTTTAAAAGTCCCTCAACATAGTGATACTAGATGGGTTGCAAAATATAAAGGTATCCATTTTTTTTTAATTCGTTTTGAACATGTCATAAAAGCTTTATCACAACTGTCAGGTAGTTCAAAAAAAAAAAAGAGGCCGCAGAAGCCAAAGGATTATTAAACCAATGTCGATCGTTTGACGTATTATTTGTTTTAACATTTCTTGATAACCTTTTATCAACTATCAACGTACTTTCAATTCATTTACAATCTTCTTCTCTTGATATAATCAAGTGTTTAAATTTAATTGATGCTACAATAAAAGAGCTTCAACGTTTACGTTCGGATGAATTTTTCAATAACTTTTATAAAAAAGCTCAAATTATGGCTTCAAATTTAATTATTTCTATGGATAATTATGAAAAAAGACAGAAAAATATTAATAGTACATTAAGTAATTATGTAATAACTTCAAAAATTGGCTTAAAATGTAATAAAACTACGACTCAAAAATTGCGAATTATGTATTTTACAGTAATAGATAATATGTTGAGCGAAATGAAAAAAAGATTTAACAACAATTCAGAACTTTTAACTGCTATTTCAGTATTCAATCCGATATCGACCAACTTTTGAAATGATGATTTTGTTTTAAAGTGTATAAATTATTATGGAGATGATAATTATTTCTCTGACCAAGTAATAAGTCAAAGCAAGTTAGCAAAAAATATGTACAGTAGTTGTAAAAATATCATAGATTTTTACAACGAAATATGCATTATGGGGCAGTCATTTGAAGAAATTAAAAAAGTCATTGAACGAGTGTTAGTTATACCTGTAAGTTCAGCATCGGCCGAAAGAAGTTTTTCCACAATGAAAAGGATAAAAACTTATTTACGAACATCTGTCTACTACACGTCTTCATAATTTAGCGTTAATTTCTATTGAGAGGGAATTAAGTTTCGAATTAATTCAGGATCCTACAAACATTGTTGACGAGTTTGCTAAATTGAAAAATCGGAGACTTCAATTCACTAAATAATTATTATATTTTATATTTTTATGTACTTATAATTAAAAAAAACTATTGTTTAATTTGTAGTCAAACAGGAAGAATAAATATTAAATTGTGTTGTATTATATTATTTTATAATCATTTTTTCTCATTCAATTTAAAAATATTATAAAGTTAAAAAAAAAAAAATAAAATAATGTGTATTGTGTACATATTATATAAACTAAAATAATTATAACCGGGCCTATCCTACATTTTGATCCTGGGCACGCCTCTGGCGGTAGACGGTCAAAGTACAAAGATAACGTGAAATGGTGAATACGTGCTGCGTTCATTTACTTGTCGATCATCGGCTCTACTTCCCCCTCCACTGATCGATCAGCCACCGTTGTCTCCGTTGTCGCTGCTGTCGTCTGACGTATTTCACTTCCATAGCATCTTGCGAATATTAAACACGTGTACAAGCTAATTGCATGTTAAATGTTGTCAAAATCAAGGGACTCGTAAAAATGAGCGTATTAGCCGGGAAATCGTCTTAAGCGAGAGCGTCTTAAACGGGTTCTACTGTATATAAATATATATATACATATACATATAACACAGTTTTATTCAATTTTTAATTTATAAATTTTTAATAAAAGCTTTTCTTTTTTCAATTTGAACAACTCATTTTCTTAAGATCATTGAGCTTTTAAGTTTGCAATCAATTGCTTTCAATAATCAATCTGAAAATAAAAATCAAATTATTTAATAAGCTAATAAATAAACCATCACAGGCTAATGCCTAATAGAACTCGCCTGTTACAAGTATGTTGAAATATGTAATCAAGAAATTAAATTAATTATACATTTGTCCTACTAATTTTACTTTCTTTATTTTATCAGAATCTAGGAAGCAATAAAAAAAGTTGTGAAAAGGGTGATTTAATTTAAATTGTTTCTGGTTTCAATGTTTGGATTCAAAAAATACAGTGCGATATATGAAAATATAATATAGATTATAGACAATCGATATAAATATAATTGGATAAAAATAGTATAATGAATAGTATTTTAATACTTCTTACTACAGACACTTCGGAGTCAGCGAATTTTGCTTAATTTTTATTAATGCACCTTAAGTGACCCAGAAAGATATTCTACGGACTTATAATAAACATACCTGTAGCTTTTACAAAGAAGTTTCATTTTCATGACTGGATGTAAGTTTTTTAACCTTATATTTGCTTAATCTCTTACCATCATTTTAAACGAGTTTTTATTGGGAGAAGATTTTGATTTTGAAGGGCCTACAAAGAATAGACAAATAGATGGAATAATTAGCTATAAAGTAACTAGACGCCTCTATTTTTAAATATGTGTCATCAAAAAATAAAAACCTAATCAACAATAGTATAAAAATAATTACATAAAATTATCAAATACATACAAAATAATGAATAAATAGATCGTAACATAGATAGTAATAAATTTGTTTTGCATTTATGATTGGTTTTAATTTCAAAAATCATTATCACATAGAAAAAGGTCAAAATATACAGATATTATTTTTCTATGAACTATTTTGTTTAATATATTAGATAGTTTTTAATTAAAATTATAAAATATATTTACTTCATTTTTTTTTTTTTAGTTTTCTTTTATTCATAAAATGTAGCTAATAATAAAATTACAGTTCACATGTGAATGTAAAATGAAATTCATTATTTAAAAAATGAAAATACTGCAAGATATAGGATGTGTAGTCAACTATAAAGTATGAATTATACAGGAATATTATAAATAAATAAATACTACTACCATTATGTACAAGAGGATTTTCAATAGGAGAAACATAAGGATTATAAGACATTTCTTCATTATTTTCAATATTTCCATACACAGAAGCAGAGCGATTACCATCTAAAATACTTTTTTCAAGTTCAACATCAGATTCAAAAACCGTATTTAAAGTTTTCTGTTCAGTGCTCGGACCTTCAAATACATTTATAAATAATCAAACATTATGAACTAATAAGAAAATAAATTAATTGAAAATAAAAAAATAAATAAAAAGTTTACTCACCTACATCAGCGATTGATACATATCATTTGTTAAATTGTTATATGTTACCTTATCATTTAATGGAAATAAATCTTGGGTTAAATTAATATTTCCCAATGCAATACCATCACTATCATAAATATTTTGAATCTCAACTATTAGAGGACCAACTGGAGGCTGTCGGCTGAACAATTTCATGAATTTCAGGGGTACCGTCGAAGTACAACGTATTTTCTGGACCACCCCCAGTTGCCATGAGTTCTCTCCTATGCAAACCCTTGTCTACTCTTACTTTTCTCACAATCCCAAAATCGACGTAAGCACTTGGTATCTCTCTATTTTATAAATAAAAACAATTTTTTTTTAAACAACTACTGTTTAAAATGTAACACTACAAAATTATATTTATTAGCACAAACCTTGTGCACTTTTTTATTGGTATTGAATTTTACTGTTATCCTTTCCCACGCTTCATTCTTTTCTTTATTACTAAACTTATCCGGTTTTTTACACTCCACAATACCTTTTTCGTCCGAAATACAATGAAGTATAATTGCTTTTTCTTCTTCGGGTATATTAGGAGCACGTGCCCTTTTAATTTTTTCATCATTAACAGACATTACAAACAAGATGAAACAAGAGAAATTATTTTTCACAATCACAACACAAAATTTGACAATACATTTACAGCGGCGAGGAAAATGTTAAAACGTACAGAAGACCCGAAAGGCGAAGATCGCAATAGTGGCAATACCATTACCAGTACGGTAGTCGTTAAAACTTTAAACGATGACAAGCGTGTGTAGTCAAAAATTACTGCACAGATGTTGAAGTCACCGGTTTTCATCAGTATATTGTATTGTTATCACTTTATTAGAAACGATAATCATCACATAAAATTTTACATAACTATGAAATACATAAATAATGTTTATGCAACGTACATTTTATGTGGTACATAAAAATAATTACGGGCTACATAAATACGTTATGGGTTACTTAGCTATGGGACACTTAAGCAATAATATGTAACACATAACGGCTGGACTATGCATACGGGCATAAATTGTTAAAGCCTTTATAATTCCAAAAATACGATCCACTCTCTTCTGGTGGTGTAATACGCACGTGTTTACCATCTACTGCGCCTAAGTAGTTAGAAAAATTCCACTTTTTTTCAAAGTCGTCACTGATAAGCCTCCATTCTTCTTCCAATACCTGATCAATATTATACACCACAAGAAACATTCGATCTTCATCAAAATCAAACACCACAAGTTTTTGAAACTCCTGCCAATATCAATCAAGATAATAATTCTTCGAATAATGATTTACATACATTCTATGAACATTCTAATGAACAATAGGTAATTAAATAATGATATCATCAATAATTACAAACCAATAGCATATGAAGCTGTAGTGCCAGTTCATTGTATCTATTTAATTAATAGTTTATACTTTCAATCTAATTTAAATTTTATCCTGTATTTATAGAAATGTCTGTAAAAGTTTTAAATATATTAATATTAATGGATATTATGTGATTGTGTTTTTTTCTACTTATCATTCTTACTACTAGTACATTATGATCATATAATCATTTAAATAAAATATTAAAATAATAAAGGAAATTTATTATTATTATTTTTTTTTTGTTTAAACTTATAATGTGTCAACATATCAGATTTTATAACAAGGTTTATATTTATACAATAAAGTGAAATTGAAATAACGAATTTATTAAAATATGTTAATACAATTTAATTTTTCTTACCACTTACCTTTAAATATCTGTCTTTTAAAAACATATACACAGCATTGCAAGTTTCAGGAATAATTTCGCCTAACTATTTGCGGCGAAATCACAGTTATACATTTTAATTCTTCATAATTACATCCAGTTGCTAAAAATCATAGTGATTCAGTAAGTCTTTCATGAGGTGTTGTGACTTCTCACAAATGTGTATCTTGTTTTGTAATAAAAGGTGATACTAACTGAAGTAGTTTCAAATATGTGTCTTCGTCCATTTTCAAATAATTATGCCAATCATCTGAATGAAATCTTAATTCATTCAACAAATTAATATGTGTATATTTATCTCTTTTTAAAATCCATTCTTTCACCCATCTTCTTTTTTTTATTATTCTCTTTTTTAATTATTTGTAGTGTAGCTACTGAAGCTGCTATAGCCAAAAACTTGGTACGAGATACAGGTGCCATATTAAAAAGAAAACGTAAAAAATATAAGCACTCAAAAGCTAGTAGATAACTGAAGACAATATTGCGTATAGTGTGTGGATGACTCAGTGTACGAATTACACTAAGGCGTAATTTAAAATATTTTAAATCTGAATTAAAAAAAAAAATGTTCAGCTGCTAGCAATAAAGAACAACGGTTTTTAAAAAATAATGAAAAATGGCTAAACACTTCCATAAAATTAGTTACCTGGACAATACCAAAACCGGGTCGTCCAGTAAAAGATTTCGGTGAATCGAGTGATCGAAGTAAAAGACGTAAAACTAAGGGCATAAGAGAAACTATTTCTGCTGATGAGGTGACTTTTGCAGCCAGTATGAGTCAGCATGGTGCAGGAAATATCAATGTATCTAAAATGATAAAAAAAAAAATAAAGCTTACACCGACTAGAGCAACAAAATATCGAAAAGTTTTAGCATCTGTAGACAAATCGAGAGAGATAGAGAAATTAAAAAAAAAAACACTCACCATCAGAGGCTTTAAGTATATTTGTAGAAGCTAATTTATCAAAAAATCAATATAAAAATATTTATGCTGCTAATAAAAATATTTACCATTGTTATTCATTAATAAAAAAAGCAAATCAAGATTGCTATCCAAAAAAAGAATTGATGAATATTACGGAAACATGTGCAGAAGTCAATCTACAAGATTTTCTAGATCATACTTATTTACGTTTGGGTAAATATTTGAAAGAAGTTATAGAAAACTTAACAGAAGAAGAAAAACATAATTTAGAACTTATATCGAAATGGGGCTATGATGGATCTTAACAGTCACAGGTCAAACAGTTATTTGAGAGCAACGATCATAGTGATGCGAAGATTTTCAAAGTTCACTTGTCCCTTTGAGATTAATATGCAATATTGATGACAAAAAAAAAGTTGTATGGCAGAACCCAGTTCTTTCGTCTACAATATTTTGTAGACCAATACGCATTTGTTTTTTACATGAAACAGCGGATATTACTAAAGAAGAAATCCAGTTTATTGAAAAACAAGTTAGCAGTCTGAATAAATCTGACATACCAACAGCTAGTGGTGTTTTACTACATATAAAACATATATTACTACCGACAATGGTTGATGCAAAATTTTGCAATGCAGCGACAAGTACATCTTCTAAAATGAGGTGTTACATATGTAGGAATACCTCGAAAAACTTTAATAATTTAAATATCGAAAAAGAAATAAATAATGATGCTTTGAAATTTGGATTATCAATCATCCATGCTAGAATTAGATTATTTGAACCAGAGCCGTACTGATCCATTTTTTATCCTGAGGCAGAACTTTAGCAATGCGCCCTCCTAGGTGTGTGTGTGTGTGGGGGGGGGGGATACACTCGCAGTTTTTAATATTTTTCAATAAAATAATAAGATTAGGAAAATCAGTAAATTTTTAATTAGGTTTTGAGCTAAACAAGAAATAATATTTTTAGCCACAAGTTTATAATTCTCAACCTTATATTATAGGAAACAAATCAATTCGAATTTTACAAATTTATAAGCTATCTCAAAATAATAATTAATAATAATAAAAATAAAATAATCATTATTTATAACTATATTTTCCTTGCTTTTTTGTCGGCAGATTTGTCAATAAGTTCTTCGTAATCCAATTTACTAACAATTTCTGTTTCTATTGAAAGTATGACCATGATTGATAATCTATCCTGAGACATTGTCGATCTTAAGTAAGTTTTTATCAATTTAAGTTTGCAAGGTAAACTCTAACGCTATCCGTGATTGGGGGCCAAGAAGGTGGATCGTTGCAATTAATAAATTGAAAAAAAAGTTTCAAAACTAGTTGAAGAAGATGTAGGTTCATAAAATATCGGATGAAATATCCTTAATTATTTCACTTGATTTTATTGTAATAGAATTAACACAACTCACAAGTTTCAATTTCTTCACCTACTAATATTGGCTTATTATGAAATGAGTCATTTGAATCACCGGAATTTTCTTCTGAAATAAAGATTAATGATTTATGAATACTATTTATTTCTGAATAAATCTCGGTTTTGCGAACGTACAATTAGTACAACGGGTTATCGCACAACAAGGAATAGACAACAGTAACAATTATATACGATAGACGGATAATAATTAAAAAAACAGTTTTACTATTTAACCTTTTATTAGAAAATAAACTAACCTTTATCTTCTTGATAGTCTTTCAAGTTTGACACAAATTCAACTGATTTTTCATCGGAAACAGAACCTTTAGAAAAACAGTATTTCATTTGTTTTGACAATTTTACGTCTTTACTTGCTTTTATTTTCTTAATACTTCGATTCTCTGCTCCACTTAGTTTCTTTTTATGATTCATTATTATTTTTTAATAGTAAAACTATATGTATAGTTTAAAAACACATTAATTTAGTATAAATAATTTGTACATGTTTCTCGTTCGAAAAAAAAAAATAGAAAGCTACACACTTGCCGAGTGATCAGCAAATCAAATTATTAAAATAGTAATAATAACACAAAATGTGTTCACTATTTATAAACTGATGTATCGTACGTACATAAACTGATATAATATAGATATTAAGCATGTACGTCGATCGATTCGTCGATTAAACAGAAAATAAAGATAATATAATATAATAAAAATAATAACTAATAAAAAGATAACTGATAATATACTATCACAGAGTACAGACAACAGTAAAGTTGAAAATTAGACAATCCCTAATTCCCCATCATTTAGTTATGAAAATTATTAGCTACATTTTTTGACATAAAACTGTTAATTAAATGTATCAAGTTTTATTTTTTAACAATATACATGTATGTATCAAATAACAAATTAATATAACATATTATATTAGATAACTAAAAATAATTTCACAAAATAATGTTAATGTTACAAAAGATGAAAACACTTCTTTGGGGAATGACATTGTATCATTGACCCTCCAAGTGGTATTTAATAATTTACTATTAAAATTAAATAAACTAAAACTATAATAATATTAAATATGATTAGATGATTGATATTTACATTACATTTAATAATGTATTTATTTTCTTATAACAGCAAGAAATTACACTCTTCAAAAATAATTTCATATCTTCATCAGAAGATGAATGTTAAAATAATAAAATAATGTATCTTAAATGAAAACAAAAGTTAAATAATTTATTATCTTATTGTTCATTACCTGCTGGATTAATTGTTAAATTTTTAATCAATATTTTTTTTTTACGAAATTGATCACATTCACTTAACCAACTAAAAATATAATAGCATTTACTGACAGATTGCATAATGCAGAGTACTTTTGTAAAGTTAAATATATCTTAGCGACTAAGTAAACAGCCAAAAATTGTAAAAAAAAGCTTTAATTAATTTAACTCAAAATTAACATCATGAAAGTGGTAATGACTAATAAATTAACAGGGCTCAGATTTTATTGCTTTTACTTATTATTATAGAATATGGGTAAATAGCCACAAAAGCTACTACATCCTTATAGTTTATTTATTAAAAAATTTAAATTATTTAATATATGTACACTTATACAGTAAATTAACATACTAAAATTAAATAGTATGTAAAATATTATTATTATTTTTTTTTTGCTTTGGTAACTTTTCAAATTTTAGATTCATATTAGGTATAGCACATAAAATGCTATAAAATCTGGGCCCCGTTAATAAATAACATAACAATAAAGTAATACATTAACATAACAAAGTCCTAGAACAGTGAGTCAAAACAATTTTGTACAAAATTCAGAGCATATACATATGTACTTTAGATTTTACTTATTTGGATGCCAAATTTTGGTACAGGTAATTTTGTTTTTTATTTAATGTTTTTACAATTAATTGGTTATAAATTATGTATAAAAGTTAAATTCAGAAATCACTTAAATACTTAATATTAAATTACCAACTTTCATATGTTGACAAATCAACTTTATCTTAACATATTATTATACATACTACCAACCACATTTAAAAAAAGTACATTTAATATACGTATATATAATTAAGGTAAGTGACATTTTTTAACAATTTAAATTTAAATTAAACTATGATGAACAAAAACAATAAATTAAACACTTATAAATAATGGATATTATACATTATTTTATCTTTTCCTTTTTAGATATTTGATAAATCTAAAATCTGTCACTGATACTTCATAAAAATACATTTCTGAAATATTATTAATTATTATTATTTAATTTGTACTAATAAATATACATGCATATTAATAATAATTACTATACTTACATTAATTAATTTAATTGAATAATGTTTTGTTATGATCCTGTACTTTGTAAACTTGATTAACAGTTTATAAGTATAATAGTCCTTTGGTTTTTGACAATTTTTCAATGTTTTTATCATTTCTTACGTTATGCATATTTTCAATAAATGATGAATAAATGCCAATTCGATTTCCGGTATGACATAAAGTAAACATTATTTATATAGTTAGATAAACAATTTTCTTTAAAATGCACTGTACACTATACATATTCTGATTATCACGTTTATAAATTTGAAATTTTCAAAGTTTAAAAAAATAGTTTTCACTGCAGATCTCCAATTTTACTCAAGAAAAAAACGACGAGTGTACCAAAAACGTAAACATAGCGAAATTGTGATCTACTGTGACTTAAGTGATATTATAAATACTGATCAACTCAAAAAGTAAAAATCAAACCCATGAAATCTTAAATTTAATTCGTTTAAATCATTTTGTAAATTAGCAAATTGAAAATTGTATGGTTATTCTGATTATTTGTACATGTCAACATGTATGATACCATTGATTAAAAATACTATAAATAGTATTTATAATCAATGATGTTACGGAATTATGACTTGAACTCATAATAATAAATATCAATTTAATGATAAAAGATGTAAGCGATAACAAAAATCTTGGAATAAAAATTAAATTTCAATCAGCCATTTAATTAATAATGTTATACAATATGTGCCGGGTTCAATAAATTATATGCCACGCTCCCGGACACCGACTATTGCGTGTGTTACACACAACCGACCGACTTTGTTTGTGATGTGTGCAGTGCGGTGTATAGCTCGACTAGTAGTGTTTGGGTTGGCTTCGCAAATATTAGTGAGCTATATGGTGGTATTTTGTGTAAGGGTGTGTATATATGTATTGTGTGTACTTAAAAGTATGAGAAAAAAGGGTAACTAAAATAATACTAGTAAAAATATGATATAATAAGCAATAATATAATAAATAAATTACGGCTCTTTCTGGTCCAACAAGTAAAAAATGATATATACCTATATATATATATAATGATAATAAGCCTAACCAAAATGCCGATTCGACGCAACCAGATATAGCTATCTATAAAATAATTATGTAATAATTGCAAGTTTATAAAGAAATCACATTAACACACAGTATAAATGGCAACTAAATAACACTTAACAAAACTGCATAGACATTAGAGCTAAACAGAATAAAATATAATAACAAGTAAGGTAAAACACAATTAGGTTATGGGCGTTATGGCCCTTCTGGCTCAACAACACGATATAGGAGACCGCTATTAGAGCAGTATAATTGACATTCAATATAAAAGAAAAGCCCTTCTGGCTAAACAGAATATATATTTTATAATTGTATTATATAAAATATATTATAAGAATAATTATTTTACAGTTGGTAAAGATAGCCCTTTTGGCTCAACGAGTAAAAAATGTATAATATATAATAATAATGTAAAAATGTAAAATATAACTCACGGCTTTGTCGAAGAACGCCAGCCGCTACCTATGCCTATAAATAACTATATAAAATTCACACAACAAATATAATCACAGTTATAAATTAAAGATAATATAAATACGTAATATTGTGACAGTGAATATAATATATAACAATAGTAATATAATGTAGATGCGGTGATTCGCACACCTGTATATAATAAAATAAAAATATGGCTATTAGCACCCACGAAATTAATATAAAAAATGTAATAATAATAATGTAGTAATATGCATTTATAACAAAACACAGCAATTAGCGCCTATAAAAGATTCTTATAATGAAAAATTGCTCACAATGACGGCAATTGACATCGAAAGCTGGCAAAAATAGCATTTATCAAATTTTACTTATCTTATCGAATTATTATATATATCAATAATAGAGTTCATACTGCATAGTTTACCGGTGTAGTGCACGTTTTTTGGCTTAAATTGATTTAGTTTCAGCAGTCGTAATATAAGTCCACAGTGTTACAGTGTAAATCCAACAGAATAATATTATTTTAAATTTTAGTTTTTTTTTGGTACTTAGCGATTGTTTGTGTATTCAATTCAATTTATTATGGAACCATTAGCTACAGGTAAGTTACGTAACGTTTAATATATACATTTTACCGAGTTATACATAATATTTACCTAGATAACTAATAATAATAATAATATATTTGTAACACGAAAATGATATATAATTTAAGTTCACTTCCAAGGCTTTCCAAGCATTAAAAATTGCAAAATATAATACTTAATAGAGTATTCTATTACCTTGTTAAAAAAAATATTGCCCATATTTGCCCCATTTCGTGTAAATAAATTCTAACTGTGACGACCTACACCAATTTCACTTGAAAAAATTGCTTTATTTACTATAATTAATGAGTTTATTAATAATGTTACATTAAAAAGGTGTAGCAGTGTTATATGTTATTTTTTTGTGTATGTATTAAAATACACAAACTGTAATTAAAGCATTTCCAAACTTTTTGAACACATAATTTATGTACTATCTCATGTCTGTATTAATTATTGCTAATTTTGATAGTAGGTACCTATAGAAATATTATGTCGATGAAAACAAACGTCATAATTAGTTTAAAAATGTTTGTATAGGAATGAATTCGAGCACTGTTTTGATATCCAGACAAAAATTATATGATATAATTAAAAGTTCTGGATGTGAGACTATTGATGAAAAATTTAATTTGATAAAAATCGAAATAGAAAAACGAGTGAAAAACTGTGAGCAAAATGATTTGAAAAAAAAATTGTCTTATTTCAAGTCTAAATATAAATCTCGTTGAGAAAAGGCACATAGAGTGGAAGAACGATTTATTATAGAAAATAAAAACTGGTTAAATGCTTCTATTAAATTTGTATCTTTAAATAACCAGAATAATCGTGGTCGTCCAGTAGTGGCATTTGAGATGAGTAGTGAACGAAACAAACGAAAAATAACTCAAGAACTGAGAAATAATACGTCTGTTAATGTGTTAAGTCATGCAACACACATGAGCTTAAGAGCATCGGGACAAGTTGAAGCCGCAAAGTTACTGAAGGAAATAACTACATCCACCCCCACACGTGCAAGTAGATATAGAAAAGTATTTAAGAAGCAGTCTGCACAAGCTCCTAAAAAACTATCGGGTGAAGATGCTCTAGCTGTTATAGTAGATGCAAAGCTATCTAGACATCAGTACAATATTATTCGGATGAGTGCCCCAGATAAATTTCCATCATACAAAGTCGTACAAGAAAGTAAAAAACAGTGTTATCCAAAACCGGAAAACATACAAGTAACTTCTACAAACGCAGAAGTTTCTTTACAAGCATTACTTGATCACACAGTAGAACGATTAATTTTAGTGCAAAAGCTTGTTATTGTCTAACTCCAAGAAAATGAATTAGATAAGTTCGTTTTATATTCAAAATGGGGCTTTGATGGCAGCTCTGGACATAGTTCATATAAACAAGCTTTTTGTAGTCCCGAAGCCAGTGATTCGGCTGTATTTATTACAAGTATAGCTCCACTTCGCTTGGTAAACGGTGACCAAATTATATGGCAAAACCCACGTCCTGCATCAACTAGATATTGTAGGCCTATAAAAATTGAGTTTATAAAAGAATCTACAGATACATCTATAGCTGAGAAAGAAAAAGTTCAGAGTCAAATAAATAAGTTAATAAATAGTATTGTGACTTTTGATAACAAATCATTTATTGTAACTCACAATTTGATTTTAGCAATGGTTGATGGGAAATATGTAATGCACTCACAGATACGTCATCAACACTTAAATGTTTCTTGTGTGGTGCAACATCGAAACAGTTTAATTTAATTGATGAAATGGTTAAACGAGAGGTAAAAACTGATAATTTATCTTTTGGGATATCAGTTTTACACGGGTGGATTCGTTTTTTCGAATGTCTCCTCCATTTGTCTTACAAATTACCACTTAAAAAATGGCAAGCTAGAGGAGATGTGGAAGAGAAAATTGTTTCAGAAAATAAGCTAAGAATTCAAAAAGAATTCAAAGACAAATTAGGATTACTTGTAGATAAACCCAAACCAGGATTTGGAAATTTTAATGATGGGAACACAGCCAGACGTTTTTTTCAAAATTCAGAAATATCTGCTGAAATCACAAAATTAGACGTAGAAATAATAGAAAAAATACATATAGTAATGATAGTAGTAGCAAGTGGACACGAAATAAAAATCAATGAGTTTCGGGAATACACGTATAAAACTGCAAAATATTTTGTTGAGAAGTATCCGTGGTATAATATGTCACCCACGATGCACAAGTTTTTTATACATGGACCAGACATAATTGAATCGGCTTTGTTGCCAATAGGACAGTTAACTGAATAAGCCCAAGAAGCGTGAAATAAAGATTTCAAAAGATATCGAGAGCATAACTCTAGGAAATGTAGTCGTGAAAAAACTAATTTAGATATATTCAATTTATTTTTATTAAGTTCAGATCCAGTAATTTCAAGTAAAAGAAAATTACTGAAGAAAAAAACACAATCAATGCCAATTGAAGCACTCGCATTACTAAAATCACCAGATGTCCGAGCCTCTCTTCAATATGCCAAAGATACCGATGATGATGATGATGATGACGACAATGAAAATGATGATGATGATGACGACAACGATAATGATGATGATTATGATGAAGATAATGACAGCAATGAAGACAATGAAGACAATAACCATGACCAGTTTTAAACTTAAAACTTAAAATAATACATTTTTCTAATTTTGTTAATAAATTAAATAAATAAATACCGTATATACTTTATACCTTATGTTAATACTATGTAAACTACTTTGTATATGTCTGATGAACAAATATAAAAATAATATTAATTTAAGGAATATATTTTTTTACCCTATGATTTAATGCCAGCTTTCGATGTCAATTGCCCCACTGTGCGACGTACAGAAAACGACAAAGGTTGCGGCGGCCGCGTCAAATTACGCGTACCGGCGAGCCGGCGGCCGCAGATAACGTGCCGATAACTGATTATCATATTATATAATTTACAAGACACAACATGTAATTAAAACGAAAATAAATGCGAAAACAACTGCTGATGTGCGCGAGTGTTTGTGTGTATGTGCGTGTGTGTCGATCGGCTGTTGTTTCGCTTAATTATAATTTTATTGCGGCGGCAACAATGGCAATACATCCAGGCGATTTTTTGCCGATCCAGATACATCTTCAAGTATCACTGGAATAGATTTAAACATATTTCAAAGATTTAAAATTATATTAGAAGCAATCTCAAGTGGTCACAGTATAAACGTAGAAAAGTTTGAAGAGTATACCACAGATACGGCTAAACTTTATGTGCAATTATATGAGGGTACCCTATGTCACCCACATTTCACAAAATTTTAATCCACGGGGCTACAGTTATTTCACATGCGATAGTACCTATTGTCAAACTATCTGAGGAAGCTGCCGAAGCAAGGAATTACACTTCAGATTGTATCGACAAAACTTTTCAAGAAAATGTTCACGAGAAGCTTAATAAAACTTAATAAACCCTTAAAAATATTTTTGGCCAGCTTTTTTGTACGAATACTCCACTGTGCGTCGACAATCACAGTTATAAGTGGTACTCCATTTTCATTTATATTACCTTCCTTTTTAGCATTTTCAGCTTCCTCATTTCCCGCTAGTATCATTGGTGTGGTTTCATACATCTAAGTGAAGTTTTTAGTAAGTCATGTTTGACATACTTGGCATATTTAAAAAATACCTATAAACTAATGGACTGTGCTTAATGAGAGAAGTAATGAGACGACATGGAGTGAGTGAGAAAAGAGACAAAGTAGTAAAATAAAGTGTACCTACGGCTAAATAAAAAATTATGTTACAATAATAATGCGTCAACCGTTTTTATTGATAGTGACGCATTTAAAATGTGTTATAAGAAAATAACCACCATCTTATTCATTTGTATACCTTTTTTGGTGTTTGAGCATTTCACTACTATTATATTATATTCTGTGCTTTCACTTGTATTTTTGCATTTCAATTGCTTTTTTTACAATGGTTGTACCTTGCCGTATCAAAGGTTGCAGCTCAAAAGATGTCAACAAATTAAGCTTTATGGGTGCCCACCGTGCAAAGGAATGTTACAAACATTCCATTAATATACAATTTAAGTCTTAATAAAAACATTAAAATGTAATATTCCTTGAATGATACAAGAATATTTCATAAATATATTAGAATTTAACATTGAAGAAGAACGTTCCAGTAATATATATTTTGTGTCTACAAAATGACATGATTTTGTTATGTAAACTAAATATTACGTGAATGTTTGGACAATACATCTTATCTTATCTTAATATGTCCAGTTATTAATAGACCGTATTTTTATATTTTATTGGATTTATCCATTTTACACCGAAAATGCGCACTATCGCCACTAACATAAACACAAACACGATTATGCTTTTGACTATTGTGATATTGTGAGGTTAAATTATTATTTCGTCGGTTCGTTTCGTCGTCTAGTGAATTTAATAATTTATGATTTTGTCAATCGACTATCGAGTTTGAGCTGTTCTTGTTATATTCTGTGGTTTGAGTACGTATACAAACGAATACTACGACGTACATGTCAACAGTCAACGAGTATAATACTACGGTGTAATACTACAATAAGTTAAACGATGATTGTAAAATTATATTATTATAAAATCATATTTTTATTTGGGTACCTATACCTAAAATTCAGACTTGGATAGTATTCCAAATACTATATTCAGAATATTTTTGAAATATTCGAAATACTTTTTAAATACTTTTTTTTTAAGTATTCAATACGGTATTTTGAATACATTTTACAAGTATTCTGAATGAAGTATTCGGAATACTTTTTTACTTTTAAACGTTCAAATTTTAAAAATAATTTAATTATTCTTCTGTCATAATAATAATAAATATACAGTATTAATTAATATTATAAAATATGTTTATCTACTATGACAATTTTGCCACAATTAAAGCCACGGAAACTTGACCATTAGCTTAAAGCAGTTGACTATTCACTATTGTATTACTTTTTATAATAATATTAATTATTATTTATTATAATTAACTGTTAATAATAGTATATTATTACTATTAAGTATAAACTATTATTATTTAATCAGCATCAAGTTGGCATTAGCCAAAAGTAGTTGTACAATATTAATAATAATATTAGTATAATGTTATTTTTTTAGTTTATAAAATATGTTGATAAAATAAACAGTTTATAAGTATTATATTGATTGATATTGTACTATAATTTTTATATTTTGTATTATACAATTTTTTTCATTTGTTATTAAAATCCAAATCTCCTAAAAAGTATTTGAATACATATTCTGAATATGTATTCAAAATACTTTTATAAAGTATTTTACCCAAGTCTGCTAAAATATGTTTAATATTAATGTTTGTAAATATACAGGGTCGTAATGGTATGAAATGGGTCGTAGTTAAGTTTATTGTCGGCAAAGATTATAGTGTGATCCCAATAAATTGGTTGATCGAAACAGATACAGATAATTTATCCAATTGTTCTGTTAAATATTGTAAATGGCCACCAAAACGAGTGACTAGTGATGATCTACAGTTAGCCGAAGACCCAGATAATTCATGGGCACTGTCTTCAATTAAAGTACTCGATGGTAACAAAACCTGTGGTAAGATTGTACACAGATAATATTTAAATAATTTTTACTTAATATTAATATTATAATATCATTGTTTTATAGTTAAGTAAGTAACCTACTTCTTATATATATATATATATATATATATATATATATATATATATATATATATATATATATATATATATATATATATATATATATATATATATATATATATATTAATTAAATTGTTTCTTAGAACTCTTGAGAACTGAAGAAAAAACTTTATTTCCAGTAGGTAGAGACAAAAAACTTCTATATAATAATATTAATAAATTTAAATATGGTGTGTTAATGAATCAGTCAGAAAATCAGAAATTTTAATATGAACAAACTTTCTTTGTGCACAAGAGCAGATAAAAAATATTTTTATTTATATAATTTTTATACTTAGGACAATTTGCTAAGGCTTGGCACAAGCAAGTGATAGAGTCGACCGATGATAAACAAATTTATAATAAAAAACAAAAACGTACTTCTTTTAGTAGTAATGATTCATGCATTGAAGGTAAATGAAAATGCATTTTGGATGTATACTATGCATTATTATTAGTTCAAATTTTTATTTAATGTATTGGATGTACCTAAATTAATTTTCTGTGATAGATAATGGTTATACTATTGCACCTGCATAGCAAGTAGTATGATGAGTAGTGAAACATTTAATGAACAAGAAATATCTTACATAAATCTGCAACCGCCTAATTCATTAGCATCTGTAAATGCTGATGACAATTTCAACAGTGCTACAATGAAAGATAAATTTTTGAGGATATTATCAATTCCCACTACATCTAATTCAGAATTGCAGGTAATATAATAAACTTATTGCTAATAATAAATTTACCATAACATAATTTAATTTACATTTTAAATTTGTGTATAATAGGCTCCTAACATTAAAGATCAAATTCAAAGTTATTCTAATTCGCAGAATTTTATTTCTGCTAGCAATACAAATTATTCACCAATGCACAATTTGTCAAGCTCAACAACTGTTGGTGATTTATCTTTACCTAGTACATCTGAAGGTAGGATAAAATCTCAAATTTATTAAATTAGTACATAGCATTGGTACTACAACATTTTATAGTGCCATACTAACTAATGTAGTTAATTGATACCTAGGTAGTTCATAGTTGATACTAGGTTTTTTACAGCTTTCATTCAGCTTGTTTCAAAACATTGAATTTATTAATTTAAATGAATTTTCAATATTATTTTTTTTTTTTGTATGTAAAATAACAATTGATATCTTGAACTAAAACTGGTGTATCAAATGTTTTTTTTTTCTGAGAATGGTCATATTATATATACGTACCAAGTATATATAATTATAATATCATATTATAATTTCTTATTTGTTTACTCTTAATTAACATTAGGCTAACGACCTGTGATGTTGAAACCTTCTAATAGAAAAAAATAAAAGAATCATAGTATTTTAGTAAAATATACAACATACATTAATATTAATTCCCTTCTATTAGCTATTAAAACTAATTTGTAGGTCAATTATTGTTTTATTTTTGCGCTCAATAGAAATTTAGTATAACATTTTTAAATAACTTAAATTTTTATTATATTTTAAACTAGAACAAGTTCAATTTATTTTAAAGAACATTCAAAGTGAACTGATAACTACCCGTTTAATGAATTAACGTATATTAAGCCAAATAAGTAGTTGAAAAAAAGTTGAAAAATGATGTCACAAAGTTGACCCGCCATATAGTACCTATAGGATTAGCTTTTTCAAATGATATGGAAGATAAACAATTTATAGACAAACTTCCATTTTCTAACTGGGAAAATATTTTGGTCTGTGAACGTTTACTGCAAACAAATAATGATGTGAAAGAAAAATTTGTATGTTGACTTTATTAATTACTTTTTAACAACCATAAAAATTGTATTTAGTTTGAGGTGACTTTTGTTCTTGTAGAAACATATGCTAAGTGTAGTAGGTGGTGTAGATGAAAAAACCAATACTAGACGCATTTTGAACAAATTATCTACAAATAAATTTGCCATTGAATGTTCATGGACAGGTAGATACTTTGAAAAAGATATAAAAAAATATAAAGTTCCAGATTTACAAATTATTGTAGTTATGAAAAGTGAGTTATCTGTATGCTTATACAACACAGAGTTGCAATAATATTTATATATTTTGTATCAGGTGTTATAAAAAATCAGTTTCCTCAATGTTCAGATGCTCAATTTGAGTTATATGTCCAAAGCTGGTTCAGAACTGCTAGAACAAGGTATGATAGAGAAAATAAATGAAGAATGTCATTCAAGATACTTTAAAAATTGAAATAATTACTTAAACTCATATTTTAATTCATTAATAGAACTTGTAAATTTTTGTTTTTATATTTTGTTAACTTATATACATCTTACATTTAAAGCAAATAGAGCACAGCTTAAAAAATAACTGAATAATAATTAAATTTAATATACTTACTATTCCTCTTTGTTAATTATACACTTTACAATCTAATTTACTTAATAGTAGGTCTGCACAAATACTTGTCAATTAGTGCAGAGGTTCTCAAAGTGTTGGGCGTGACCCTCCAGGGCGGCGCAAAAGCTTTATGGGGGGCAAAAGCTTTATGGGGGAGGGGGGCAAGACAATTTTAAAAATCAACATTGCATTGATAGAAAAAATAAAAAAAAAATTGTGAAATGTCCGTAATAATAATCGTGTTTTGCATTGTATACAATTCGGTATATTTATACATCACATACAGGCACCAACAATCAACACGAGGCATTATCTATAAAAGGTTTGTTGTTTCATCGATAAACTAGTATTGTCGTATGTATAAGCCAAAATTCTTATTTGGGAAGAAAAGATACAAGACTTCATTAAAAAGTTGTCACTGTGGGAGGCTGCTCTGAAAACACCGGACTTAACCGTTTTTCTAACGTTATTAAACATGGCGCAAGAAGTTGAGTGTGAGGAAATTCCTCAAGAACTAACGGCATGTTTTGTAAATCATCAGTCAACTTTAAAAGAAAAATTTAAAGAATACTTTTATGAAGACCTGCAACCATTTCTTTGGGTAAAACAACCATTTCAACCGCTGAAGGAGAGTAGTTCGTTGACATTGGAAGAACAAAAACAGCTCATCGATCTTCAATATGATGAGTTTTTGAAAGCTACATTTGAAAAAGACAACTCTTTTTCAAAAAATTCTGGGTAAGTGTAAAAGAAGAGTGCCCGATATTGTTTGAAGAAGCCATGAGAATATTAGTCCCATTTGCAACTACGTATTTGTGCGAAACAGGATTTTCTGCCCTAGCATCAATGACGTCTAAGTAGCGTGGAAGACTGGATGTCAGCAAAGAATTGAGAGTAGTTTTATCAAATATCTCTCCTCGTTTCACCAAACTTTGTGATGAAAAAAAAACAAGTCCACCAATCACATTAAAATTGGCCTATTAATTAAAATATAAATTTTATTTTAAAATAAATTTGTTATATTAATATTAATATCAATATTTGTTGTTTGTTTTTAACATTTTTTTACTCTAAACATGGCTATTAAAATTATTTTTATGAGGGGGGCTCAGGTCTGGGGTTAACTAAAAGGGGGGGCCTGGCCTGAAAAGTTTGAGAACCTCTGAATTAGTGTATATTAAGGTCAGTTGGAGCCTCATAGTATCCAACTGAACGTTAAATACTAATAGACAATACTATTATTAATGGGGATAAAAGTATAGTTTAATTTATGCTTGATAAGTAAGATTATTTTTTTAGGTTCAAGAAGAGTCAAAAATATTGGAAGCATTTCTAGCCGCCAGTTTCAGAGGAGAGTCAGAACTGAAATAGCACTGTGTAAGTGACATCCTATTATTTTTTTTTTCAACATATGTTACCAACTGCATGATTATAATATAATATTTATTTGTTTTAATTTGATCAACAAACCATTAGTGAGTACAATACCGGTTAAAATATCTTCCAATGAGCAGAACAATATAGAACAATTCAATAAACAAATTAATTTACAATCATTAAATAATGAATCAGAAGAGCCAATGTTTCCTATTATACATCAAATTTCAAATCATGTAAATATTAATGAAGGTAATTATTTCTATTAAATATTGATACATTTAATATTTTTAGGAAACTTCAAACAGTGTTCAACCCATTTTAGAAGAAGAAGTTGCTCAAGACTTAAATCAAGATGTAATAAAACATTTTCATAAGTGGGCTGTAGATTTCAACATTTCTCACGGATGTGCCAATGAAATGTTATCTATTTTACGTAGTACGGGTTTAAAAGTTCCAAAAGATATCAGAACTATTCTACGTGAATATAATATAGCTTACCGACTACTGTTACATTGTTGATATTCAAAATGGTTCATATCTACATTTAAGTATCAAAAATATAATTGAACCTCACTTAATTAAAAAAATAAAATATATTCCTGATGGTATAAAAATTAAGTTGAGCTTCAGTATTGATTGTTTTCCACTTGCAAAAAGTTCAAAAACTCAATTTTGGCCAATTCTATTGTCATTTGTAAAATTACCTCATTTTGTAAACAAAATTTTTCCAATTGGTATTTACCATAGTTTCAAAGGCAAACCGGGCGAAGTTAATGAATTTTTGAGAGCATTTATAAGCGAAATTAAAAACCTTATAACTTACGGCATTAAAATTGAAAATAAAAAAATTAATTTTGAAATTATTCACATTGTAGCAGACGCCCCTGCAAAATCATTTTTATTGAAAGTTAAAAATCATAATGGCTATTTCGCTTGTAACTCCTGCGAAGTAGAAGGTGATTTTATTGAGAATAAAGTTGGTTTTTTAAATTTGTCTGCACCATTACGCACTAATGAATCATTTCGAACAAAATCCAATTCTGAATACCATAAGGATGGATTAAGTCCTCTGATAGAGCTTCCTATAGACATTAAAACCACTGTAGTTCTTGATTATATGCATTGTGTGTGCCAGGGAGTCATGAAACGGCTTCTAGAGTTTTGGGTAAGAGGTAAAAAACTAATGAGAATTATAGAAGAGAAAAAATATATAATTTCTCTATCTCTATTAAATATAAGAAAATTTGTACCATCTGAGTTTGCACGCTTACCAAAATCATTAAATTATTAAGATCATTAGAGTACTGGAAAGCAACTGAATTTCGTGAATTTCTTTTATATACTGGAATAATTGTATTAAAATCAAATTTAAAAAAAGATATGTATGAACACTTTTTACTTTTATATGTGTCCATTCGAATACTTTGCTCAAATGAGATCTGTGAAAAATATAATAATTTAGCTTTAAAACTTAAGAAGATTTGTTCAAAACTATTAATCTATTTACGGCTCTCAGTTTATTAATTACAATGTTCACAGTTTAATACACCCACCATTTTTTGTTAACTTTCATGGATCTTTAGATCAGTTTAGTGCATTTAAGTATGAAAATTACCTTCAATTTCTAAAAAAATCTATGAAATGTTGTAAATCCCCGCTCTCCGAAATAAAAAATAAAATTATTGCATCTGAAAGAGAAGAGCTGTTAAATAGTTTAACTGAAGATGATAATTTATTAAAATCTTTTAAAATAAATGAAAAAATTTCAAATTTTAGTTTTATTTATTAGGTATAATAAAATCAATCTCAAATCTAATAATTTTGTTCTGAGCTGTATCAATCCCAAAGACCAATGCGTAATTTTAAAAAATAATGACATTGTTTTAATTAAAAGTATTTTTAAATCAATAAATGATAATGTTATAAAACTTTCTGTCATTAAAATACTTACAGTAGAAGATTTATTTTCAGAACCAATATCTAGAAGGGATATTGGAGTTTATTTCATTAATAGTAGTCATGTGTCAAATCCTTATCAAATCCCTTTAAATGATGTGAAATTCAAATGTTTTTTTCCTCAGATTCTTTATAACCAAGCTGTTGTTATTTCTTTATGTCACAGTGTAATATAAATGTTAAATTTGTAGTTTGATTACATTTTACATGTTATAAGAATATTTTCAGTAAATTTAGGGTATGTTTTAAATGAGTAGTTAGGTTAAAATAAAATCTATATAATATTTGTATTCAATAACTATGTTATACTATATTTATAACTATTTATAAGTAATCATTTTTGTATGTCCTACAATTTTGTTTTAACTTTTTAATATTATATTTAATTTTAAATTGTAATCATGTGTTAAATTATGTATTTTTGATTTATGCAAATAAATATAATATTTATGACAATGTTATACTTATTTTGTTTCTACTTTATTTTATATAATATGTTGTATTTTGTTAGATGGAATGTAATAATAATTTTACTTTAGAGCAACTAAAATATGCTCAATTATAGTAAAAGGCAATGATCAGTGGGGATTTTTTTTTTTTGTGAGGCGGGGAGGGGATCTTTGACTAATGAGTACCATAATTTTTTTGATAATTTAAAGTATTTCTGAGTTTTACGGGAGGGCACTACCCCTCCTCTATCTATGTCACGAATACCACTATGAGACATAAACTGAAGTACACCAAAATTCATTACTGGGATAGTGTTGGAATTACATTAATGTTATGTTGATTGTGGTTATTCCAGGAATGCTTTATATGAACTCTATTGAAATGTTACAGAAAAACATTAAGGGAACATACCAATTTTACAGTTTAGTATTGTATACAATTAAGTCACAAGAAACACGGCATAAAGCGTTTCTGGGATGTATTAGGAACTGTTATGGAAGTTTCAAAGTTCCTAAGGAACGTTTTTTTTATATAACAGTAACATTCCTTTGCACAGTGGGTGAGTACATTCAGTGCTCAAAATAGAAAATTTTACGAACCGGAACGCCATATTTTTTTATTTTTTATTTTGTTGTAAACCAGCTAGTGATATAAATGTGTGATACAAAGATGGTAGGTATTTTGAAATTAATCATAAACTGAATAGAATGCTGCTTTATTGAATATTATTAAATTATTACATACTAAAAAAAAAATTTATTTTAATTTATTTTAACTTATGATTACAATAAAATATAAATACATATTTTAGGTTATACAATAAAGACTTCATAATAATTTCTTTTCGTCGCGTTTTTTCACGATTGCGACTTGCAATGACATCTGCAGAATGTCTACCCTTGAATTACCTCGAGCGAACATATTTTTCAGGATGAAATTCAGTGAGTGGAGGGCCAACACAATTAATAAATAAAATCGCAGAGAATGTAGTAATATTCAATGAAGATCTTAAGAGGACGTGTCACCAAAACGTGTACGCGTGCAACGGCCGAGAGAATGCACTATTAAGGCTTTTCGCGATACGCAAGCACGCGACGTTTAAGCCACGCCCTTTTACTCGCAGTCAGTGCCACTTGCGAATCCCAACCCTCGGGACAGGGACGAACCGAAGGGGGGTCATGAGGGGGTGTCACACCCCCCCCCACTCGGCAATATTTGATTTTCAGTCGGCAAAATCGAATTTATTTTCACCTGATTAAACCTTTTTTTTTAAGACGAGGAAAGGAAAATTAAATACATTGTTAATATTGATTTGACTCAATATTTTCGTAATATACCCATATGGAGCGGATTCGCAAAAGTATAGCGAGACTGCGAGAATCGGCAGTCGGCATAAGATAAAAACCTATATAATATATATATATATATATATATATATATATATATATATATATATATATATATATATATATATATAACACGCATACTTATAAAGTTATAACGATATAATAATAATATATCATGCATATTATATACAGTAGAAAATCGATAAACCGTCTATTTCCTGTGTCTATTTCTGTCATCCGTTATCGCATTTAAGCAATGCTGGCATGCGGTGACGGTTGTGGCGGGCAAGTGTAATATAATATAATACGTTATCAAGGGTACCTATATTTATGCAAAATACGCGATAATCGCTTTTCGAACACTCAACAGACGAAAATGACCGATTACCATGTATCGAATATAATGTGTATGTTTGACGTCTGAACAACTTTAGTTGACGACAGTCTGTTGTACACCTTATTCGGTATTTTAAAAGTCGTGCTTATTTCGCGAGTTATTTTTTGGTACAAGACGTTTATTTTATATATTGTTGCGAACATTTAAATTCAATGTCGACTACTACAAATAAGTCTCGAAAGCGTGTAAAACTAGAGTGTTTGGAGTGTGGATCAAGTTTTGATGATGACTATCGTAAAAAACATGAGATTAATCATCACGGCGGAAAGAGGACGAAGGTTAAGCATTTTGGAGCACCTGATAACCCATTTGACGCTAGTAAAAGGAATACAAAACATATACCACAATCGGTAAGCTTCATATTTTATTCGATTTTATTTTACTGGGACTTAGAAAGTACCACGAGTTGTAAATTGTAATTTTTTATTCAAAACCTACCCTGTTTATTTCGAGGCTTAAAAATCTTATAAAATTTTTTAATAATTAGATTAAAACCATTGGTAAAAAATTAGTTACCTACATTTTATGCAAATACAATTATTAAGATTATTTTACATCTATATAGGTTATGATAGAAGAGGACGATTCTTATAATGTAGATAATGATTTGGCAACAGTATGCAACTTAGTAGGTACGCAACATCAGTCTAAAAATTCGGTTGTAACTGAAAAATCTTTGGACAGTCCTATCATTGAAAAAAGTGAACTTCATACTGATTCAAAATTACCCATAAATGTTGACATTGTAATACCTATGCAAAATTCTGAAAAAATTGAAGACGAAGGAATAACTTGGTTAACTTGTGCAGGTCAGTTGAAAGTACTTGTTAATGAAGTGAAGGAATGCGATTTAGTATTGGATAAAATTAAAACTGAACAATTTCCGAACCCAATTTTATTTTTAATTGATAGTGTTCAGAGAGTAAGAACTATTCAAAACATAGCTGATACTTTTTTAAAAAATGCAACAGGTATTTTAACACAAACTATCAGCAATAATGCGACCGATATTTTATACGATCAAACCGAATACAACACCTTAATTTATCATGATCCAGGCAAACGAGAAAAAATTGTAACTAGTTCACAGAGACATTATTTAATTTCATTAGGACCTCATCAGCCTAAACTTACTTCATATCCCAGAAACAAAAGTATCAATACGAACAAACAACGGCAATTTTCTTCACGTTGGTATATTGAGTTTCCTTTGTTGGAATATAGTATTGAAAAAGACTCGGCTTATTGTTTTGTATGTTTTTTATTTCCAAATGGTCCGGATCGAGAATTTTCCGATAATGCTTGGGTCACTGAAGGCGTCAGGGTTTGGCACAAAATGAAAAGTAGGGGTAAAAATAAACCTGGGAAACTTTCTGAGCATTTCTCTTGTTCAGCTCATAAAGCTGCATTAAGAGACTACTGTAATTTTATGAAGACATCTTGTCATATTGATGTTTTATTTGATCAAGCAAATAGAGAAAAATCAATTCAAATTCAGCATGAGCGCGAATATAATAAGCAAGTTATTAAAATACTTATGGACACTGCTCGTACTTTAGCTCGGCAAGGTTTGGCGTTTAGAGGTGATGGAGATGATAAAAATGGAAATTTCATTCAAATCGTGGAATTACTTTCCAGACACTGTAATGTTATAAAAACATGGTTAGATAATAAATCTATGAGACCACATCATGTGACGTATCTTGGTTCTAGGTCTCAAAATGAATTCATAGAACTGCTATCTTCAGAAACTAGAAATCGAGTAATTGAGGAGGTAAAAAATGCGGAAATTTATTCAGTTCTGGCAGACACGACTCCCGATATTACCCACCAAGATAGATTGGCAATATGTGTGCGATACGTTAATAATAATGGAAATGTTAAAGAGAGACTTCTTGAAATAAATGAATGTACCGATAAAACTGGATTTGGGATTGCGAAGAATATTTACGATACCTTAGTAAGAAACGAATTGAATCCAGACTTCATCGCTTTTCAGTCTTACGATTTTGCCTCAAGTATGTCTGGTCTAGGGCTGCGCGGTTATTTTTTATAATCGATTATTATAATCGATTAATCGATTAATCGATTATTTTCTGTCCATTAAAAATAATCGATATAATCGACGTTCGATTAGTTAATTATTAATCGATTATAATCAAGTCGATTATTAATCGATTATAATAAAATTCGGTTAATGAAAAAAGAACCGATTATAATTGAAAATTATAGCCGAGGGCCCGAGACATTATTTATAGATTACTAAATTACACAATGTCCTCATAACAGTCTACGATACATGGAGTCGCTTGTATTATTCAAGTATATTTTATATTAATAGCTTATAATATATTATGGTTTGACCTAATGCATATTAATACAAAATTATATTTACAACTTTGTCAGATAGTCAGATTAGTATGAACCACATTTTTTGCTCACATAAATCAAATTTAAAACTTTAAAATCAGAAAGTTATCTGTTATTGAAAGTAGTGGATCTCAGAAATATAATTCAGTTTTTTAGTATGTTAAAATTAAAAAATATAGGTAACTGAGATTACTTTTTGATCATAAAGGAAAAATGTTATTGTTTTTATAAATTTAAATGTTTTGGTTTTATTATACAATTCAAATACTGTCAAAGTTAAACATGTTGGAAATATATTAATAATGATTTGTACTTAATGTTTTATTTTTTCAATAATAATAGCCAATAGGTAGGTACATTAAAATATATAGGTATTTTGAATCTATTAACTTTCAAAGTATTTTCCCCTAATAAGTTGACATTACAGTGAAATTATTATTTCAAATTACAATTTTTATAGTTACCTAATAATAGGAATAGAAATATTTAACAAAATAATCATAAAAAAAAAACAATTTATGTAGCTCTAGCCTCTACAAAACGTGCATACTATTACCATAGTTTTAAAATTGTATTGATTATAATTTTGTTTTATGTACCTACCGATTAATATCATTTATAATGTATTTATAAATAATAACCGATTATAGTTTAAATATCGATTATAACCGATTATAGAATACGTACCGATTAATATCGATTATAATTTATGTGTAAATAATAATCGATTATAGTTAAAGTATCGATTATAACCGATTATAGAATACGTACCGATTAATATCGATTATAATTTATGAGTAAATATTAACCGATTATAATTTAAGTATCGATTATAATCGATTATAATTTGTTGACTGATAATTATCGATCATAATTTATGTGTAAAAAAAATAACCGATTATACCGATTATAATCGAAATAATTTCCTACATATCGATTATATGGAAATAAAATAATCGCGCAGCCCTAGTCTGGTCAATTCCATGGAGCGCAAAAAGAACTTTCAAAACTGGCCAATCACCATATACCTTATATCCCATGTCAAGCGCATCGTATTAACACATTTTTAGAACATGGCTGCAATGCTAGTGTCATTATACTTAACTTAATTGGTAACCTAGAGAGTCTATATGTTTTTTTTAATGCTAGTACAAAGCGGTATGGAATCCTTAGTAAAAAATTATCTGAAATTGAAGGTAGTTTGCAGTTGTGTAATTTATCAAAAACGCGATGGACGGCTCGTGCAGAATCGGTTAAAGCAGTTTGGACATCGTTTGAAATAATTCTTGAAACTTTGCAAGAAATCTCCTCTTCAAATTTGTATGATAGAAAAACTAAAAGCCAATCAATAGCTCTGTTTAAAAAAATAACAACATTTGATTTTATTGTTTCAATAATGTTTATGAAAAATGTATTATATAAACTCAAAGCACTCACAGAGAAGTTGGAAGCAAAGGAATTGAATATAATTGATGCAAGTAAATTAATAGAGGGTACAATTAAATCACTTGAAAATATAAACAAAGATTCTGATGGACTGGACACTATTATAGACGCAGCTCTAATATTTTCAAGAAAACTAGATTTAGATCCAATAGAAGATTTTAAGAAACATCATCATAAACGATCGATACCAAAAAGAATAGACTCTAATTCAATGACTCAATCAGACTTCTCATTAAAATTATTTTATCGTAAAGAATTTAAACAAGTATTAGACACACTGATAAACTTAACAACTGAACATTTAAAAATAACTATTGAAACACTCAAGCCTTTATTTAATATTTTCAAAATGCCATTTGACAATAATACTTGTTCATTAGAAAATGTTGCGGGTGCTGTAAAATTATTTCCCGAAATGACAAATAGTGCGAAAATTCACGACATTGATGCAATACATGCAGAAATTGAAATTCTTTTAAACCAATGTGATGGAGAAAATTTAAATAACATTTTTGAAAAATCTGAGTCATCAAAATCAATTCTTCCGTGGGCTAATCGAATTTGTCATTTAGCATCGACTGCTCCTGTTACTACTGCATCTGACGAAAGAATGTTTAGTAAATTAAAATTAATAAAAAATTACCTAAGATCGAAAATGGCTGATCAACGATTAAATGCACTGATGATGTTGAGTTGTGAAAAAGACATAACAGATTCTTTAGATATCGATGATCTTGTACACAAATGGGCAACGCTGAAGCAACGCAGGGTTCAATTGTGATTAATATAAGTTTTTTAAATTTTAAATACTGTAACACTCATTTTATAACCAGTTTGTAATAAATAATAAGAGATTAATTATAATTATTACCTATTTCATATATTATGTTTGTTGACGTTATTTCATTCTGATATAAATTTAAAATAAGTTAGGTATTCCTAAGTTTACACTTCAAATTTAATTCAAACTAAGAATTGAAACATAAGGTAATAAATAAATTATAAATTTACAGAATGTAACTAAAAATAACTTAATAGTTAACAAAAATTTTGAATTTCAATTTCTAGTCGGCAAATTTGAAGATTACACCCCCCCATGATTTTTTTTTGTGATCGTCCCTGCCTCGGGAGCGCCGTTTCTTATATAATGAACGTTCTACCATGACGCATCACGGTTATATAAAAATTATAAACGTAAATGACGCTGTATTATTTTTATTATCCACGTTTACCCAAGAACTATTCTTTTTAAAAGTTACTGCTTACCTAATTTTATAAATCAACAACAAGCTAATGTCTGTCGAAAATTTAATTTTAATGGGAAACTCCTGCTTCGAGATAATGTACACTGTCGTGCCGCCGCTTTCATTTTTTTTACTTAGCTCGCGCCACGACCGTGGCGCTGGATTATCTCGAAGCAGGAGTTTCCCTTTAAAACCGTGTAAATTTCGGTGTTTTTTGTCAGATGAGAGAATTAATTATCAATTGAATCAATTTATACCTAGTAAATTGCAAAACATGAGGAAAATCATGCAGATGATCCTTTTGTAAAAATCATAAAAATCGTACAGTTAGAAATTAAGTTATTAAAGGAAACGTGAAACATTTTTAATGAAAAATTATATTGAAATCTGGAATCACGGCGGCCGCTTCTCGCGTTGTCGTGCCGACCGGCCCCCACTCACGCTCCCCCACCCCCGGTCTCCCACTACGGCCTCACACTATTAAGGTGCGTCCACACCTAACAAACGTTTGGGGAAACATTGTTTGTCGAACGTTTGTCAAACGTTTGTCAAACGTTTGTCAAACATTTTTATCAGTACAACAAACGTTCGTTCATAAATAAGTTTTTCGCCAAATGTTTGCCAACAGTCGTGACCATGTCAAATTTAGAAGAAATTGCATGTTGCATTAGTGCTGCTGCGTTTATAATTCGTAAAAAAACATAAAAAAAAAAATTAAAAACAAAAAAAGGTGGTGGGTAAGACAATTTTTTCAACGAAGAAAAATGTACAGTGGTGAACATTTTATTTTAGATTTGTATGACGGTGATTTACTGAATAATTTCACCAGAATGTCAAGTAGTGATTTTGAATTTTTAACTAATTTAATTGGACCACAAGTCGCAAAACAAATCACAAATTATCGTGAAAGTATTTCTGTGTCAGTGCGTTTAGCAATAACATTAAGATTTTTATCTACTGGTGATTCATATCATTCTTAAATGTATATGTTTAAAATATCAAAACAGTCAATTTCACAGATTGTACCTGAAAAATGCGAAGCATTAGTAACTGGCCTTCACACTTATATAATGGTAATATATTACATTTAATTTATTTATAAACAATATACTAAATATTCCTCTACTTTATTTTTTTTATTAGATGCCATCAGATACAAATAGTTGGCTGAAAGTTGCCTTCGATTTCGAAGAAAAATGGAACTTTCCTCACTGCATAGGCGCCCTTGACGGAAAACATATTTTATTGCAAGCTCCATTGAAGACCGGAAGTGAGTTTTTTAATTATAAAGGCCACTTTAGTATAGTATTAATGGCACTTGTTGACGCAAACTACTCGTTCACATACGTAAATGTTGGCTGTCAGGGACGTATATCCGATGGTGGTGTGTTCAGAAACACTGACTTATGGAAAAGATTGGTAAATAAATCACTAAATCTACCTCAACCTATAAGTTTACCTGGTAGAGATATTTCTTTACCATACGTTATAGTGGCTGATGATGCCTTTGCACTCAGTGAGAATATACTAAAACCATATCCAGGACACCAAGTGAAAGGAAGTAAAGAGAGAATTTTTAATTATCGATTAAGCAGAGCACGCAGAGTATCCGAAAATGCTTTTGGCATTATGAGTTCTATATTTAGGGTACTTAGAAAACCCATGTTATTAAGTCCAGATAAAGGAACGTCAGTTACCCTTGCATGTGTTTATTTACATAATTTTCTTCGAGCTAGTAAAACATCTAAAAACTCTTATACTCCTCAAGGAAGTCTTGACGTTTACAATGAATCAGGAGAAATAATACCAGGAACATGGAGAACACATTCAGAAAATACGTCATGTTTACCTCTCTCTCGTATTGGACGCAAGTCGGGAGGAAACCCAAAAGCTATAAGAGATGAACTTGCAACATATTTTACAAGTGAACATGGATGTATTCCTTGGCAAAATGAATACGCCTAATTATAAAAATTAAATACATAAGGTAATTTTAGTGATTAACATATTTGTAATTGTTTAAGTATCACTTTATTAAATTAATTTTTCTTTTATAATTCTTTAATAACAATGTATAATGTACATAAATATTGTTAAATAAATCGCCAACTTGCGCGTGAATTAATATCTTATATAAATCTATTTATGTATCTTTATTAATATTAATTTATAGATCGTATATAATTTACATTACTACATTCTATAAATATATAATATATATAATACATCATGTAAAAAAATTGAATATAACTTATTATTAAAATGAAACAACATACTTTAATAAAATTGTACGTAATCTTGCATATTGAAATTTTGTTGTGGAGATTCTTTTGCCTGTTGTGTAACTGGAGTAGTCGGTGGTTGTGGTGGTGGTACAGCCAATGATAGTGAAGAATCGTGTGTATATTGATCCATTTCGGCTTTAAATAACAGGTTGTCTATATGATTTTTCAGTGAACATACAGCCATTGGGTTTTTAATTTTCCTTAATCTCAACTCAACTGATTCCCCATAAACTTTTAACTCATCCCTTTGTTGGGTTTCTTGTATTTTTGAATAACAAGATTTCATAATTGCATATGCTTCTTTCGTCTGGTCATCATCTTCGTCATATCTTTTTGACATTTTTGGGCGTTTGGGCGATAAAAAAAGTTTCTTTTTTTTTTTTATCAAAATGTTGTACACTTTGCTCAACATTTTCGGAATAATTTTCAATTTCAACAGAATTCAGTTCACTGACACTAACCTCATTATCCTCATTACTACCTGATTCTGTTTCAAGTAAATCGGAATCACATTAATTACTTACACTATCTTCTCTGGTATTAGATCGCGTAATTCTCGGAGTATTTTTGTTTGTTAAAAAGTGGAAATATTTATACGCATACCAAGGTGTTTTGACATCATCGCTAGACATTCCAGATTTTAAAACCAAAGCCTTTTTTTCTCTGCGATACTGAGTTAGAAGAGATTCAATTTTCAAATGTCCATATTAGCATTAATAATAATACAACGAAAAAAAAACTAACTAAATGCTATGGGTTCATAACACCCCCTGACTTAAATGAGAAATGGGGGCTAAATAGTCACCCTTTTCTCTTACAAAGATCATTTAGTTATTTCTATGATAACGACTTATGCCTCGTAGAGCTAAACCGTTTCTTTTACAATTTGAGGTTCCGCAATTTCTGGTAAATATACCTTCGGTATTGTACATTTATACTTAATCATTAAATACAGGCTTACAATAACAATTATAAATATCATAGTATACATTATTACTAGATGATGTTCTGGTTTTACAATTAATTCGGTATCTTTGTACTTTTCTGACAATTCGCTTATGTGCTTGGCATCTTTAGCTAATTGGTTAAAATCCTTATAATTATGATTTATATCCATAATTTGAGGAACATATTTATGACTTATTTTTGTCATTTTAACGATAAACTTTGGGTCTGGACTCGCAGGAGCCAAATCTTTTCGAATTTCTGAAGTCAATCCTCTAGAAGGTGTAAGTATACTATTGTCTGTGTATATTACACAATGATCGGGAATAGTGATTTTCCCTACACCACTCAGTTTAAACTTTTGTGATTCTTGTCTACATGTGACTGTTATTATTTGTGTTTTACAAAAATACAGCCAGGTGTTTTGTAAATATAACTTGTGCCAAATTGTGGTGTTTAAAGATACGTATTTAAAATTACAAGTTTCAACTGGATGATCTGGGTATTCGTACAAAGATACTTCACAATTTTCCTTATGAATGTATTTTTTTATAGATTCTGGACTTAAACATAACTTAAACGAAAATAGAGAGATACATTTATCGTACTGATTGTCTGATAGGCCGAAATAATACTCATTTGTATTACTTATCGCTAGGTATTTATTCTGGGGTTCAATAATTAACATATTTCCTTCATCTGTTGCTATAGGAAGAGGAATATTATTAAATAGCTTAAAATGTATATTTGATAAAAGTGGTATTCGCGTTACAAATAAGAGAGTCTGCTTAATAAACGTTACACTTAAAGTGGATGCTCTAAATAGTTCAGGAACGGATAAGTGATTTTCTGTGACAGGGAGTTCTAATGTAGGAGGCAATTTTAATTGGATTTCCTTTAGTTCATGGTACAAATCCGAAGGTGGGTATACACTGGTGTGCATAAAGCCATTTAAAGCGGAGTTCACAATAGTTTGGAGGTTCTGGGTCTCCCACGCGAATTGATTTAATAGAACAGATAATACTGAAGTATGTTCCTGAAAGAGATTTTGAATGCTTAAAACATCTATTTCTCCTAAAATATTTTCTGTTTTTTTATAGAGAATGTCAATATTGCTTTGCATTTTCATTGACCCTGATACCAAATCATGAATTGAAATATTAACATCTTGTACCACCGACTCAACTATTCTTAACTGTTCTCTAGCAAGGCCTGACGATCTATCGCTAGCTTGTTTGAGATTTCGAATGTTAGAATAGAAGAACTCAGCATCTGTGTCTGAACAAACACCAAAAAGAACATTAGCTAACCGACCCACAACGTTTACCAAACCCCTAATTCGCCTAGAATATAGTTTGGGGGTTATGTTTTCGGGTGCTAAAATTCTCATGACTGAATTATAGTTAAGCTGGATCTCCAGGATGAATGGGTGAGTGATTTGTAAAAAGTCCTCACAGATATAGTCCAATGTCTGATTTTCGCTTCCTCTTAATAGGAGGCATAAATCACCAGTGAGTTTAAAATATTTGTTTAGGGTTTGAAACTTTTCACTATATGTAGTTAGGTTTAAATATGTCACAAAGTCCCAATTAGTATACGAGGTTCTGAGTGACCCCATGGCTTCGAAGTATATTCCATTGGTATGATTTAGTGGAGTTATCATAATACCTTCTTTTGGGGTTTCTGCGTGTCCCCAAGTAATAGCAGCTGATAATCTGAAACAGTTTATTGATGGCTTTATTATTCCTGAAATAATCGCAATAGATTTCTATGTAACTTAGTCGGCTTGTTGCGCTTTAGGATAGTGACATTAGGAGATTCTGCAGAGATTTCTATTATCGGATATGGTCCATGCCACTTTGACGCTAATTTACTTTTACTAGTCTTGTCTTGTATTATAACTTTGTCACCAATTTTTAATTCTAACGAATTCACTTTTTTATCATAACGATCCTTAGATTTTTCTTTTGATTTTACTAGTTGGTCTCTGACCATTTGATGAGATTCTTGCATTAGTCGTTTCATCTCGTACTGGTAGTCTTGATAATTATACTGAGGTTCTGGTTTCCGAGAGAATGAGGTAGGTACGACTAATGGATATCCATACACTATTTCATGAGGTTGAAATCCTGTGGCAGAATGTATAGATGAGTTGTGACAGTACATATAATAGGGAACGTACACGTCCCAATTCTGAGGATCTTTGCTGGCATAATTTCTCAAATATTCTCCCAGAGTTCTATGGCTGCGTTCTAAGCTGCCATTGCTCTGTGGATGATACGGTGTTGTTGAAGTTTTGGAGATTTTCAAAAGTTGACATACTTCTTTGAACACCTTACTCAGAAATTCAGTTCCACAATCGGTCACCAAAGATTTTGGTTGCCCGTGTAAACATACAAACTGAGTGACGAAATGCTGCGAGACAGTATTAGCTTCATGGTCTTTCATTGCCGATGCCCAGGAGAATTTTGAAAAATCGTCGATTAGAGTAAGAATATAAGTGTTTCCACTGTACGATGTAGGTAAAGGCCCTACGATGTCCATAAAAATTTTTTCGAAAGGTTTTGTTGCGGTGGTTGTTATAACCATCGGCTCTCTGATGGTCTGATTGGGAGTCTTATTGATTTGGCATTCACGACATCTCTTTATATATTCCCGAATTTGCGATCTCATGCCTTGCCAATGATGTTGTTCTGATACCTTATTGTACGTACGCGAAATCCCTTGGTGTCCACCCAGAGGATTTTCATGATGCTCTTTGATGATTAGTAGCTTGTCTTCTTCCCTTAGCTCATCTCGAGTGTATACTATAATATGCACTGGAGAGCTATGAAAAATGAACCTAAGCATGTTGCGTACAATGTCCCACTTGAGCCCATCTAAGCCACAACCTAGACGAGGACAGGCGAGTTTATCAATACTGTTTTCGATACAGAATATTTTGAGGTTCTGTAGGCTGTCGAATAGAGTTTCATAATTAGGTTTTTGCCAAAACGAATTTTTTGTAATAATATACAATAATCTCCTCTGCTCTACCTGAATCATTGCTATTTCTGTGACCTTCCGATTTTGACTTTTTAGTTCTTTCACGTTTCCAAATTTTCTACGAAATTCTAACGCGATGCCTTTCTTCATAGCCAGATCTTCTGATACACAATGGGCTAATGTCATGTCTGGAAGTGTATCAAATAAATCTCCAGACTTTTCTACTACATTTGAAGTGGGCCCTATGTGTTCCAATTTGGCTTGGAGGAATTGTTGATATTCGCTGGTATTTTCTGAATCATTTAAAGGGGTTAATGATTCTTGATCCTCTAGAGGTTCAGCATTTCTTTGATGGTCCGAAGTATCTGGATACTGAACTTCGTCTAATTTTTTAGCTCTTGTTGTCACTCTATGGATTCGGCTCAGTGCGTCCGCATTCGTATTACTCACACCTGATTTGAAGTGTATAGTATACTGGTATTCCTCTAACTTCAATCTCCAACGTGTTAACCGTGATCCTGGATCCTTTAGGTTAAATAGCCAGACCAATGCTCTATGGTCAGTAATGATATTGAATTGTTGCCCAAAAAGATATGGCCTAAACAC
Source organism: Therioaphis trifolii (assembly GCA_027580255.1). Classification (NCBI taxonomy): domain Eukaryota; kingdom Metazoa; phylum Arthropoda; class Insecta; order Hemiptera; family Aphididae; genus Therioaphis; species Therioaphis trifolii. The sequence continues at coordinate 83,405,475 of CM050405.1, read as the reverse complement.
CTTGATACCCCACACAATACTGGTGAGTTCCTTCTCTGTGGTGTTGTAATTGATCTCGGCTTTGTTCAGGGTTCGTGAGGCGTACGCTATCGGTAAGTCCTTTCCAATTGGACCTTGCGATAGTACGCAACCGACTGCATAATTACTTGCATCGCAAGTCAGATTGAATGGTTTTGTGAAGTCTGGATATTGGAGAATCGGAGATTTCGTGAGGAGGTTCTTCAAATTTTCAAATGATTCCTGGCACAGGTCACTCCACCGGAATGGAACGTCCTTCTTGAGTAACGTCGTCAGTGGTTTGGCGATTTGCCCGTAATTATTGATGAATCGCCGGTAATATCCCGATAATCCGAGGAATGACTTGATTTCTCTGACATTCTTTGGGACTGGAAAGGATTTCACGCACTCGACCTTTTGAGGATCTGGTTTGACACCTTCGTCAGTTATTACATGTCCGAGGTAGGCGACTTCCTTTCGGAGAAACTCGCACTTCAGTGGTTGAAGCTTGAGGTTATATCGGCGAAGTCTATTAAAGATTTCTGAGAGTTTCTGTGAGTGATCATTCAAGTCTTTCGCGTAGACAATGATATCATCTAAATACACGAAAGCTTTTATACCATTTAATCCGACTAAAACCTGGTTCATGAGTCTCTGAAAAGTTCCTGGGGCCCCCTTTAAGCCAAAGGGCATCCTTAGGAATTCATAGTGTCCACGGTCCGTGGAGAAAGCTGTCTTCTCCCGGTCAGAGGCGTTCATGGGCACTTGATGATATCCTTGGGCTAGGTCCAGTGTGCTGTAATACTTGGATCTACCTAGCTGGTCAAGTATATCTACTATATTCGGGAGAGGGAATGCATCTCCTATAGTGACTTCATTTAGACGACGAAAATCAACACAAACTCGGTATTTTATTTTTCCGTTGACGTCTGGTTTCTTAGGTACTACCAAGAGCGGTGCATTCCAAGGTGAATCACTTGGCACGATTACACCTTCTCTCTCCAGGGCTTCCATCTGTTCTGTAATTTCCTGCCGATGTCTTTGCGGTAAGCGGTATGGCTTTACATGAATAGGTGGTATTGCTCCTGAGGTTCTGATTTCATGAGTCACAGCAGAGGTAGCTGAGACTTTGTCTCCTTCTAAGAAGAAAAGGTCCGAATACTCATTGCAAATCGAGGTTAAAGAGGCCTTTTCCTCCGAATTCAGGTGAGTCATCCGGAGAGATTCAGCTAAACGAATGAGCCGACTGCTGTCAGCTTGAGGTTCTGCAGGATGTTCTGTTTGTGTGGTGTGTATCGAGGATTCTCTATATTCTTCGTAATTAAGTTGTTCGAGATTGGGAACACAAAATCGCACGACTTGTTCTGTAGGATTTATGAGTGATATCAATGCATTCCTATTCTTAATCTTGCTGACAACGTTGCTACACATAATCGAGTCTGAAAGTTCTTGACATGCGATAAGTACCTCTTCTTCTTCCAACCGAGTTTCTGCTCGCACAGCTACCAGAGTTTCTGTGCGTGGTTGTAGAATGATATCGTTGTTATCAGGAATAGTGATTTCATTGGTTTCGTAATTGATTACTACCCGATTTGATACCATGAACGGTTTCCCGAGAATTCCGTCATGTTGAATTGGGAACTCGGAATGAACAACTTGGAAATCCGTGAGGATTGTTCTATTTCCGAATTTTAAGTGTAGTTGCGTTTGTCCAATAGTAGGCACCAATTGGTTGTTAATACCTTTTAAATGATATACCACATTTTCGTATACGATAGTCTGATCGTTTAGTGAAGAGAGTTTTATCAGATTTAGTTCACTTCCGGAATCTAGTAGGAGTAAGGACGTGCCATTGATGGTCTGCGAAATTTGGCACTCCAGATGGTCTTGTTCTAATTTTGATTGGAAGTAGAGGCTCCTTTTGAGAAACACTCCGTGGTGGGTTGAGTTTCTCCTCTGTGGAACACGGCTATTTTGATATCTCCAACCGGGCGCCCGCCGGCGGTGTCCGGTCTGGTTGAGTTTCCCTGTTCCAATGACCTCTTTTCATTCACGTACTTCCTCTTTCGACATTCATTGATTGAATGCCCAGGCTTCTTGCAATAGCTACATGAAAGATTCTGGATGCTTCTTACCGACGTATTAATTTGAGGCTTCTGAATCCTCTTATCTTCGACATGGCAATCCTTTGCCATATGCCCGTTCTTATTACAATTAAAACACGTTAACACCTTAGTTAACGAGTTGTTGCTTTTTTGTGGAGGTCCATATAACTTCCTGTTCTGTTGACTTGAGTAGCGGACGCGTTCTTCCTCCTTTGCAGCTTGGATGGCCTTTTCTAAGGTTGGTGGGTCTCTGGCTTTTATGAAGTCCTTAAGGACGCCTAACCCTTCAACGAAAACTTGAACGGATTGTGCTTTGAGGCTGGCCTCCAAAGCTTTGGCAACGTCTACCGTTTTTCCACTAGTTTCTTGCTCCAGAATAATATTCTGCAACTCTTCTATTCGTGTTGAATAGCTCATGATACTTTCTCCTGCTTTTTGTTTAGTCGAATATAAATCTAGGTATAAGTGAGTAGTGGTCCTCTGAGGTTCTAATGCAGATTTTAGAGTATCTCTCAGCTCATCCCATGAGTTGAAAGTTTTGAATTTCACAGCTTGACGTGCCTTTCCAGTAAGTCTCACCAGAATACCTTTTAACAGGCGTTGTTGTGTGCTTTTCCTTGCACATGATATCGCGAATTCGCATTTTTCTAGGAAGACCTCTGCGTCTTCTTGTCTTTCACCACTGAAAGAGTGTGGAAGAAGTCTTAGGGCTGCTTCTAGTCCGATTGCTTCACTGTCATCGTATAAGTTTCTGTCGTGTGACGACTCGTGTCTATCTTCACTACGCTGGTTATTCAAGTAAGTTTGTACTCTTCGAATTTCTGCTTCTGTCGGTATATGAGTCGCTTCAGGTGGGCCATTCTCTCCCAATGATTCCCTTGTTTTTTCACGTCCATTTGACGTTTGCTTTTCGTTACTTACATTGTTCTGTCCGTTTGGACCAGTTGTAGATTGAGAATTTCTAGACATGTTTTCGTCACCCATGGTCTGTCTTAATTGCCTATCTAGATCCCCAATTTCACTATCGGTGTTATTTGACATTGTACTTGTGTCGAATTGTATTAAAAGATTATCTGTGCGATTAAGTGATGTGTCTACACCTACTATAGTTCGATTAACATGCGCTAATAATGAGTCGTTATTAGAGGTTAATTGATCTGTTCTACCTTCTAAAAAATGTGTCGATAGGTCTGTGATAGGTCGTTCGGATTCAGGTACTGCGGGATTCGCAAACCTAACAGGAAGACTAACTCGGGAGGTAGAACGTACGGGTTCAGGTGAGGAAATCTCAGAATTATTTTTTTCTAAATCACTATTAGGATTCATATGCAATTCCTAACTAAGATTACCTGAATAATTTCTTACCACTACTTATCGTAATAATAATTTTAGTCTTAGGCAAATATTCTAGATTTCCGAGTTATTAATTAAAACTAGTTAAATAAAATTTATATTATAAACCAGAACAACTTATTAAATTAATATCTATTGTACTCACAGTACTGCTACGATAATGACCAAATTCATTTTTTTTTTTTTTTGAATTTGAATTTGAATTTGAATTTGAATTTGCAACTGTCCTCGATTGATTGATTGTACTGCTCTCTGATTGATCTCGATTGATTGATTGCACTGCTTTCCGACTGGACCTGGTCTCAGTACTCCGACGACAATCCTTTTCGACAGCTAAGTTCCTCGATTCGAAGTTCCCAAAGCTCCGAAACTGCTGGCGCGGAGACCACTACAGTGTAATGGGTTTCGTTTCACGCAATTTGCGTAAAATATATTGCCCGTCTCGTATTTGAATTATCTCAAACACGATGGTGGTGCACTTTCGATGTTTATATTATACGTAAATAATATAATGATGTCGTACGTAATAATAATTAATTACGGCGGCGTATATCACGGCGGCGGCGTATATCACGGCGGCGGCGCTGTTGTCATACGAGGTGGTATTTTAACCACTCGGGCGCTGTCGTCTTTACTCGCGTGTGTGTGCGGCGGCGGCTGTACCGGTTCAGGCTACACGACGTACGCGGCGATGACGTAAACGTCCGTTCGGTGGCCTTCGTATGACGCCGATGTTCTTGACAATCGACTCGATTGTAATAGAGTTATAATACTCACCAGTCTGCACTTCAACGGATGTTCGCCGTGGTTTACGTGAATATGCTGCGTTGACAGTTGAGACTGTTGGGAGTCGTTGGAATTTGGGCGGCACTCGTACACGGTGGTGCTGCCTTCGTCAATTCGTAATATATTTAAATATTACGAAGAATATTTATATACTTTTCTGGACGTTCTGAAATGTTCTTAATGCTTCGATGACATGTGGTGATATTCTTGATGCTCTTGATCTCGTGTAATTTACTGTTAACCCTTTGGTATAAAATACACAAAAATTATAGATTGACGTTTTTTTAATTTTTTTACTTTTAAAAAAAAATTTTCGTTCGCGTTTTACGGTAGGTACTAGAATCACTACGGATCCCACCGCTGCCACCAAAAATGTTGTGTACGTCTACACAGCAAATTAAATAATAAAACGAATAAATTTAACTACTATAATTTTATTTATACACGGTTCACAAGTTTGAATTACACAAGATTTGTTAGATATTCTGGACACCGATTAAGAGAGGTTCTGCTTAAAAATAACGACTGACTACCCGTGGGGCGACGACGGTCTCCGGCAGCTCGTTGTGACGTAAAACGTCCATTCAGCAATCCGTGATGGCCAATCGCTATGCTCTTCCCACGGACAGTCATAGCTGTTGTAATAGTATAATAGTATATATGTGTATATATGCATATATACACATATACACAAAAATGTCCATATTAGCATTAATAATAATACAACGAAAAAAAAACTAACTAAATGCTATGGGTTCATAACATCTTACCTCATGTTCCTTAAAGTTAAGTTTGTTAGCAATGTCAATAAATGCATCAGTACGTTTTATCTTATTTTTATAATCAGAAGATTTTGTGTCTCATAAGCAACTGGCATTCTCATATAATTCAATTAAATTAATTATTTTATCTTTAGACCAGTTTTCACTCATTTTGTGACTAGGTAGTCCGTGTAGTATTTATTAACACTGTATATATGTTTTTATGAATAAATATGAAAAAAAACCACTATTCGTATGTGGTGTCACGAACAGACTGATTGTTTTATTCATTTAAATAAACAACACTACCTACATATGACAAAATATTTATTTATAAACGCGATATTATTGCATCATCTCCCTATAGTCTGGAATACCTTATATTTATAATTATAAGATAATAATAACTAACTAAAGGGTGTTTCATAAAGAACGCAGTTTTTAAAACACTGGGTAATTTTTTGTTGTTAGGTTGGTGGCACTATTCTTTTTATTTCTGTCATCTATGCACGTTGAGGTTTTAAGTGATTTTGCTTAGAAATAGTAAATTTGTTTATTTGTCATCATGGAGCGTTATACAATTGAGCAACGTGTTTTGTTTATTAAAACCCATTATAAACACGGTGAGTGTGTTGCGGTAACTGTTAGGAAACTTCGTACGATCCTCGGATACCGTGGAGCACCAACCGCGACAACAATAACGAGGTTAGTCAGTAAATTTGAAGAGACGGGATCAACTGCAAACATTAAAAGCCCTGGGCGCAAACGATCCCAAAGGACGAATGAAAACATCGCTGTTGTGAACGACTCTGTCATTGTGAGTCCGAGTAAATCGATCCGTCGCCGTTCTCAACAGTTAGGCATTGGGATAAGCTCTTTGCTCGAAATATGATTTCAAATTTTCTTTGGCCTATTCTGGATGACATGGACACAGAAGAAATGTGGTTCCAGCAAGACGGTGCTACCTGTCACACTTCTGGGACCACAATTGCATTGATTCGTGAAAAATTTGACCGCCGACTCATTTCCATTCGTGGCGATCAGCAGTGGCCACCAAGGTCATGTTATTTAACTCCATGTGACTCCTTCCTTTAGGGCTACATTAAATCACTCGTTTATGCAAACAAACCGCGAACTTTATTCGATCTTAAGCAAGAAATTAAACGAGTTATCAGTGAACTCGATGGGCAAGTCTGTGAAAACGTAATTTGTAATTTCATAGACAGTCACTGCGTGTCGAGCGAGTAGAGGGGGTCATATGAACGATATTGTATTTCACACTTAAATCTCAAGTCATAGTGAAATTATATATAACATTAATAATGTATTTCCTATAAAATAAAATTGGTTTATAGCAAAATTAAAAACTGCGTTCTTTATGAAACACCCTATATAATAGCGAAATAACGATAATATTAATAATAATATGTTATTATTTAATAAAATAGTATATTGTTTAAATAGTCTGTCGTAGTCACGTATTAATACTTCATGATAATAATATCATATTCAAAATATATATTTAAACTTAATATATTTTTGAGTAAATATCATTTAAAACTATTTTAATTACATATAACTAAATTTATAATTTATATAATATTAATATTTTCCAAAATGTTCGCCAATAATGTTCGCTCAGTGAGCGAACATTTTTGTTTGGACTATTGACAAACAAATTTGTTTGGAAACACGTCTACACCAACCAAACGTTTGACGAACGTTCGTCAAACGTTTGTCAAACATTCGCCGAACGTTTGTCCGGTGTTCGCCAAACGTTTGTGAACTCCGCGATTAGGACGCGCAGACCCCGTAGCGTAGACAATGGGCGTGGTTACGGCATGCAACGGCGGCGGCGCGGCGGTGGCGATACGGCAAACAACGCTATCTCTTGAGCGTTGTATGTCAACACGTTTCCGCGAGACGTCCTCTTAAGTAGAAATAATTTAATGTTGAATGTTTGTACATAGTCAGTCAAATGTAGTCAAACCAAAAATACTTTCATATTTAAACATACATTTTAATTAATTTTTATAAATGTATGGAAACCACATCTGTATCTTCCTTGATTAATTTCACGAGTTTTATCAATTACTATAAATCCGTAATCTTCACGGTTCCAACATAGATGACACATTTTACGAAACTCTATAAAATCTATATCTGAGGAACAATGATCGTCGAATATATGTCGTAGATTTTTATCATCTTGCTTGAATACTATTAAAAAATTTGTGTTGTCTCTTACTAACTGTTTCGGTATTTTTGAATATGTTTGAGCTAAGTAAAAAATAGAATTTGCACCAGATTGTCTTCCCATACTGAAGTAATCACGAATAGGTGTTTGATTATCACAAATTACATCATCGAATATAAAATTGAATTTTTTTTAACTAAACTAGGTTTTATGACTTGATCCGCATTTGTAAATGTGTAAAAATGTATACCTTTAATACCATCTATCAAATTTATAATAACTCATATTTTTCTTGATTTGGTGTTTTGGAGTATAAATAAATGTTTTCAAATTTTACACCATTTCTATGAGTTATAAGATTAAACATAACATTTGTTTTTCCGGATCCTGAAGGTCCTATAAGTATTCCGCGAATACTGTCTGGTAACAATGATCCATGCCTTGAAGGTCTTTTAGTGATTTGTGCATCTACGTTTTTAATGTTTAATTTATCTTTTTGCTCGATTAATTTCATTTTTAATATAAATACTATGTAATTTTAAAACATAAAACCAGTTATATATAATGCGTTCAACTTGTAAGCAAAAAAATGTTAAAACTGGTAGAGGTTTCTTAAATAATGTTATAAATAGACTTCCATTCGAAGTTCATGTACCCGGGTATCAGTTTTGTGGACCAGGTACAAAGTTAAAAAAGAGATTAGCTCGTGGAGATAAAGGAATCAACCCCTTAGATTCTGCTTGTCGAACACATGATATTGCTTATGAAAACAGTAATAACTTAGATATTAGACATAAAGCCGATTTTATTATCGTATGACCTTTATTGAATGCAATATAGTTATAAAGTTCTATTACAGTATTAATACTATTAGCTAACAGGCAAATTAGAATAAACAAATAAAATAGGTATATAAATAAAAAAATAAAAAATAATAAAAAAATAAAAATAAAAAATGCATATAGAAAATATAAACTATGGAATATAAAATACTAATAAATAAATAGATTGGTAAATATGTGAGTACAGTACGGTGGCATATACATTGCGTTATCTTTGGTATTGGTTTACGTTAGATTTCGATGTCTAATGAGTCTAACCATTTAATTGCCTTATCTGTAACCGAATGTATCTCAGATAAGGTTCCAGTAAATTTCCTCTTTGCACAATCACTTACTATGTGTTCCATTGTTTGTTTATCTGCGCCACAGTCACATTTAGAGTCTGTCTTGATTTTCCACTTATGTAATAAATAATTACTCCGACCTTGGCCTGTGCGTATGCGATTCAGCCTTGTCCAGAGTTTTCTGGAGAGGTCTGACCCTGGGGGTTTACTATGTACATTATCCACTAAAGAACCGTTAATTGGGATGTCATTTTCCCATTCTTCCTTCCACCGGTCGGGTTGAAGACTTCTATGGTTCTTTATTGCTTCTAATCTCGCGATAAAGGGGCGCCGGGACTTGAGTCTTGGCATTGCAACTCCAAATTCATGAATCGGCAATACCGGATTATTTTGTATTTTGTCCGCAATTCGCAATACAGCATTTTGTCGGCGAATATGTGGGGGTTCGATGTTGGCTAAGACTGATAACCACTGTACTTTTGTGGATTTGACTGTACCTGTAATAATGCGGAGACCTTTCCTCAGTTCGGTATCTATTAGTCTACAGTGGGTACTTCCTTCCCAAACCGGAGAACAATACTCAGCCACTGAATAAAGTAAGGCCAAGGTTGATGTTCGCAGGACCTGAGTATTGGCTCCCCAAGTGGTCCCAGCAAGTTTGGAAATTAATGCAGTTCTCGTTTTCAGTTTGGATGCTATTTTCTCCAGGTGATGTTTGTATGTTAAAGTACGGTCTAGCGTAATGCCTAAATAGACTGGGCGTTTATCATGTTTTACTCGATGGCCGCAAAAGTTCACTGTGAGCTCTTGATTGGCCGCTCTATTGTTAAGGTGAAACAAGGATACTGCGGTTTTCAAAGGATTTGGTTTTAATCGCCACCTTTTAAAGTAATTTTCAAGTACATTAAGATCTTCTTCTAAGGTTTGTTCTATTACTTCAATGTCTTTGGATTGCGTTTATATGCATATATCGTCAGCATATACAAATTTATTAGATAATGTACTTGGGAGATCATGGGTATAGATGTTAAAGAGTGTCGGAGCTAGAACTGACCCCTGTGGTAGACCATTGTTAAGTACGCGGGACTTGCTGACTCTATTACCCAATAGTACTCTAAAGTTCCTATTGCCCAGGCTGTTTCCTAAGTACCTTAGTAAAAATTGGCAGGGTATTATTCTTGCTAGCTTGAGTAGAAGGCCATGTTTCCAAACAGTGTCATAGGCAGCTGAGAGATCAATAAATGCAGCGCCGGTTTTAGTATTTAAATTATAGCCTTTTTCGAAGTAGGATGATATAGCAAGGACTTGATCACAACAGCCTCTATTTAGTCGGAAACCTGCTTGGAATATTGGAATAGTCTTTTCCACAATTGGTTCAATGCGCTTTAAAATTATTCTTTCCATTAATTTTGACATTACGGAAATGAGTGAAATGGGGCGATAGCTCTTTGGGTCGTCGTCTGGTTTGCCTGGTTTTTGGATTGCAATTACATCAGCTTCTTTCCAGTTTTTTGGGACTTTCCCAGTTTGAAAAATGTCAGAGTATACGCTCGCCAGCCATTGTAAAGCTTTAGGGCCAATATTATGTAAACATTCAGGATGGATGCTATCTCTACCTGGGGCTTTCCCTGTTTTGATATCGCTAATGGCAACTATCAACTCCTGAACACTGAAGCATTCTTTGAAGATAGGGTGAGGTTTAGAAGTAGCTAGAACCTAACCTAAACAAAAAAAAAAAAAAATGAAAAAAAACTAATACAGTTGTGTTTACCCAATAGACCTCTCACCCATGAGGATATTAAAATTATGTGGACAAGTTGAAAATTAAACATTTTCGCGGAGTCTTTTCACGAGATAACTTACCTAAAAAACCGTAAGAAATTGAGAGCGCAGTGTTAAATTTAGATACTTTTAAAGGTAAAGGAACTCATTGGGTAGCATATCATAAAAATCATAATCAAATTGTGTATTTTGATAGTTTTGGTGAACTACCACCGCCAGCTGAATTACAAAAATATTTTCAAAATTATAATATTTTATTTAACTATACAAATTATCAAAAATATAATGCATTCATATGCGGACATCTGTGTCTTGAATTTTAACAATGTATGAATCAGTTACTTTAAGCTTAACAGACAATAAAACATCGTTATACTCAACTCATTTTCCACCGATAAATGTATATGAAAACCCTGAAATTGCGCTATTAAGTCTACAAACGTATAATACTTTTCCTAACATTAACGAATCTAACAACCAAGTAGTAATAATAATAGAAAAAAGATTCAATACATACAATAAATCAATTGAACTGGAATATGGTTGTTACGAATTTGTGGATATATCTCAATATGTTTTAAATGACATCAAAAAAATCAATAAAGAATTAAATGTAGATATAGTATTTGATCTATGGATTGATAGTAATAATTTATAGTGTAATATTCTTTGTAATTATAAAATAGATTTTAATATAAAAAATAGTCTATCATCAGTTTTAGGGTTTGAAAAAATTGAATAAGAACCAAATAAATTGTATGTATCATCGAACATTTTGAACATAAACTCTGTGAATACTATAAAAGTTATGTGTAATATAGCAAAAGGATCATTTCACAATGGAAAGTCATCGCATGCTGTATATGATTTTCTCTAGTTGTAAATATAGGAAGAAAATTAATTGAAAGACCGAATAACTTAATTTATTATCCTTTAACAACAAATATCATAGATTCTATAAATATAACTTTATTAGATCAAGACTATATACCAATTCATAATTTAGGAGATAAAGTATAAATTATTTCACATATTAAACTGTGTGGTTCTTGAAATGGGTTTAAAATTTAATAACATAAATCCATTACATTATGAAAAATTATTTAGTCTTAAAAAAGAATTCAAGACTTCAACATTAAAAAAAAATAATAAAATAAAAAACAAACCAATTCAGAATTTAACGGTTCGGAGTAAGAACATTTTGAAAAACTTAGGATATATTAGTACTTAAAATGCCTGAAAGTAATATTTTAGATGTTGATTCACATTATGTGATGGACTCGAAAATAACTAACATCGAATATCATTCATATGTACCATATACCGCTTCCTTTAACAGTAATGACGAAATACGAATATCGGTCCAACAAACAGATGTATATCCGTTTCCTCACGACAGCTTTATTTTTATCGAAGGAAAAATAGAAGATCCAAAAAAAGTTAAACTTTGTAACAATGCTATATCTTATTTTTTTGATCAGGCACGGTTAGAAATTAATGGGGTTGAGGTTGATGGAACTCGGCTTCTCGGTATTGCAAGTTCGTTAAAAGGATATTTATCGTGTAGACCGGATAATTACTATTGTTACGAAAACGCTGGTTGGAATTTCAAAAATAATACTTGTATAACAAATGAGAAAGGAGAATTTACAGCTTGTATTCCATTAAAATATTGGTTAGGTTTTTTTGAAGACTTTACTAAAATTGTAATAAATTGTCGAATCAAATTGATTTTAACCAGAAATAATTATGATAAACATTTTTTAATGTCTATAACTGATGTACCTGCAACTGCTGGTTCTGTTACTCTTCAAAAGGTGACTTGGAAAATTCCACATATTAGTATAGATGATTCAGAACGACTAAAAATAATGAAAATTGTAGAAAAAGAAAAAAGTTTATTTATTCCTTTTAGATCTTTTGAAACATATTAATATCCAGAATTAGGGAATACTAAAAGCGTAGTTTGGAATCTAAAAACAGCATCAAAATTAGAAAAACCACGTTTTGTTATTATAGGATTAAAAAAAAGTAGAAAAAATTATTTTAAGAAAGACTGCAGTATGTTCGACCATTGTGATTTAGTTAACGTAAAAGTTTTTCTAAATTCACACATTTATCCATATGATAATTTAAGGGGATTGCAGCAGACGTATTTTTCATGCGTTTTAGACCAATAAGCGGTAGTAAATTACACATACTTCGGAATGTCCGATTTTAATTTTTTATACATGTATGAACTCGTTGACAAAATATCTAGGTTATTTAGGAAGTCGATTTTCAATTTTCAATTTTAAAGGACCTTAAAATAGCGATTTCTTTTTTCTAAAATCCCATGAAATAATTGCATTACATTTGTATTTATTTTGGGCACATCTAATTTTAAATCAAAAAAGTGATTCCTAAAGAGCATAGTCTAGAAGTTTATAAATTCAACCATTTTTTCAAAATTACAATCGGACTTCAGGAAGTATGTTTAATTTACTACCGCTTTTAGTAGTTTTTATAGCATTGCAAACATGAATATATTTTATTTTTCGTAAAGTATTGACATGTGCCTGCGCGTGCGAGAGGTTGTTTCGGCGGCGGCTCGCGGCTGCCGACGCGCGACGGGCCGTGATAGATTCTCGGAAAGTCGGAAACAATTAGCCGATAAGGATTATTGGATAGGTATAGAACGTTACTAATGGGCGACAATAATAATAGTCGGTAATAATAATAATATTTTTCCAAATTTAATACAACCCACGTCCCACATAATATATTTAAATACGAAGTATAATGATACTACCTATTTATGAATTATTTGATTTCAACACAACACGCCGATAAGTAAGTTTTGTGTTTTTTTCAATTTTTTTTTTACAAAATGGGTAAAGATTGGTATTATGGGAGAAAAGCTAGACGTAAGTTAAGTGCACCTAAAATTAAAAAACCATAAGATCCTTCGCTTCACTCAGAATCTAAGAACACGTAAATTATTTTAGATTATGAGCGAAGTGATGAATGTATTGGTTTTACAATGATGTGTGTTTTTTTAAAAATTTTTTTTTTGTGTCTGTCATCACCTTTTAGGACAGTAAAATGTATGAATTTTCTTCAACAGTAACTTTTCTGATAGGAAAGTGAATCTAGTTGGTACTTTGGGGGGTCAAAAGTAAAAATTTCCTAGTAGTTTTCAAAAGCAACGCGAAAAACAAAAGAAAAATTAAGGAAAAACGGGGATTTTTACGCAAAATCGATTTTGGTTTTTGGTATAACTCTAAAACAAATGACCGTAAATGCATGAAATTTTCACTGGTTGTTTATATTTGCATTTTCTATACACCATAACATTTTGAAAATAATTGGACTCTTTTTTAACTGTTTACGGGCATTGTCAGTTTTCAATTTTTTTAGTTTTTTTTTTCTATAAATATCAATAAAATTTTATTTGTTGGTTAAAAAAGCTTGAAATTTTAATAGAAGGCTCCTACGTTATTGTTTGAAAGGCAGATGAAAAAAATTAAAAACCCTTGGTCACAGTTTTTTTTTATACGCGTTTAAAGTTCAAATCTTGACAAAATACGGAAAAATCACGAAAATTAGCAAATTATTTTTAGTTGAGAATTCGTAAAAATTTTCCTTTTGAAATCTAAGGTTTGAAAATTTATACCCGTGAATATACTAATTGTGTTTGTCATTTCTTATTTGTCTCGCTGACTTTTACTCTAAATTGTACCTATCATATACATATAGTATTATTGTATCATTATATTATCTACCTAGGTATCTATACGATAATACGTTATGGATATCATAATTTAAATTCATATACAAGACAGTGTATTATCAATAATTACGATTATACAGTTTATAGTTTAATTTTTAAAAATATTATTATAGTAATATACTTAAATATTAATTAATAATTTATATTGAACTTCGTGTTTCAATACATAGTATTTGAAATTTTTGAAATTGGTAAAATAATGTGGTAAATATTTTGGTAAAAGAAATTTTTTTTTACTTTTTTCCTTGGTTACATGGTTTTAGAATTAATTGATAAAGTATATGAACGTGAGTTTCCTTTTCCTATCGGGGATGGTTTGTAATACTACTTTTTTTAAAAGTTGTAATTGTATAAAAAAGTTAAGTAATGTAATAGTTAATAACTATGAAATTACAAGGTGATTCACGTGTGTAGTAAAATGTAATTGTACATTTTTGTGAATTGCAGCGAAAGCCGAGTATTAGAGTGAGTAGGTAATATAATAGTAAAAGATAACGCGCGAAATTGAACATAATATATTATCATTTTTATAGCATTTTAATTATACGTAGTTCTGGGAATTCGTAATACTGTCGACCGATAGTCCGTGGCACGCGATAAGAGGGATTACACACACTAATGTTCATTTACTACTCACACATAGACATAGCCCAAATGTTCATGTTATGTGAATTGCCTAAATATTACTCCTTAAAACATGATACGCTGCAGCCCCCTTAAATCTAGATTTAAAAAAAAAATGGTTTTTCTACGTTATATAACATGTATACTTCATTCCAAGATTCATATTATGAAAACAAAGATCGTAATCCAATTTTAAGTCCGTCTACATTTTTATCACAAGCACCAATCATAGTTATAGATACTTCAAAACAGAGTGATACAAGTACAGCATCAACTATTGATGTAAGAATAGAATTAGAGGCCTTAGAAAATCTTACTAATATAACAGCATACTGCTTGTTAATTCATGATCGTATTATAGAATATGTACCTGTACTAGAGAAGTCAGAAAACTTGTTTAAAATTAATATAATTGTATATCTTAATATTGTAGTTGAATTATTATAAATAAAATGTAAAAATTAAAAAATTGCTTTAATAATTATTACAAAAAAATAAAATGTTATGTCCACAAATAAACATATTTATAGCAACAAATGTTCTCTTTTAGATTTTTTTACACGGTAAAAATATGTAGAAATCGCTGCTTGGAGCAATATTTTTTCAACGGAAATTTTATTTTTGGTTACAGAACAAAAAAATTTTTAAATATTTGGATTATTTTTTTTTACACGATAAAAATATGTAGAAATCGCCCCTTGGAGCAATATTTTTTCCCTGAAATTTTTATTTTAGGGTCCAGAACCCGTATTTTATTACTACTGAAGTGTTTGATGATAGACATAATTTACTCAACTTGACTACATATTTTAAAAATAATATACAAGAGTGGAACATCGAACACAAAATCGAACAGCAATTGTGAGTGATAATGCACCAGGGGCGGACTGGGACAACATTTCGGCCCGGGAAGCGTATTTACGTTCTGTACATGAATCTAGCACTCGGTGCTAAATCAACGTATAGTCCGGAGTAGTAATTTCTGTTCCGTTTTATACACGAGTTCGGCACTTCAGCGTAATACAATATAAAATATTTAATATATTGTACTTTTTATATAATATCAGCTTAAATATAATAATAAAATTATGTTAGTCTTGTAATTAAATGATTAATATATTATTTTTTTAATATTATAAGTATATTATATAGCTAGAACTGAAACTACCTAATAATAAATAATATTCCATTCAATATTTATTAATTCAATTTATATTTGGTATTTTAACCATTAATAATTGTTACAAATTGTCACACATTCTTATAAATCAATTAGTTATTAAGTTTTTAATATTAATAAAAAAAAAATTTACAGTTCAAGTTATAAAATATGTACTACAATAAATAATATAATTAAACAGCGTACATTATAAATAAATATGCGCACATTAGTATAAAACAGCTTAAACATATAATAATAAAATAGTGTTAGTGTTAGTAATAAGTTTTTAATATTAATAAAAAAATTTTTTAGCAGTTCAAATTATAAAATATGTACTTAAATAAATATGAGTAGTGTCTTTTTACAGAGTACTTATGTGGTTAGGTGTGTCAATGTGATTTTGCATTTGCTGTATTGTTTTTAATATTTTCTCCTAAACATATTTTTTTGGTACGTCTTTTATTTGATGGCATTTCACTATTTGATGGTCGACCTGCTTGAATTCGTTTGGCACCTGTTGTTAACTGACTTATTCTTCTTGACCGCGATGTTGGTTGGATTCCTATTACTTTGCCTCGACGTAATACGCTAGTAGAAACTTCAGATAATTCTGAAACTGTAGTAATTCTACTAAGTTTTTTGTTTAATAGTTTTATTTTGTTTAAAACAAATGGATTGTTGTTATTTTTTGCTATATGTTTTATATTGTTTATATTTTTAGTTAGTAATTCCAATTCAATATCCATTTCATTGTCAATATTAATATTACTATCAATGTGCATACTACTATAAAAATTTAAATTATCCAAGTTATTATTTTCTTTATTGTTTAACGTTGTACAATCAGTCTCCACCTCGGTTTCTATTGTGTCCATATCCATTTTATGCAGAAACGTATGGTCAAAATTATTTCCTACAGCCAAAGTTCCTATTTCAATTCGATCATTGTTCGTCAAGTTAATAACAGTATCTCCAAATAAGTGTACTGCACATATATGCTTGCAAAAGCCACCGCCTTGACCAGCTGCACAATCACAAAAAAAATTTAATTTATCGTTTCTTATAACTGTATAAAAATTGTTTCCAGACGATGAATTAATTTCATAAGTTGTATCATTTTTTTGTTTTACATTAAGTAGTTTAGCTTTATTACAAAAATTTTGGAACATTATTTCAAATTTTGTTACACGAAATGACGAAAATTTTATCAGACGCCTTTTATGATAATCCTCTAAAATTTTGCAAATAAAGTCGACTAAAGCTGCTGAATTAAAAGCTTTACAACGTTCAAGAACTATATCTTTAAAAACACTTATGGATGCTTCTACAATATTATTAGTATTATGGCCATGAGTTGAAAATTGAGTTCTATAACATATACACCATTCTAACATTCTATTTCGATATGTCATCATATGTTTTGAAAAAAGAGTTGATTTATCGTTGCATAGTTCATCTATCATTACTTTAGCTTCAATTTCATTGGGTGAGTACATAACTTTTCGAAATCTTTGCATGTATAATTGCCTTTCAAATTTACTAACACCATGTTTAGTTTCACATAACCAACGCCATAATGCCTGTAGAACATGAAATGTACATAACAATAGTGTAGAATTTGGAAAAATTTCATTAAGGGCTTGGCGTTCTGATTTACTATCATCAGTCATAAAAATTGATGGCTCCATTTGTCCATAAAAAGCAAAATTTCCCAATGATTTTCTTAAAAATTTGAATGCGCTGGCGTAATCATCTTTAGTAGTAAATTTATGAATCAATACCGCTAATTGTATGCCACCAACCTTTGTAACCCCAAAGAAAAATGTAACGCATGAGCCACCTTGGTCACACGAACCACTGGAATCAACAAAAACAATATCTCTAGAAAGTGGCAATCCATGAGCTCTGCGCATTATAGGTGTTACAATACAAATACAAAATGGATTTTCCTGTACTTCAATTATGTAATCGGGAATGTATTTTTCATTTCTCCTACAACTTGTGCAATGCTATTCTCTGTACGATCACCAAAATGTTTTGTCCTAGAAGAATTTTTTTTTTTAAGTATAAAATTTAATGAAAACCTTAAAATTACTTACCTCCAATAATCAAACATTTGATACACTTGTCGGTCCGTAGGATTTGTTTGTGCGTCTGCTAATAATTTAATAGTTTGCATATCATCGTCAATATTGGCTGTTAATTTAATTTCGTGATATGCTTTAGCTGCTGAAGGAGTCATTCCGTTTGAAAACATTTCTATAAATTCGTCTTGAATATGTTTTGCTACTCTTAAATAACTATAAGCCTCGGCATTATTTATTTTATGAGTGTGATGAAAATGTATCTGAAAAAAAATTTCGATTGTTTGTGTAAAAGCGATAGCATCCATTATATTACATATGTACACGTGACGACGGCGTAATCCGTGGTATTCACGACTTTAATTCATACAATTCAAATGAGAACTTTCTGAATAAATATATATATATTTATTTTTATTGTAACATTTTCCTTTTAAAATTTACCTTTTTCTAAAAATCGATATATAAACTGCGAAAAAAAAATTAAGAATAAACAATCTGCGACAAAGCCGATAAGGTACCTACATTATACAAACTGTTGCAATTTACTTTATATACCTTCTATATATAATTGATATACATATGAAAAAAAAAATCTAGAAATATAAGAAATAGCGTAACGATAACGATTTTTCCTCAAACGATTTTAAATATTTGTTATTTTTTTGGGCCCAATCAAAATACTTGACAATTTAATACAAAGTTCATCATTACATAGTTATTGGTGAATATTTGCAAATTATTTTGTAGGTATAATTCATAAAAAAATTTGTATAAGTAGCTAAGAGTTGATAATTTAAAACAAGATTTTTCATAAGTTTAGCTTACAATAATAATTATACCACCTTTTTCACCAACCACTGGAAATTATATCCTAGGCTGACAAATCATCTTCGTTCAGAATCGTTTTTCGTATACAATGATAAATATTATTGGATTCAAATTTAACACTCCTATAATATATAATAATGATTCATATGGCACAATGGCACATGGTCCATACATAATGTACAGCAGAGCAGTACCCACTTACCCACCTTTTTATATATGTTCAGAAAAAGGTAAATTTCCCGCAGTTTACATACAGCTTTTATAATGATACACTATTTTTTTTTTTTTAATTTTTATACCTGAGTAATAAATTTAACTTTTTAAGATAAGGTGCTTTTTAAAAATATTCAAGTACAGATATAGTTAGATACCATACTTTAATTGACATAATTTAATTTTACTTACTTTTATTTCTGCATTCAGTCCTCTACGTATCAATACATCTTTTTTTCGAGTGTCTTTTGTATTTTTTTTGACATGAATTTTAATTAATGCATTGTTACAACCTTTATTGCGATTTCTAGTATAATTTGTTTCAATTACTTTATTCCAGGAAGAATGTTGGCAAACATAATCCTTGCGATATTCAAACAATTTCATGTTTGGATATGTATTTCTTACTATCCAATTTGTTTTTGATGACACAGAAAATAATTTAACCCATTTATCACATGTTTTATGGTACGATTCATCAATTTTTTCAAACTTGGTCCTTAAAACAATTTCAAATTTTTCCGTATCTTCGACGTTACTTTTGATTATCTCGCAGAATGAATCAAAATCAAAAATATTTGAAATCATAGTAGTCATTTTAGTGATATATATTAACAGTTTAGTATTGGTACCTATTTAAATAACTAATAACTTAACCACACGTAGAACGATGAAAATATACTGTTGAATCTTATACACATCAATTTATTAGTATAATAAGAGGTACTTATTTGCGATAAGTACGAATTCAGTTTATAAAATATATAAATGTATAAAAATCCCCATTTGCTATCGCACTATCGTGTCGCACAATCAAACGTATCTAATTATAATTATACTACCTACCTACGTCGTACAACTTATTATATACCTACCTACAAACCTAAATGTTTAACAAGTTAATCTGTGACAAATTATAACAATTAATTATTTCATAATATTTAAGGCTTAAGCTAATTTATAAAAATGTGTTAAATACCAAATAAAAATTTATTAAATATATTGATTTTATTAATATTAAAAACTTATTAATAACACTAACACTATTTTATTATTATATGTTTAAGCTGTTTTATACTAATGTGCGCATATTTATTTATAATGTACGCTGTTTAATTATATTATTTATTGTAGTACATATTTTATAACTTGAACTGTAAATTTTTTTTTTATTAATATTAAAAACTTAATAACTAATTGATTTATAAGAATGTGTGACAAGTTGTAACAATTATTAATGGTTAAAATACCAAATATAAATTGAATTAATAAATATTGAATGGAATATTATTTATTATTAGGTAGTTTCAGTTCTAGCTATATAATATACTTATAATATTAAAAAAATAATATATTAATCATTTAATTACAAGACTAACATAATTTTATTATTATATTTAAGCTGATATTATATAAAAAGTACAATATATTAAATATTTTATATTGTATTACGCTGAAGTGCCGAACTCGTGTATAAAACGGAACAGAAATTACTACTCCGGACTATACGTTGATTAGCACCGAGTGCTAGATTCATGTACAGAACGTAAATACGCGCCCAGGAAATTCACATTTTTACCGGCCCTTACTATTTCAACGGCCAAAAAATGTTAAACCCAAATAAACCTATTTAAGTCAATCTGAAGATTTCTTTTATTATTTACAAAATAATGTAATAATATAAACATATATTATAATCATAAGTAAAGAGAATTATGTGTTGTTTGTCCTAACATAATAATTTAATATTATAATCTGGTAAAGGCAATAATACGAATTATATCATATCTTAAAACAAAAACATATTTTTCTTTAATATTTACAAATTACACAAAAAAAATTAATAGGATAATTTATATTTTAGTAATTTACTGTGATTTTTGATAATATCAATAATGTCATCATTATCAACTTCATATAAAATCTGTTTTTCAACACTCATTAGCATGAATGCCTCCAATTTTGACTCTATTAAAGAATTTCTTAGACGTGATTTTATATATTTTAGGATTGAAAATGATCTTAAGAAGATATTTGTAAGCCAAAGCTAGATATGAGTAAGCATTACTGTATAAATTGTACTTGAGTAGAACATTGTAGCAACAAACAGTACAATTCATACATGATTTACACATTTTTGAACTAACAATAATTTCTTCATTATTGTTAATAATGCTGTTCTCATCATCTTCATAAAAATCTGGTTCTAAGTCTTCATTTATTGTATACTCTTCTGGTAATGATTTTTTTAAATCTTTCCAATTTTCTGCAAAACTTAACACAACTCGACTAATGCATAAGAAAGCAATTTTCGGTTATGTCTTCAAAATTATTTGGCGATAAACAGGATAAATCAGTATAGAGCTTTTTATTACTAGAAAACTTTTTTTCCATACGGGAAATTGTGTTATCTAATATAGTATTGTAAACCTGAACCTCAAATTTTTTTTCAGCATTCTGAATAGTTGTATCTAAAGATTTTTCATCATACATTTTTGTCTTATAACGATGTCTGACATCAGGGAACTTTATTTCAATTAATATATCTACATCAAAATCTTTATCAAATTTACAACACACTAGTTTAATAAAAATATCAGTTTGTGTTTTACTTCTTCCATATTTCTTTGCAACTTTTTTAATTGATCCAGGGAGCCATTAACCAATTCTTGAGACTTAATCAAATCCATGCTTTTGTCTGTAAATATCTGGAAAGACCAATAATACCAAGTATATTTACATAAATAAATGCAGTTAATATAGTTTCATATTTTAAAAATGATTCTTTAAGATTTTTTTCATTTACTCGAACTTCTGGTGTAAAAGAATCTAATGTTTGTATAGTTTCTAACGCCGTGTCCTACGTAAATACGATAATCGCAATACGATGCGACCGATACGATTTCTAAAAATAAACAAATCACCGGAAACGAACGGGAATGTCCGACGTGACCAATGCGACACGACCGATACGACCGGTTTTATCGGATGCGTTTAGTCGTGTGCGTTGAAAAACAAAATAGTTTGTTTTTGATCGCATATTCGTATGCGATTTTCACGCTGGGTATTTACTTATTATAGTGCGGCCAGCGAAACTAGAAGTGTGACCGTCACGCACCTAGTGGCCATTTTCATGAAATCCAGGGGTTCTAAATATTCAGGTTATTCGAGCAGCGGCGCGATCTTTTTTCGAAATTAATATTTTTATTTTAGCGGTTGCAGGCATGCGTTAAGGCTGTTACAGCTGTTTTATGAGTACCCAGTATTTTGAGTACCCATCATTAATGTATAATATGTGTATATGTATAATAGCCTGCCATTGTGTGTGACCGTTGCACGCCGAAAACCTGTTGATCATAATACAAACCAAACCAGCTGCCGTATGAATCACTCGTTACTCGTTAGTCACTGGCCCTCTGCGCTTCATGTAACGTGTTTTCTGTGTGTGCTGATTGTTGTAATTTGATTTGAGCTTGTTACGAATTTCTTGTTCGGTTGTTACATTTTGTTTATTTGTAAATTTTTGTTTTTTTTTTTTTGCGATTTTTCATTATTTTTGTGTGTGTAAACTGTTTATTTGAAATGTCGATCCGGCCAGATATTCATTCTCAAACCAAAAAGACCATATACAGCGTATACAATTTTTTTAAAACGTTGGCCAGTAAAAAAGAACAGCCGGAAGTAGCAAATTTTTTCCGACAATGTCAGGAGAGGACGGCAGAGGCTTGTGCGGTGAGTCTGTCTACTGTACAGAGAATTTGTAAAGAAAGTAAAACTATATCTCTTGGTGTTGAAGAAGAGTTAGGTGTTGGAAGTTTTACGGACATTCAATTTCGATCACCTAGAAAACGTTACAGCCGTGACAAACCCGTCACTGGAATTGACGATTTCGACAGTGAAGTGGTCAGAAGGGTGGTCCACACTTTTTATGATAAGGGAGAATTTCCAACTAGTGCAAAAATATTAGCGGCATTGCGAGAAAAAATTGATTACAAGGGGTCAAAATCATCAGTAAAAATAATTTTGAAAAAACTTAATTTTAAATACAAAAGATGTAATGACGGTCGCAAATTTCTAATGGAGCGGTCGGACATAGTAGCTGCTCGCGTAAAATTTCTACGTAAAATGAACGAGCTTCGAACAAATAATGATACTCGGCCAGTAGTCTACTTAGACGAGACCTGGATTAACCAGAACCATACTCGGGTACGTATTTGGCAAAACCAGGAAAATACGGAGGGTTTAAAAGTACCTACAGGGAAAGGCAATCGTCTTATTATTTGTCATGCTGGGTCTCCTTCATTTGGTTTTGTCAAAGACGCAAAATTAATTTTCCGTTGTACATCTGGCAATAACAAAGATTACCATTCTCAGATGAATGCTACAATTTTTGAAAACTGGTATTTACAAATGCTTATGAACTTGGAAGAGCCCAGTATTATTGTAATGGACAACGCGTCATATCATTCTTCTTTACTCGAGGACTACCCGAAATCAAATAGTAGGAAGGTGGATGTTCAAAAATGGCTACGTGACAAAAATATAGACTTTTCTCCTGTAGAAACTCTCGATGAGTTACGAGCGAAAGTCAAACTTGCGATGCCGCGTGGAAAAATATATAAATTAGATCAACTGACACACCAAATGGGGCATGAAGTGGTAAGGCTTCCACCTTACCACTGTCAGTATAACCCCATAGAACTTCTTTGGGCTCAAATTAAAGGAAGAGTGGCAGACAAAAATTCAACTTTTAAAATAGCTGATGTTGAAGCACTTGTAAATAAAGAAATTGACGCGATAACTGCAGATGATTGGGCCAAATGTGGGGAACATTGCGCTAAACTTCAAGAGGACGATTTCTATAAAGCAGGACTAAGGGACGAAGTATTAGAACCAATTATTTTAACTATTTATCCAGACGACAGTAGTTCGAGCGACGATGATGACGACGAGGAAGAGTAGATTTTTTTATGATTATTATTATAATTTCAAAAAAAATTGTAAATATTTTAAATGTTACTATTATTATTTTAAGTTGGAATATGTGATAATAATTTAATAATAAATGTGTATACAGAAATATAAAATGTTATGTCTTTAAAGTAAAAGTCCGTTTCATAGTCTCACGTTCGAATTTACGATACGCGAGCGTACCGTACGGCCATACGACTCGTACGAGTAGCTGTGAAACGGGTTCTATATAACGCGAGTATACGTATTTGAAATTATTTTACGCGGGAAAGCATTCTTCGAAACCCTGACGAAAAACTGCCACCGGGAGCGTGACGGTCACACTTCTAGTTTCGCTGGCCGCACTATAGTTATTACGTATATTATAATGTAATATTATTGTATTATTACATTATTTTTTTATTACCTTATTTTACTTACCTATATTATTTTATTTAATTATGGAATTATTAATATCGGAAATACAAAAGAGAAATGTGTTGTGGAATAAGTGGAACAAAAAGTATAGGGATAGATTAATTTCCGACAGAGAATGGGACGAAGTTGCAAAAAATACAAAAATGGATAGTAAGTAGTTTATAATATAATAATAATAAGTTTAATAATTAGTATCCATTTTACACTGTATTTTTAATTTTATACCAAATAATTAAAATGAGATTAAACTAAACAATAGTACTGAATACCAGTTTCAAAATTTCACGTTAGAAACTTAAAGAAATGAAACTGATTTTAGTTACCTACCTATTTAAGTATACATTATTATAATATACGTAGGTATATAGTAAAAACTTACTTAAAATTACTACAATATTAATTAGGTACATATATTTTACTTACATATTTGTTTCAGTAATATTATTAGTTTTAAAAAACTCTACAAATATATTTCTAATATCAATAACAGTACGGGAAGCACGATTGTTAGATCTGTTGGCACGGAGTCTCATTATTTTATTACTTTCTTGTACATTTGCAATGTTAAAATTTTCCGATATGATGGTACATTGACGCGAAGATTCGTTCTCTCTATCAATTATTACATTGTGTAATATACATATAGCTTTCACAATATGATCTGCATTCTCAACTTTAGTTTCAATTGATTTTTGAAGTATTTTAAATTTAGAAGATGCAATGCCAAAAGCGCACTCAATAGTCATTCTTGTCCTAGAAAGACGATAGTTATAATGTTGTTTATCATTAGGTGATGCTAATTGTTGTCTAGGGAAGGGTCTCATTATATAATTGCGTAACGAGAAAGCTTCGTCACCAACAAATACATACGGTGCTTTAAGATTTGAATTAGGAAAGTTACTCAGTTTTGGCAGTTTTAATGTACCATTTTCCAGACGTTGATAAAACTGTGTATTACACAGGACGCTGCCGTCGCTATCTTTACCATACAAACCAACATCTATCATAACAAATCTATAGTTAGCATCAGCTACTGCCATTAAAACAATAGAGTAGTATTGTTTATAGTTGAAGAACATGCTCCCGGAGTTTTTCGGACATTTCATACGGATATGTTTTCCGTCTAAACTTCCAACACAATTTGGAAAATTCCGTTTCTTATAAAATTCGTTTGCAATATTTTTAAAATCATCTACTGTAGGAGTAGACATATGCTTGTTTTTTAATGAATTCCATAAAGCTATACACACCTCGATCACTATATTAGACACTGCAGTCTTAGATATTCTAAATGCCATTGCTAGTTGTCTAAATGCTAGTCCAGTCGCCAAGTACCTACAAATAATAAACAATTTTAATAAAAAAAATAGACAATTTGATATTTGAAATTTGTTTTTGATTTTCTTCACACAAAATCGAAAATATTTTATTTCGTTAAAAATACACGAACATGTAGTAAATTAGGTTCTCAATTAATTGTTATTTGAGCAATTTTTTGTTATACATATATAACATTTGAAGTTAGAGCTATTGTTATATTTTAGTTAATTTATTTTTATAGAGGAAGAGGCAAAAAAAAGTGGAGAAATTTACGAGACACTTTTTTAAGAGAGAAAAAAAAAGTTAAGAAATGCCGCTCAGGAGATCCACAATAGGGAGCTGAAATATATACTGGGAAATGGTCTTATTATAATTTGTTGCTTTTTTTTAAAGATACCACAACTCCAAGGGTTTCTGATGGAAATATTACGGATGAGGAAGATACAGAAAACGCAGAAAATTATGAAGATAATCATATTATTGATCAGATAAATAATGATGACTCTTATATTACAGGTACGGGAGTATCAAATCCTTATACGATAGATATTGTAAATAATTATGTATCAACACCAGAGATTAGTCAAAGTACTCAATTTATACACACACATGAAACAAGTACACCATCAACACCAGTAACAAACCACTCTAGTGATTCAGAGCGTTTACTATCTCGAAAAAGAAAGAAACCAAAAGTAGACGATGATAAGTATTTGGAAAATGTATTAAAAATTGAAAGTCAAAAAGTCGCATTGTTGCAACAGTCTACCGATGTAACTGCTTCAGAAATTGATGAAGATATGCTTTTTTTTCCAATCTCTTTTACCATATTTCAAAAAAATGGATGCCATTCAAAAGCTTCGAGTGAGAAATCAATTCCAAAATATTTTAATGAGTTGTCGCAAAATCAAGAATCATCATTAAATGTCGCATTATCTTACTTGCCTTAAGTTTATTAAACAACTTACTGTATACGTACTTACTGTATAAGTAGGTGCAAAATACACCTTAAAGATTTAAAAATGTACTTACATTTAAAATATTGTTTTAAATTAGTTATTTAAAAGAAAGGTTTTTTATTTTGTTGTTGAAAAATATTTATTCATTTTTTTTACTACTTATTTTGCAGTAAGTTAAGGGTGTCTGCTTTAAAAAAAAATGTATTTAACAATATTGTAATACAAGTAGAAACATAATACATTTTAAAGATTTAAAAACTTACTTACATTAAAAAATAATGTTTTTAATTAGTTATTTAAAAGGAAGGTTTTTTATTTTGTTGAAAGATGTTTGTTTATTAGGTACATAAATATATGTTTGTGTTATGTGTGTTTGTATAAATTACTACCAATATAATAAATTAATTTCATTGATTAAAAATGCTTACCTAATTGTTACAACCAATCTTTCTTCAACTGGTATGGGATCTTGAAAATTTGTTGACTTTAGATCAAATTCTGGTCATATTATTTCAACTATATAGTCAAATGTTGCAACTGACATCCTTGTATACGATCGAAATAAGGCGTCATCACAACGTACTTGGTTATATAAATGGTAAAACTCACCAAAAATCATTCGGTCTTTTAAAATGATAGCTCTGGTAAGATACGATATTTTAATTTTTTTGTACTTACATATTTATAAATTCACTTATAATTATTAATAATTATTAATAATTATTATTATTATTAATATTATTATTATTATTATTATTATTATTATTATTAATAATTTACCATTATTTAATTAAATTTATAATTTACCTTTTATATAATAAATACTTAAGTACCGAATTTTCAGTCAGAAGCATTTTGTTTTGTAGTGTGGTTAAAGGCATGATTAATGTTTTTAAACGAATATTAGCATGTACAATGTTCCTTCTACCTACAAAACCGTCGCACGACTATTGTCCGTTAATGCGATCTCACGTTTGCCACGTGTCCGATCGCCGCAATATCGGATGACGAAATCGTATCGGATCGGTCGCATCGTATTGCGATTATCGGATTTGCCGTATTTACGTAGGACACGGCGTAAAGCTAAAATCATTTCAACATACCTACAAATTTCCTTGATCTCCAAAAATATGATCCAAAGCTTTCTCTTTAGACCACCAACGAGTGTTTCCAATAGTCACCAGTCTTCTTAAGTCTTTCTACCCAAATGTTTTTTTCCATATATTTATTCTCTTGTATGATTCTTTGAAGAAAATAGCAACATCATTTAATAACACAAATAATGATGCTGCTTGTAATGGTGATTTTGTTGCGTCAATAACGACTAAATTTAAAATATGATTATAGCACCATACATGAATTTGACCAGGTGACGATTTTGAAATGAATTCTCAGTCAGAGCAGAATATTCAAATTGCGACATTGTTGGTATATTGACAATCCTTGAAAAAATATAATATTCACGTTATTTATAGTAGAAACTACTGCTACAGTGCTACCACTACTTTCTTACGAACCAATAAAAGAACGATCGGTAAACTCTTTGAACATAGTAAAACAATGTTAATAAAATAATTGCGTGTTCATAAATTATTGTTTTTCTTAGAATACGATGTATGGTTATTGAATATCGTTAAAAATCACTTTTAATTTATACATATCATGACCTGAATCAATATTAAAATAATTGCGTATTTAGAAATTATCATTTTTTTTTAGAATACGATGTATGGTTATTGAAGATCATTAAAAACTACTTTCAATTAATGTATGCCAAGACCTTTCTCAATATTATATATTAATTTTTGTCGTATACAGTACTTCTTAGACAATCCATAAACAGGGTTGGACTAGGCCACCGGGGCCACCGGACCACTCAAATTGTTTTTTTTTAAATTTAATACGTCTATCTTCTAATAATATAATAAAACAAAAATATAGCACTGTAACGTGACGTCACTTATTGTATGCAGTGACACGGAATTAGATAACTATAATATACTAAATATTAGTGAAAAGATTGAACATATTATTTAAAATCGCGATAGGCTGATTGATAATAATGGTTTTGTCATATTATTTATAAATAGAACAACTATGGAAATTTGAAAACAAAAGAAATTAGTATACAATATGATAGATAGTCATACTGACTGTACCATTCGCGTTAATGCGATAAAGAAATTGTTTTTCGATAATAATAATATTTTTTATAAGATTTATAACAGTTTTATTTTAAAACTTCAATAGTTTAGACGTTCAATTATAAGTCTGTGCCCAGTTTCCGATTTTCCGACGTTTCTGTCGACTTCAAATCAATTATTACTCAATTATACTGGTAAGTAATTATTTTAGTAAAATAATATGTTCTAAGTTTCTAACTCAATAAAATTGAAATGTATAAACATATTTAAATTAAATCTTTTTTTTTTTTTAATCTATAAAATTCATCATAGGTAGGTTATTATATCAACGTAATAAAATATAAATGCAGTCTTTAATATTTTAATTTTTAAATACCAATCATTGTATATTATACTTGAATAGTTTCATACAGTCAACAATATAATATCATGATAAATGATAATGATAATGACTTATATGAATATGAATATAATGTGGAAAAAAATGGTAGTCGGAAAATTTTGTCGTTATGAGACTTGTTTATGTAGGCCTATTGCCTACTCATATGCATAAATATATAATATACAATTTGCGTTTACCTATTACCTACTATACATGAATAAATAATAGTTAGAATAAATACATTATAGTCTATATCATTATACATAACCGATTTGTTTACATGACTTTGAGGCAACCTGTATTATCTATAAACCTTGGCTACCAACTACATTTATGTTAATTTTATTTCAAAAATCTAAAAGTTTTTTTTTACAGAAAGTAAAAGATTGTTTTATATATATATATATATATATATATATATATATATATATATATATATATATATATATATATATATTTATTGTTTATTAATTGTATAGTATAGAATAAATGTTAAAGTTTTAGGAAAAATACCTACATTTTTTTATTTTATTAGAAATGGAAGGACAAGAAAGTGCGAAAAGAAAGTTTAGAGGAGGAGCAGAAAAGATAAGAGAAAAAAATAAGAGATTGTTATTAAAAGAAGCTGAAAAATGTTATAATATTATAGATATTTTTCGCTGTAAAAAGAATGAAAATACATTTGAGGCTACTGAAAGTGAATCGGTTATAAGTAACAAAACATCTCCTTCTATCGATATAAATGCATCCGCAACAGAATTTTCAAGTAAATTAATATCTGAAAATGAAAAACAAAATAATAATAAAGATTTAATGGTTACCTCAATTGATAGTAGTGAAAAATGTGTAACAGAACCTTCATTAATAGTTGAAACTGACAGATACGTTAACCATATGTTTAATAAGCCAAAAACTAATGAACACCATGCTTTCTTTAAATTTCACCCAATTCAAATTTTAAAAGATGATAATGACTATACAATTAATGTAAAAAAAACTTTTTATCGATCAGATGGTACTGTACGAAACTGGCTCTCTTTTAATAAAAGTAACAATGGTTTTTATTGTACAGTTTGTTTGGCTTTTTCAAAATCAGACGATGAAAGTAAATTTATATCTGGATTATTTGATATCGATCCCAAACATTTATATAGTAGAATTCATGAACACGAAAACAGTAAAAACCATTTTCACTCATCTGAGTCCTACATGAAGCAATCTAAAGAAAAAACTATTAATGTATTACTATTTAAAGACCAACTTACTAAAAGAATGCTTGAAGTAAAAGACCGAAGACTTGCTTTTGAAAGAATTGTAGATGTTGTTAAATTAATAGGAAAACGGGGAATGAGCTTTCGGGGTGAGTATGAATCGGCTAAAGATTTATCTAATCCAAACGTAAGTCACGGAAATTTCTTGGATATTGTTCTACTATTGGCCAAATATGACGTCACATTGAATAAACATGTTCAATCAGTTATCGAAAAAGCCAATATGAATAAGACTCCAGGTCGTAGTCAACAGGTAACCCTTCTTTCAAAAACAACAATAAATTACATTGTCAAATCAATATCTAAATTAATAAAAAAAAAAATAAGTGAAGAAATAAATTTAGCTGGTATGTACCTATTCAATACAAATTGACACAACCAAGACATTTCTGTAATAGATATTTGTTCTCTCGTTATTAGATACATTTCTCAAAATAATCTTCAAAGTTCAGAACCTATTGTATGTGAAAGAGCTATATCATTTTTATGTCCTAAAAAAACCACTGGTCAAGCTCTTTGTGATATGGTATCAAGTAATTTATCAGAAAATAATATTGACATTAAACAATGTATTGGTAGCTCAACCGATGGTGCGTCGAACATGATTGGTCAGTATAAAGGATTTTCCTCATGGCTTGAAAAAGAGTCACCAAATCAAATTCACATTTGGTGTTATGCTCATTGTTTGAATTTAATTATTTTAGAAGCTAGCTCTATTTCAACTGCTTCTGTGTCGTTGTTTGGATTACTAAATTCTTGTGCTGCGTTTTTAAGAGATTCTCACAAGAGAATGGATGTTTGGCGTTCAATTACAACAGATAGTCGTATTTTAAATCTTATTGGACAAACTCGTTGGTGGGCGAAAGATGTTGCACTCAAAAAGGTCTTTGGAATATTTAATGATCCATCGGGCTCATTATTTATAACTATTGTAAAGGTATTATTAAGTGTTTCATCAAGTAACGAGGATTTTAATAGTGACACTAGATCTACAGCAGCGGCACTTTTAAAATCATTAGTCAAATATGAAACTATATTAACAGCACAGTTATATTTGAAAATATTTAATCATACAACATCCTTATCTAAATATTTACAAACCGAAGGTATGTATGTATTACAAGCCCAGTATATGGTTGATTCGACTGTAGAAGTGTTGAAAAAAGAGTCAAGAAACTTTGAAAATGTACTGAATGCTGCAAAACTATTTGTCTCGTGGGCCAATAATGAATTTGAAAAATGTAATATTGATTTAGTTGTAGAAGAAGTACTCCCAACAATTCGTATTCCCACCAAAAAAAATTTAAACTTAAATAATGTTTCAACAGCCCCAACATCGGCTACATCGAAATTCGAGTATACTGTCCATAATGTAGCTATGGATATCGTTTTATCAAAATTACAACAACGTTTTGCAAAGCACTCCGAACTAAGTGCTGATTTTGCATGTCTTGATCCAAGGAATTTTTCAAAAGAATTACCAGTTACTGCTTTTTTAAAATTATCAAAACTACTTGGATTTGAAAAGGCTGTGTTAAAAAATGAACTTCAAGATTTTGCTTCCAAATGGGAAAAATTGAAATTAAAATTGCCTGAGACTTATTTAGTGCAGGAAGAAGACAATGAAGATGATGATGGAGAAGAAGAAATAATTTTGAATAATAAAAACCAGCCACAAAAAATAGAACAATGCAAAGAAAAAAAACGATGCTTGAATTGCTTATTATGCTGTTATAATGTTTTATTTAAGTATAGACTATATGTTTCAGCATATAATAATTTATTCACTGCATATAAATACGTACTATCATTGTCATGTACTCAAATTGGATGTGAAAGAAGTTTTTCAACTTTAACATTTATAAAAACTCGATTAAGAAATCGTTTGTCGATGGATAATTTGGATGCTTGGATGCTGATGAATTTAAACAAAGATATTTTAGAATCTCTTTCATTTGAAGACATAACTAATGAAGTTGTTCAACAAAGTTCAGTATTAAAAAGTATATTAGTAGAATAAAATGGATAAATACACATTTTTTTATGTTTTTCCTTTTCTTTTAAAAAAAAATATATTAATTATATATGTATAAAGAAGCCAAGTACTGGATAAAAACGAATTTTTGTTATGTTTAGGAAAGATAAGTTAAATTATTTTCTATGTTGTATTTATATATTTATTATTACATTTTTTTGAATTAAAATAAAATAAATAGGTTGTTGACTCTTGTTATTATATTATGCGTAAATTTGATTTATTTAAAGTATAACATTACATCTAAAAACATTCAAATGTACCTATGTATATATTGTTTATTGAGTTATGAAGATACATTGTTAGTTAACAAACGTTTAATTAGGGGTACTTATTAAAGTTTCATTAAGGCCGTTCGAAATTATTTTGCCCGGGCCGTGCTATAGAGCTAGTCCAACTCTGTCCATAAAGTATATTTATACAGGAGTATATATACTAAGTGGGGAAAAAGATTTGCACATTATTTTATACAGTTGCAATATTCGGTTTGTACCTATATTCAATTCTATTAGTTCTCTCGTTTAGTGTACCACTGACAGTGTCGCGAATCGAACTTTACCTACAGCATGTGAAGAGGATTTTTGTTGAAAAAAAATCATTATATCAACATCAATATTGTAAGTTTTTTAGTATAAATATATTTTATCAAAATAATTGGTTAAATACCTAGTTTTTAATTACAAATTTTTTCTAATCATAATTTCATTTTTTCTAATTAATCAATAAGAGAACGAGTAATTATTTATTTAGCGTTATATTTAAAAACGGTTTCATAGTTGGAAAATATTATACGATTTCTCATTATATCATCATCGGTAATAAATGTGAGTTTTATTATAAACATATTATATTATATAACACGAATGATTCACTGTAATACAGATATTCATTATATGATAATTATAACATTATAAAAGTATTAAAATTATTTTTTTTTTTTAGCGAAAATGCAACGGCAAACGATTTCAAAAAGTATCCGCATGAGTACAATTGGAGATGGTCTTGTAGAAATAGAATGTTATAAAAAATCTTCAAAAACATTTTTTATAAAAAACACATCCAAATTTATACATTATCCATTATTTTTCAATTCTATTTCTGATAAGATAATTTCCAAGTTAAAACATTAATGCAGGCGTGCCCAACCTTTTTTAACTTGCGGGCCACATTCGAAATTTATATTTATACTGCGGGCCGTATATGTTTCACGGGTTTTTTTTGTTCATTTCGATAAAATATAGACTAGTCACAGGTATATCTATTGTATATTTTATCGGATATAATATTATCTTTGTTCACTTATCGAATTTATGACTCAAATCGTATGTGTTTAAAGATTTCAATAATTCAACGCTATAGTTGTTAGTTTGTTTTTGTCATTAGAAATTGTAGGTTCACATTAAGATGTCTCAAAATAAAAAGCGCAAAATTGATACCGAATGCCGTGTTTTTAATGATAATTGGAGTCTAAGTTATTTTTTTATCGAGTATCGAAATAAAGCTATGTGTTTGATATGCTACGAAACCGTGGCGGTCTTTAAAGAATTTAATATTAAAAGACATTATGAAAGTAAACATCAAAACAAATACGTCAATTGTAAAGGTAAATATTTATCATATTTTTTTTTATTTTTCTGAAGAGGGTATTAGGTATTTCGCTAATTAAGTATAGAAATAAATGCTTACATTTATATTTTTAGGGAATCTTAGAACTTCTATGTTAGAAAAATTCAAACAAAATTTCAAAAGTGAACGAGTCGGAAATATATTTGAAAAACATAATAGAGGTAAAGATGAGATTATTCGAGCAAGTTATGAAGTAGCTAACCTGATAGCTCGTGAAAATAAAAGTTTTAGTGATGGCGAATTCGTAAAAAAATGTATCTTGGCAAGTGTAAAAGAAATTATTCCGGAAAAAATTTCTGTATTCGAGAATATCAGTTTGTCTCGAAATACTATTACTAGGCGGGTAGAAGACATTGGAGGTGATTTAATGACGCAGTTACAAATAAAATCGAAAACATTTAAATTTTCTTCTTTAGCTTTGGACGAATGCAGTGATGTGTCAGATACTGCACAATTATTAATATTTATACGAGGAATAGATACAGATTATAATATAACAGAAGAACTTGCTTCATTAGAAAGTATTTCTGGAACTACAAAAGGAGCTGATATTTTTGAAAAAGTGAATTGTTGTATTGAAAATTTGGGACTGACCTGGGAAAAACTTTGTAGTATTACAACAGATGGAGCTCCAAATATGGTTGGGAGAAATACGGGATTAGTTGGCAGGATAGCTGAGTTAACAACTTCAAAAATGATTGAAATACCTATATTTTTACACTGTATTATTCATCAACAATCTCTGTGTGGTAAAATTATGAATTTGGAACATGTGATGAATATTGTTACAAAAACAGTCAACTTCATTAGATCACACGGATTAAAACATAGACAATTTATAGAATTTTTAAATGAAATTGAATCAGAACATAAAGGTGTTTTATATCATAACCAGGTTAGGTGGTTAAGTCGAGGAAAAGTGTTAAAACGTTTTTTTGGTCTTCGGCGGGAAATTCAAATATTTATGATAGAAAAAAACAAACCAGTAGAAGAATTTGAAAACGAACAATGGATTTACGATCTCGCTTTCTTAACTGATATTTCTGCTCATTTAAATGAATTAAATCTTAAGCTTCAAAAACAATCAAAAACTATTTTCGAGCTTATAAGTGATGTAAAATCGTTTGAAATAAAATTACAACTTTTTAAAAACCAAATATTAAAGCAAATTTTTTTACATTTTAAAACGTTTCAAGAAATTAAACAAAATTCTTTAATTGACGCTCCGACAAATCATTTTTGTTGAGCAATAGAATTTGAAAACCGTTTCCAAGATTTCAAATCAACTATGACTTCATTTCGGTTGATTGAAAATCCGTTTCTATCTGATGAAAATAATGTTCATGAAACTGTTCAACTTGAACTTATTGATTTAAAAACAAATAATCATTTGAAAGATTTATATAAAGATATCACAGATAAAAACACAGATTTAATACATTTTTATAAGACTTTTACTGATGATTTTCCAAAAATAAAAGAATTATCAACGCGTATATTTACATTATTTGGTTCTACTTATATTTGCGAACAAACGTTTTCACGCATGAATTACGCAAAACGTTCAGAAAGATCTCGTTTGACTGATGAACACTTACACTTCTTATTAAGAATTGGCGTTACACATTTCACTCCGAATATTGAAAGATTAGTTAAAGAAAAACAAGCCCAAATTTCACACTAATTTATTTCTAAAAATATTTTAAAATCTAATGCACTTTATTTTATATAAAAATTAAAAATTCTAAAATATTTTGTATTCTTAAAAACTTAATAAAATAAATTTTTTTATAAATAATAATTTTTTTTTTACACCTATACAAATTTCTAATTTTTATAAAATGGTCACGGGCCAGTTCGAACACCTTCGCGGGCCGCGGGTTGGGCACGCCTGCATTAATGTATACAAACATCAATTAAATTTAATCATCAGGTTGATAGTGTATTTGAACGTGTACTTTCAAATAAAACACAGAATGTTGCTTTTAAAACTAAAAATATACTTGCTTGTAATTCATCTAATTTTATGAGTTTATTAGATAACATGTTTAGCAAAATATTAGAAGAAGAATTTGAATATATTGCTAAAGGTTCTGAGTAGTATATAAGTGCCGGTTCTAACCTGTAAACCTACAATCAAATTAAAAGGATCATGAGCATTTCTATACATGTTTGTTATATCAAGAGTACACTTCTTTCCACTCAATTTTCTTACTTCAATACATTTAATAGTTTTAAAATCCAAGAAATAATTATTTTTTTCTGATAATTCAACCAATTCATTTATTAAGAGGGTTTTACTTATACTATCATATTTTACTACACGAAAACTAATCCTAAAATCCTCAATAATAATTTTTCCATCTGTTGGCATTTTTTTATCAGAATTTTCTTCTTTGAATAATGCATCATGGTCATGATTTCGAGTAAACTCTAATTGAATGTCTCCTTTGTAAAGTGGATATGTTATATCCTCAAAGAAACCCAAACCGAAATCAGACAAATTGCCATAAACATTAAATTTTCCCCCTCCTTTAAATCTCGATTGATATCCTGAGTTTATAGTAGGACCGTGGTTATTATTTAAAGCAAAACCAACAACCCCTTTCATATTACTTGTTATACCAGGGTTTTCGATTTCCTCAAGTAATGTTCCATGTTTTTTCAGTTGGATGTTGGAAAATAGTATGCTTGGAAAACCATTCTCTAATTTTATATTGCTATTAAGTGGATATTCAGTACCGTCTAGTTGTAAAACTTTTCCGGAAATGTTAAATTTTGTGGATTTTAAGTCTAGAAAACTATCACTTCCATCTATTGAGAAAGTTGTCTTCCTATTTTCAGTATTAAGGTTTAACACAGAAGTTGGGTTGAAATCTCTATATTCAGCCCGGATAATATTATCATCATACTTTTCAAAAATGTTTTCCATTTATTATACATATATATATATTTTTTTTTTAACAAAAATTCTAAACCGGGCGAAAAATCCGGGTAAAAAAAGAAATCTTAAACCAGACGAAAAATCTGGGTTAAAAAAGAAATCTTAAACCGGGCGAAAAATCCGGGTTGGTTAGAATATTGACAACCAGGTTTATATTTATTAGTTTGTAACAATATAAAATTTTTAAAGATTTTCTCTTTAAAATTAACAATACATTTTATTATAATTTTTTATAAATTCCAAACACAAATGACCACAAATAGGTGGGCCATTATCATCTTGGTATATATTCGTTGATATTAGTAGGTTAACCTCTAAAATATTTATTTTTTTCAGTAAATTTTAAGATATCAAAATTAGTCAATGCTTTTTCCCCATATTTTTTAACAAGGAAATTTTCGTTTTGTTTTCATGATGTTTGTTGTAACCCATGCAGCAGATTTTTGACCTAAGGACACATTTGGATCTGAAAATCTTTCCCAAGCTTTATGTTCTAAAATCAAATCAGCTTTATGTCTTGATTTAGTATCTTTATTTTTTTCATAGTAAATCCCAGATAACAATTTCATAATTTTGATGTTCTCATAATGTTATATTTGAACTTTTCTTGAAATATTTCATACATAAACTTAGATTACCGTTTTCAGAATATTCCATGAAAAATATTATATTGTCAATGTTTTGATTAGTTTAAGAAAACGTTACTACAATAACATTGAGTATTTAATTTGTTATCAAAGTCCAGATAACATTTTGATTTCAATATTAGTAAATCATTATAATTATACAATTATACAAATTTTATTTTCGTAATGTTATCAATGAAATGTCTACTTAACATTTTAATAATGTTATTTGTAATAAGTTTAAAGAAAATTATGATTTTTATGTTTTACCAACTTAATTATTATAACATTCAGAAAAAATAATGATTTAAAATTTGTATGAATGTTGTGTTTTGAATTTATTTACTGGCCGGTAATATATATCCCAGACAGCGATATAATGTTAATAAAAAATTGTAGGAATGTTTCATAGTTGCATGTACACAAATATTTTAATGATGATAGATCCACGCCTATCTGGCTATCATCATCTGACTCATCTATACCTATCATATTTATTCACCTACCTAAGTATATTCCTCAGAATACGCATTTTTGCATAATATAGTTATTACTTTACAAAAATATATTTATCAAAAATCATTTAAATGATATACAATATAATTATATATATATATATATATTATTGTATTATACATAATAGAAAATTAAGGCATTAACAAAAGCTATACTGAACAACTTTGAAAATAAGAATATTTTGATAAAAAAAATGTTTTTATGACCAACGAGACCCCAGTGAGTACTAATATTACTAGGTATATAGTATATCTGTATATACTAATTAAAAATAAGAAATCGCCTATATTTTTTGTTATAAAATATAATGATTTTACAATATAATGTAATATTCAATTATTGTATACGTGTTGTGCAGCATATCGCATAATGTCATAGCGGCGACATTTAATGAGTTAACTATAACTGCACGGGTAGGTAATATCGCGATTACAATTATTTACACTGCACAAAGTGCACAGCAGACTGTACTACGAGTACTACGACTGTAGTGGGTAGCCTGTAGGTCTGTATGGTAAACCCAGTTTTCTTATCGTAGCCCTGGCCGTTTATAAATAATACCGATAATGAAAACAGTACAATATAGTTAATAATAGAAATATTAGGAATGAAACCATATTATTTGTTGTTCCCGCATGTCAACAGTTTTATAGATATAATATATATAGATATAATCAGTAGGTATTTATTAATCCAGTATCCACTTTTATTCGATCATTTCGAATTTCGATCACTATTCTGCGATCGCCATCCGTGTGCCGTTGTTCTTGTTTTAATTTACCTACTTATTTGTCGTCATTCATCAGTTACTCATCAATTTTATGTATTTTGACGTTAAATTTCAACTGTTAATACAATTTACAAGCAATATTGGTAAGTAAGATAATATACCAAGTACTTTAATTAATATATAGTATTAAATATTACGAGGATTGTTTATTGGTGCCCGATCATAATTAACCTATATAATTAAGTATTTGTTAAATAAAATTATATATATATATATATATATCCTTATAATAGTACCTACAAGAATCGTAATACATGACAAATGTGTACATGACTTGGTTAATATTATATTTGTGAACACTGTTTATGAAAGTAATTGTGTGGATACAGATTAATTCGGTTATATGTTTCGAAAAAACTTAGAACTATAGGTGACTATATAGGTAACTCGGGTAATATCAATTAAAACTTCACACATTTATAACTTTGCAGTCTACAATTAGTTAATTTATTATTTTTTTAATCAGTTTTCATTGGACATAGGTACCTAGTATTTATAATCCATGCTAGTACATATTGATACAAAATATTCATTGTTTCTGTTAATTATATTATGTGTATACCAAGAGGTATACCTATAAACATCCAATGTAATTCAATATAATTTTTTATATTTGGTTTAATTATGTGCATACTAATATTTTTTTTTTGTAATTTTTATTAGATATTTGTCTGCTAACCAGAAAATTAGCTTTTTACATCTGGGTTTATTGTATATCTATAATATTGTAAGTATGTACAATACTTAAATATATATTTTTTATTATTATCTAAATATGAATATGAAAATAAGTACTATATTATATATATTTTAATATATTATGGATATATTATGCATTCAACTCACTTACGTTTCATTTGCTTATATATTATTATACATTGTGACAACACATTAGATATGCAATGCATTAATTATTATTGATATTTCAGTTATAAATATGATAAAAAGTCAACGTTCTAAAAGACGAAAAATCAGGAATGATCTTACAATGTTCAATAATAATAACCCATCAGAAATGTATTCTCGTATAGAGTTGATTACCACCACTGATGATGAGTTGATAACCAGAAAATCTTTACCATGTCAATCCATCCAATCTAACGATGCATTAGTTTTAGAATCGGAATTAGAACCTGTAATATCAAATTGTTTGCCCACATCAATATTTACTGTTCCGATATTGACTGAAATTTCTGATGATCAATCAGAATCAGATAATATTAAGGATTTTATTGCTTCTTGGGCTGTTCAGTTTAAAATTCCTCATACCGCGCTCAGTGGACTTCTATCTGGTTTAAAAAAACACAAATGTTTCCAAAGCCTTCCTCTTGATGCAAGAACTGTTTTATGTACCCCAACTCAAATTTCCAAAACTATTAAAACTATGAAACCTGGGACTTATCATCATTTTGGTTTGATTTCTGGTATTAAAAAATACGCTCTAAAAAATTTATCAGAGATGAAAATTGCTGTTGGTATTGATGGTTTACCCTTAAGTAAAAGTAATGGAAATCAATTCTGGCCAATATTGGCATATATTATTTCGGAATTTTCTACCAAAAAAGTATTTCCTATTGGAATTTACTACGGTCAAAGTAAACCAGAAGACAGCAACGAATTTATTTCAGAATTTGTTGAAGAAGCTAACGATTTAATAAAAAATGGAATAAGTATAAATAATTTCATTATCAAAGTATCTATAAGTTTCATTTGCTGTGATTCGCCAGCTAGAGCATTTATTTTACGCGTTAAAACACATTCAGGATTTCATTATTGTACCCGTTGTTTTATTGACGGTGATTATCAAAAGAATAGAGTTTGTTTTCCATATTCTAATAGGAAATCTACTTTGAGGGATCACAATTCATATATAAATATGGTAGATGACGATTATCATACATCAGATTCTCCATCAGTTTTAGCCAAGTTGTATGATTTTGATATAGTAAAATCATTCCCCCTTGACTACATGCATTTAGTTTGTTTGGGGGTAATGAAAAAGTTATTGTTACTTTGGAAATCCAGACCTTTGAAAATCCGTTTACCGTCCAGAGATATTAAAGATCTGTCAAAATCGTTATTGGCATTAAATACCGATATTTCATCTGATTTTGTTAGAAAGAGTAGAAGTCTATTTGAAGTTGGACGCTGGAAAGCTGTTGAGCTACGTTTTTTTTTACTCTATTCAGGACCAGTTGTTTTAAAAGCTAAATTAAATGATGAATGTTATTCTCATTTTATGTCTTTAAGCATTGCTATGATCATACTTCTTAGTCCAAATCACAAATCACTTGTTAATTATGCAAGACATTTACTAGATTACTTTGTGAAACAATTTCAAAATTTATATGGTGAATACCTCGTATCACATAATGTCCATACTTTATTACATCTATGTGACGATTATGATCAATTTGGACCGCTTGACTTATGTAGTGCATTTATTTTTGAAAATCATATGAAAGAATTAAAATCCTTTTTAAGAAAACCAGAAAAGCCATTAGAACAGGTTATAAATAGATATTCAGAAATAAACTCAATTAGTGTGAACACATTCAAAAATATATACAATTAGATGAGAAACCTATTCTAAAAAGACCTCATACAAATGGTCCATTAATAGATAATAGTTTTGGAGTTCAGTATAAAAGTTTATTTTTTAATAATATGCATATTGTTATAAGAAAACAAAAAGAATCAGATAGTTTTATTTTAACAAAAGATGGAGAAGTAGTTAAATGTGTAAATATTATAGAAATAAATAAAAATATTTTAATATTGGGAAAAAAATTTTATCATGTGACACCTTTTTTCATTGAACCAATAAATTCAACTATACTAGATCCCAACAAAAACACTACGCCAAACTCCGTGTAAAAAAACGCTCAGTATAAAAAAAACCACCTCAAAAAGTTGTGATATCATTTTATAGCTATGTATTTAAACTATATAGGAATAGATATATTATTATAATTTATGTTAAAATTCACTGCTTATAAATTGAACTTACTGGTGACTTTAAAATTATAACACTTAATTAGTAATTTATAACAATTAATTTATATAACACTTAATTAGTGTCACTCATTTTCAAAGATAATATGTAGGTATACTCAATACGAAATGAATTCTCATGAGTTTTAAATAATGTCACCAGCCAAGTTCAATTTATAAGCAGTGAATTTTAACATAAATTATAATAATATATCTATTCCTATATAGTTTAAATACATAGCTATAAAATGATATCACAACTTTTTGAGGTGGTTTTTTTTATACTGAGCGTTTTTTTACACGGAGTTTGGCGTAGTGTTTTTGTTGGGATATCACAAATTTTTTTTATGTTATTATTATTATTGTTGTTGTTGTTGTTGTTGTTGTTGTAAGAATTATTATTAAATATAATAATATCAGGTTATAATACAGTGGCCTACGGAAGTCAATAAGACATATAACGCTGGATGTGCATAACAGACAGCGGTTGACGCGAGAAAGAACAATATTGAATATACAATACATAATATTATTATGATATTATCGCGTTATAATTGCACCGCGAGCCGTTACATATTAACTGGAAACATCACCGCTGCAAGCGCTGAAGCGCGTTCGCAGCGCGTCGCGCAGCCGAGTGAAAATGACAAAGCACGCGCGTGTATGTATCTCCTCAGTGGGCGGGGAACTTCATGCGGGCCGCAGGGAATATTATCGAATAACATTTTCTTTTTTACCATAAAAATTCATAATATATTTGGCTATAACTCCATTTATTATGTTCAAATCGGATTAAAAAGTGCAGCATTCCCTTCTACGGAACATTTCCAATAAGATTGGTGCATTGTCAAACTAAATTATTCTACAAGGAATTAGATATGCATTGTCAACTATTTTTTTTCGTGATTTCCGATGCTTCCTGTAATTATACCCGGCAGTTGTCGCGCGTTGTGATTGCCGATGCGTTCATTTTAAGGCGTTTTTTTTTTTATACTTAGCGTGACCCTGCCGGGTCGTTGGATATGTATCAGGTTAAAAATTTGTCTGAAATTTTAAATTATTGGAATATCACAGACATAAAAAGAAAAATGATGATTTTCAACCATGATAAAAAAATAATTGCTCTATCCATAATACATTCATGAGAACAAATTGTCTCATCAGGTATAATTATTTTTACAATTTGTATGCGTTATATAATTTTACTTTCATGATATAAGTATAGTGAATAAATATATTAATTTTGTTATAGAATATTAATAATTATAAAACCAGTAATACATAAATTTAACTTATAAATCTTTAACCGTTATTTTGTATTATTGCTGTTAACAATTATATTTTTAGATCCTACTACACTTATGCAATCAAAAAGTAGCTCTGTATTTCCAAACAAAAACTTTAGTCTATCTTTAGAAAGAGAAAATGATTTTACTCATCTTGAATCATTGGTTGTTAAAGACCATGCTGGGTCAATCCGGTGGAGAACGATTCCGCAAATTTTGCGGAATCGCGTTGATTTTAATAGCCACTGATATACATACACGACTCCGCAAATTTAATATATATATATACACGATTCCACATAATTTTAAATGCAACGTTGCCATGCCGAAAACAAAATCTATATTATTATTGTAAGGGCCGAGCCACACTTAAGTGACTTGGCGCGCGGTACGCATACGACGGTGGCACCCGGTACGCGCGTTTTTACAGCGCGTTAAAATCGCTCTAGTGTACTAGGCGATAATATTAAACAATATTATGATATCATCAATATTATCAAATACCAATTGTTAAAAGTCCATCATTATATTTTGCAGATAAAGTATTAGATAAATGTCAATTATATATAAAAATATAATATACAGTTATTTCCAATATTTTCCCAAATCCTAACATTTACAGGTGAAATCAATTTAGTCAGTGACATACCTCCAATTTGACAACATTAAATAATTCTTTTAAAAAAAATGATCGGTTCGCGTATTGAGTTAATTACTTCCGAGCGAGGGAAAGAGTTGGCTTTAGTAAATTTATATAAACACAGATTTGTTGGTTATCGAAAAAAAGACGGTGCTCTGAAATGGAGGTGTTCATCTAATAAAAATTGTACGGCGATCATTTTTTCTACGTCTGAGAAGATACTTGTTTGCGATGTCTCTGGCAGCCATAACCATGATGCAGATCCTCAACCAAAATTAGATAGGCAAATTTTGAGAGAAAACTGCAAACGAAAGGCAGAAGAATCTATTTCATGCAGGCCAGTAAAAATTATTGAAAAAGAATTACTTAAAACACAATTGGATATTAAATGTTCAGATATTACATCGGTAAGAAAGGCTATGTACGATAAACGCCGAAAAATAATGTCCACGCTACCCAAATCGCTAAATGAAGCTTTAGAACAGCTAAGAAATTTACAATTAGACAATAACTTTATGTACAAAAACCAACAATTTATTCATGCTCCACCAAATGAACAATTTGTTTGTATAACAACGGCTAATAATATTTCATTTTTAATAAAAAATTGTACCGAATTATTCGGTGATGGTACATTTGAGTATTGCCCTAAATATTTTATGCAGCTATACACAATACACGGGTTAAAAAGTGGTTTCTACATTCCGTTAGTATATTTTTTTTTTAAAGACAAAAGTCAGAGTACTTATATTAAAATGTGGCAATTTATGAAAAAAATTGTTTTTGAAATGACTTCATGCGTATTTAATTTGAAAGCACTTCATGTTGACTTCGAATTAGCTGTCCACCAATCAGCAATCATAGTTTTCCCTGATGTCAGTATAAAAGGATGCAGATTTCATTTAGGACAAGCATGGTGGAGAAAAGTAAGAACTTTGTAATAGTTTTAATTAATTTAACAATTTTTATACT
Source organism: Therioaphis trifolii (assembly GCA_027580255.1). Taxonomy (NCBI): domain Eukaryota; kingdom Metazoa; phylum Arthropoda; class Insecta; order Hemiptera; family Aphididae; genus Therioaphis; species Therioaphis trifolii. The sequence continues at coordinate 83,360,789 of CM050405.1, read as the reverse complement.
TCAGATTTTTCAATTAAATATTAATTTTTAGATCCAAAGCGTGAAATCTTTAAGAGAAGCCTATACTACAGTAAATAATGATCTTGGAAAGTGGTTAAAACTTTTTTTTGGTTTACCATTTCTATCAAGCAATGATGTTGAAGATGCATTTGCAGATTTAATAAGTACATGTCCTGATGAGTCTGGTTTTGTATTTTCTGATTATGTTTTAAACAATTATATTGATAAAGACTGTCCTTTTCCACCACTAATTTGGGCTGAAGAACCATCAAAAATCCAAGGTAGGTTCTATAATTATTATTTAAACTGTATAATTTTTTTATAATTGTTATAATATTAATAACGTTATCACAGAACAACAAATGCAGCCGAAAGTTTTCATCGAACCTGCAATGGCCAATTTTATTACTCACATCCACCCATTTATTCAGTGCTGACAGTCTTATTAGAAACACAAACCGAAACCGATGTAAAAATATATTCAATTATTTCTCATAATGAAAAAAAGAAAATTAATCTTAGAGAAACAGAATGCATTGAAACTATTATTAGGGCATATGATAAGTATAAATCTTGTAAATCCCAAGATCATTTATTATATTATTTATCACTAACTGGCCATACTTATCAAGGTAAGGTAAGGTTTTAATATTTTTTTGTATGAAGTGAATAGCAAATCTAATATATTGTTACCCCATATTATTTTGATAACTATTTTGATAACTATAATATTTTTATATGTATTATAATAACAAATGTTTTTAATTGTATAGTTAATAGCTGATCTTTTTTATAACTTTTTTTGACTATATTGATTACTAAAAAAAAATTACAATTTATATAACAAGAGTAATTAATTGTATATTTTGTCGTATATATGAGTATCATATATCATGTTACAAATTAAAAATTAAATAACGATGCAATACCATAATATGTTGTCATCGCATTTATTAATTAATTGCGTTATTGAAATAATATAATTAAGTTGTTACTACGTAAGACATTAGTCCCCGGAGTATACTACAATTTGTATGGCAACGTTGCATTTAAAATTATGCAGAATCGTGTATATATATATTAAATTTGCGGAGTCGTGTATGTATATCAGTGGCTATTAAAATCAAAATTTGCGGCATCGTGTTATAGCCGGTCAATCAGTGATGTCCAGGATGATTCAGATGATGACCCAAACTGGGAAAATAAATGTAAAATTAACAGTGCTTAAATTACTTATTATAACTAAAATTTTGAAAAACTGAAATGTTCATTTACAATATTTCAATTTCTGTCCGAAATTGTAGTAATTTGTTATCACATTTTATAGTTAGCGATGATGATTCATCTTCAGAAGGTAACAAAACAAATGTTGTATTATTTTCCCCTAACACACAGACCTGGAAAGTTAATGCATTAAATGAAACAGAATGTACCAAATTAGAATTAAATAATCAAGGTCCATTAAGTCACCCGGAAAATGGAATATAGGTATCAAGTGTTAGCAATGATAACATTAAATTAGCAAATGTGACTAGAACCTTGGATTTAGATGAAAATAGTAAAATTGTGATTGATGTTGAATATTATATCCATAATTCAATAACTATATTTAAAATAAAAAAACAATAATTTAATTTATATATATATATATATATATATTGTATATTATACTATTTTTGTTATAGAATCAACTTCAGACGCAGGTACATCAAAATCTATATACAAATCTGCCATTTAATGTTAATGCTAATACATTCATGTCTTCTCATGGTAATGAAAAATTAAACACACATAATTAAATAATTTTCTTTTTATTATTTAGAATATTACTTAAAAATAAATTATATCCCACTGCAATCTTAAATAATAATTGTTGCTTACAATATACTAATCATTTATGTTTTGCATAATATTTATTAGCTAATAATACAATTGCTGTTAGATAATATACCTCAATATATCATATTCTTATGGCGTAGATATAATGATGTAGATTACAGGCTAATGACCTAGCTGTTGAAGCCTTTAATACTAATAAAAAAAAAAAAAAAAAAAAAAAAAAAAAATGATGTAGATTAGTTGTAGGCATCTATATTTAAAAAATAATTACTGCATATCTTAAAATAATATAACCAACAGAATACTAATTTTATTATTAATTTTTAATTATTTTAAAACTGTTTCATTTTTAGATTTTCAAAAATTTGTATTTACTTCTTTAACACATTTTAAGTATGACATTAGTGCTATGATGCACATTGTTAAAGACACAAATGAGAAGGTTCAAGTACTCATATCTCAATCAAATGGCAATCATTTTGATTCAGCGCTATCTCTAAAACAAAGTAGTGTAGATTTGAATATGTTTCCTATAACTACTGAAGACCAACTTATGGATATAGAAAAAAATATTGATGATATTAATTTTAAAAATGAACTGGTATTATTATGAAACATATTTACGTAATTGTTATTTCTATGTCTGGCTTATTTATTCATTTTTATCAACTTATATTTTTCAATATTTATATTATATCAGGTATGTAAGTTATCATTGTTAGTTGATAATAACAATTTAAACAACAGTGTGCGAAGAATAATTTCACGTTTGTGTGATGACACATTGCTTTTGAACTACTCATTAACTGGATTTAAACATAATAAGACATTAAGAAATCTGAATGTTTATCGTGTACTTATTGGTAGGGATATTATATATTTGTACATAATATACCACTGTTATAACTCTCCTTACCTATATTCCCACAATATTCTTGTTATCAATACCATTAAAATTTAAGTGGCATAAACATGAATTATTGAGAGGAACAACAAGTAAAAGTATTTCTTATAATCAAGCTAAAAAAATAGAATATCTGGTTTTTTTAAACACTAATTTATTTAATTTTACTATTTAGTATTATTATTATTATTTTTTAATTTAGTGTATCAAGTATTACTTTCGTATTTTTAATAAAGTAAATTCTATATTGTTTATTAATTTTAGCAGCTTTACAGTATTATATATCACCATGATAAATTATAGCATGTAGTCTACTATAAATTAAAAAAAAAAAACTTGAAAAAAGAATTTTATTATAAACTTTTTTGAATGCTCTATAACACAGTTAGATGTTTTTTATAACTTCATAATGTTAAATAGCCATCACCAATTCTCATATATTTTCTACCTTTCTGATTTATAAAAATGATCCTATATTCTATATTTTAAATCCATTAACTCATTTAAACTGTTAATTATAATTTTTTTATTTAGTTTTCTCTATTTTGTCTTTTTGCTTTTTAATATTATCTGGTTAATCATTTATAATAAATTATTTGTTCAAGATGCTGTGAGAATGAACGTACAATTTAGTAAAATTCCAGATCAAAAAATTTATGTTCCATTACGAGTTTGGTTGGATCATTCAAAATTCAGAATAAGAGACAAGAAAGAAAATAATAATAACACATTACATAATTGTTCTCAAGCTGTATATAAAATAAATGTTTTTATATAAATAAACTTTATAAGCTTTTTTATTTATCTCAAATAAAGTACTTTATTAAAATATTCCTAATATAATTTAAATAGAAGGTTCTAAGAATTGTTGCCCTAACTTTATACGATTGTTTTGAGGTAATGTTATAAGAAAGTTTTGAGGAAATGTCATTAGAATGTTTTGAGGTAATGTTGTGAGAAAGTTATAAAATAATGTTCAGTGAACCTTAATTTTGTGGCCAATTAATTATATTAGAATATTATAGGAACATTGAATAATTATGTGGAAATCAGTATACAACTTTCTCAAAAGGTAATTGTTCTATTGAATCTTTCCCAAGCTTTATGTTCTAAAATCAAATCAGCTTTATGTCTAGATTTAGTATCTTTATTTTTTTCATAGTAGATATCGTGTTCTTTTGCTGCTTCATCCAGCTTATTAACAGGTTTTTTATTTTTCTTTAATTTTGTACCAGGACCTAAGTAGTTATAAGTAGGCCAATGCATTTCAGGTATAAATTTACTGTTTAAAATATGATTTAGTCAGTCCTTCCCCTTTAATTAGTTTTTTTGGCAAACATTTTATAATTTCGATCAAATACTCTGTACTTTTTGGGGAATCAATCAACTTTTCAATTTCATGTTTGAAAAAGGTTACCATACCTAGTTTTTCATTATGAAAATTATTATTTCCTGCTCTTTCTTCTTCGGCGATTTTACACAATCGATTTATTATTTGGTTTAAATTATTTATATACATATATTGTACAGGATTTTCCGTGTAATATTTTAAACCTTCTCCAACATGTTCAGATGGTTTTTTCATTTCATTCTAAATATTTTTAATTATTAGATTATATTTATTAGAACTGGATGATTTTGGTTTTCCTGTTTTTTTTTATCGTTTTTTTGATATATCGAGTCGGTTTCTAATAATATTTTTTTATATGTTTTTAAATCCTCATCTGTATACGGTAATATAATATTATTTGTTTCATCCCATAGATTTGACTCTGTTAACAAATTCCACAATCCTTCTGTTCCTGTATATCGATTCTTGTTTAAAATAATATCGTTGCCGCTAAAACTTATTGCGTATTTCCAAATTGTATGACCTTTTTTATTGTCAGTTTTATTGTCATAAATCCAAATTCCAAAAGCTTTGTCTCTTAGATCTATGAGTTTCTGCCTAGAGATATTGCCTAGATGTGTTGTTTCTGGTGTTTTTATTGTTTGATTTTCTTCATCTCTTGTTGGTGTTTGAAAACTTGATATCATTTTCGATTTGTTTTCTCTATGAATTGGCTGCTCTATCAATGTCGATGTTTTTACAGGTACCAATGCTGTCTGTGAATCAACACCTGTTTTGTTTACAGCATTTTTTATGTCTATTAACACTTTCACTACAGGTTCGAAAGCTTTTTCTTTTCTTATTTCGTTGTTGATTTCTCTTTGATTTGCATTTTTAAAATTATTTTGTAGTTTTTTTCTAATTTTTAATACTTTTTTGGTTTTCTCTTTTTTTTTCCTATTCCTTATCATTATTTAAAGTATTTGGTTTAAACATCTCACTTTCTTGAAGACCTCCTCCTTTTCTCATTTGTTTTGTAAGATTATTCTGAATTTTTTTAATATCGCTATCATTCATTTATAATAGATATATTTAAAAAAAATATATCTAAATTATATTACAACATAAACGTCCAATGTAAACCTAAACATAAACATCCAACGTCTAACATAAACGTGCAATGTAAACCTAAACATAAACGTCCAACATTCAACGTCTTATGTAAATTTTAACATAGTTTTTTCTCAAGTTTATTATATATATGATTATCTATAACATCCAGAGAAATGTATCCAATTTTTTTTCCCAACAAAGTGCACAAAATTATTCAAATTTTTCTTTAGATAGAGTTGAACTATAAAAACTTTCCCAAGTTTTACTCACGTAGTGTTTTTGTTGTTTAAAAATAAAAAAAAAATTTGAATTATTCCGTATCAATTTTAAATCGCTCGAGCTAAAACAATGAGTTAAATAAATACAGGAAATATTTTTATGTCTGCCTCTGACAAAATATTCCTTTACTAATGATTGATCTTTTTCCAAAATCCTATCATCAAAAACAACTAGACTATTTGTTTGACATTCGTCGACAGGTACTATATCTTGATCAGAGAAATGCGAATCAATATTAAAATTAATATCAAATATTTATTGTACAAATTTATACACTGGTTTTCCAGATTTTTGGAGAACACATATAGATGTTGATAATCAACCCAATACTCTGTGATAATATTCCTTAACAACGTAGTCTTATCAAAACCAGAACCTCCAACAATTAAACATCGAATAGGACAGGAAGTAAAGAATCGTTTTTATTTAGAGTTTCGGTTTCAAAAGGATAAAGCTTAAAAATATATTTTTTCATATTTATTATAGAGTTTTTAAATATTCCAATATTTAAAAGAGTATATAAACAAGGGGTATTTTACTCAAAAATTACTAAATGTTTTGAGTAACCATTACTCAATTTTTCCAAACCTTTATAAATTAAAGTGAACTTCACTGGATTCGAATTCATTTCTTCAATATCATTAACTGTAAATTTTTTAGAAAAGTGGTCTGGTAAAATTACTTTTAAATTATTATCTAAAATTACTAATAATTTTTGCCCATACTTTGTCACAACATTTTCAAAGTTTGTTACCTTATATTTTTTTCCGAGTTCCAAGTTTTTTAATGAGATGAAGTATGTGTGAATTTAAAAGTGTTTTTTAGTTTACCATTTATTATAAATTTTTTTTTTTTATTCTAACCCGGATTTTTCATCTGAGTTGGTTAGAAATGAACCTGGTTCATTAGTTTTAAAGTTTAAAATCAAGGAAGCAGAAGATTTTCAGTATTGGTTAACTATTTTTTCTGTTGAGGTCTAATAAATCGAGATAAAAAATTGGACCTTTGAGTAGGATAAATTCGTTTCCATTTTGATCGAAAATACTGATGTTTATAGTTTTAAATGTTTTTAAGCTTACAGGAACATAAAATATTTTCTCTGGTCTTACAAATAAATTATTAGAATCAAATAAAAACACGAATAAAAGTTCTTCCTCTACATGGTGAATATCATTTACAGAGGAGAACGATTTTTCAATCATGTTGCAATGAATTTCTAAAGGTGTAATAATTATGTTTTCATATATAGGTGATAAACCTATATATGACCTTATAGAAAAATGTTTCTTATTTATTCTAAAACATTTGTTTAAATTTTCATCAAGTTCGAAATATTTATCAGATTCAATTAATATGGTATAATTATTTAAAAGAGATATTTTCATATTTGTTGGTATAATTTTATTTAATTCTTCTATTGTATAATAATCAGATTTTATATTGTATTCAGTGATCCATATAAATATTTCCCTCTAATATCCACATTTTATTGTTTATAAATTTTGATGTTTTATTACCAATATGAGTGATTTCTCCATCAGATTGTCGAAATTCATAATGGTAATTTTCCACTCCTAAAATCTCTTTTAAATAATCTTCGAATATAAAAGAGATGTTTGAAGTAAAATGTATAATATTATTTTCATCTAATTTAATTATTGTTCTTTTATCAGTGGTATTTTTATTTAGCTCATGTTGAAATTGTTTTAAAGAATAAATGCCTTTTGTTATCACAAATTTTGTGTTTAAAATTACAAATTTTATATTGTCTTGAAGTTTATATTCTTTCGCTATAATAATACAATCTCTGTCGAATCTGATAACTGAGTAATCTAATTATATATACTCTAAATTCAAATATTTGCAGAAATTCACATCTAAATGATTGTAAGGATTACATGTTATTTTAACTATATTTTCCTCTGAAAGACTTATCACAACAGGACTAATTTTTTTGTTTAACTTGTCAATTGTATATCTGCCTGGCTCCACAGTAACTATTATACCGTCAATTGTAATTACACAATCTGTTTTAATTCTGACCAAATTATGTAAACCAGTAAATGTTAAAGCCTAAAGTCCTAGTAAAAAATTACCAGAATTAGCCAAGGGACGTTCTAAATGTATACTATTATTTTAATTTTTATTAAAACCGTCTATTATTTATAATATATAAATATTATAAGTAAAAAAAATAAAAAAAAAAACAACTGAGTATTTAATTCGAATGATGATCTACTTTCGTTATCGTTTGTATGACGTCATACAAGGATAATTACTCAGTTGAGTTAAAAGAAAACAAATGTATAATAAATCGACAATCACCGCAGGGAACTGTATGATTGGGAAAAATATTGCAAATTTTTTTACAAAAAAATAGAATGCGAAAAAAAAAAAAATATCGTATAATAAATGGAAGATACTTCGAATATGAATACTAAATACCATTCTAAATACTGTGTTGTTTTCGACACAAATATTGCTTATAAAAATTGGTCAAGACACTGCCAAACAAAAAAACACAAAAATAATGATCCTAATAATACAATCACAACAAGGATTCGTAAGAAAACAATAACAACAACCAAGAAACTTAAAAAACAAAGAGTACCTAAACACCATAGAGTTTTCCATAAGTTCAGTGAAAAACTTTAATAAATCCAAAAAAAATCGATCTGTTATCTTGGAGAAAGATACTGCCTTCAATAGCAGAGTTAAAACGTTCACAATTAATAATAATTTTGGGTTCAAAGATACTATAAAATGTATGAGTCATGTAGAAAGAATAGTTTTAGGTAAAATTCAAGAAGGATTAAATAAACAACATGGTTTAAAAGTAAATTTTATTTTGCACTGTATACATCAGAGAAAAATTACTGGTACAGAAACCATGGAGTATAAGGACACTCATTTTAAAACAAAGAATGAAATAATATTGAAAAAGACTGATCGAAGTGAGTAGGATCTTGGAGTGAAAACTAAATTAACGAATGAAATGCAAGAGTTTCAAATCAAACAAAGAAAAAAAGGAAAGAGTTACTGTATTCAAAAATAATATGAGAAAAGTTCGAGATCATGATCATTTAACTGGAAATTATAGAGGAGCTGCACATACTTACTGTAATTTAAATCATCAAGTTCCTAGATTTATTCCTGTTTTATTCCACAACCTTTCAGGTTACGATGCACATTTATTTATAAAAGAATTCAACGGCGATAATCAAAGAATAAACTTGACTCCAGATAATGAGGAAAAATATGTTTCTTTTTCAAATATTTCGGACTACCAATAATCTGCTTGTATGAAAAATAAATGTTTGAATAAATTGTGTAAAAAAAGTATAACAAATATTGTCTGTAATAATCAAATCGAGATAAGATTTTTAGATTCATTCAAATTGCTATCTTGCAGCTTAGATGAATTAGCTAATAATCTAGAGAAAAACCAGTTTAAAGAACTCGGAATACATTTTCCAAGAGAACATCTAGATTTAATAAATAATAAATTATCTTATCCTTATGAGTATATGGATTGCATCAAAAAGTATAGTGAAACATGTTTACCTCCCAAAGAGCTTTTCTATAGTTCTCTTACAAAAAAACATATAACAGACGATGATTATAAAAATGCTCAAGAAGTTTGGAGTGCGTTTAATATACAAAATCTCAGAGAATTTACCATGTTGTATAATAAGATAGATGTTTTCTTATTAAGTGATATCATTGAAAACTTTCGTCATCTCTCTTTAGAAACATACAAGTTGCGCGGCACTCACTGCCTCGATAGTTGTTGCCAGTCAAGTTTTTTTCGCGGGCACAATACTCCACGCGAATCGCGACTATTTTGGGTACACTTCCGTATGAAAAAAAAAAGAACTTAAAAAAAAACACAAGTAACGTGGACGGAAACGATATATTTGAGAAGACAAAACAAAATATATAGTTTTGTACTAGCGGTAGGTGGGAGGTTATCGTCGTCACTGTCGCGGCCTTTGGCGTGGCTGGACAAGAGAGTGAACGCTGTACGTAATGGTCGGTGTACTATTGTATCTACGACCATTACGGACCGTGTCATACTCCCCCGCTGAGCCGCACAAAGTGTGCGACCCACGGTGGACGACCTGGTGCCTACTGTCGTGGCGATGAGGGCGGGGTTTCCTCGAAGAAGGGAGGGTCCTCGTCACCTTCCCCGTCCGGTAACTCTGGAAGTTGTGGGAGTGTGGAACCGAGGTAGATGTCTTCGACATCTCTGCTCAGATCCTCCACCGCGGCCGACTCGTTTGAGCTTACTGGAGTGGCAGCTCCAGGGCTTGGCGGTTCGACCTCCATCACTTCCGGTAGTGTCCCGTGGTTGGTGTCGTGGTGGAAGTGGTGGATGGTGCCAGGGTTGAGGGCTTCTCCAGCCGATGTTGTTGGCTGGCCTTCCTCTCCTTCTTCCTCGCCACCATCTTCCGGAACCTCTTCTTATTTTTTTGTTGCTTCCTCGTCAACTCCCCCTTTGTAGACTCCGCGACCGCCTTCACCGTCGATGACGGTGGGACGGCCGTGGTGTTAGTCGGGCGGTATGGCATGCCCGGTTTGACCAGGATCGCGCGGTTCCGCTCGGCCACTGACCAGTCGGAGGGAGTTGGCGGAATCTTCACCGGGAGTGTGGGGTAGACCGGCCGGTGGTTTTTGCCTCCGGTGTCGGCCTCGTGGTGCCCCTATTTACCGGTGTCGATTGTGGAGCAGATGGGTCCCCCCTGGCCGGTGGAGGTTTCGGGACAGAAGTCGTTGGCGGTGATGGCTTCGTCCCGGCTGTCGTTGGCCTCTTTCTTTTGTTAGGACGCTCGGGTGTCTGAAGGTTGCGCTGGATGGCTGCTGCGCACGCGTCCCAGCCTCGTTGGAACGCCACCTCCAGAACAGGGTCCTGACGCAGTATCGCCTCCGGCATCACTCGTACGTCCTCCACCGATGGTTGTTGGCCGCCGCTGGTGCGTCCGGCCTGTGACGCCTGCTCCAGCATTGCCGCGACTTGCTGGAGGGTGAGGGGTTGTGCTGACCAGTCTGACACCTTTTTGTCGGCCATATTTCTGTAATAACTTAGGATTAGTACATGTCTGGTTTAAATGGTGTACCTATGGCCTCCTGTAGTTGTCATGGGCGCGTTTCAGGCATGAGACATGGATTTTCCGTGGCGGGTGTTGGTCTGTTAGGAATACACCTTTCCAACCTTTTTTGCCAAGCGGACCGGTCCCCACCATTTAGGAGCGAAACCGGCGTGAAAACCTTCATGTGCTTTTGACAGGTGGTGTGACTTGTAGTAAACTACGTCGTCCTCACTAAACTTCGAGTTATTGTGCCCATCTGCCGTCTGCTTGATTCCTATAAACACGCTGCTCACGCGCTGGCCGTTCACCATTCAAATTTTCGATGTGGACGTGCGTATATGGTGCGATGGCCCAGTCCCCGGGTCTTTTGCATTCCCTGCCAAGAACAAGGACCGCGGGGGTATACCCAGTCACCTCATTACGCCTATTCCTAATCGAGAAAAGGATGGAAGTCAGTTTTGTGTCCCATGAGCTGTGTTTGCCTTCCACGAGTTGTGTGCGCAAACCTTTTTTTAGCTCTTGGTTACGGCGCTCAACCGGATTGACCTTCGGGTGGTATACCGGAGTTGTCCAACCGATCGCTCCCCACTTGTCCAATACGTTAACCATTTCGTTTGAGACAAATTGGGGTCCGTTGTCACTGAGACACACGCGTGGGTTACTGAAACGTGAAAAAAACTCGCGTTCTAGTGTTTCGATTATCGTTTTAGTGGTGGCGGTACCTAATGGGTAGGCTTCGGTCCACCTGCTAAAACAGTCGGTCGCTACTATAATATATATATATGATAGTATATACGATTTTCCCCTACTTGTACGAGGGCAGGGGCCCATGAGGTCTATACTAATAACTTCCCAAGGTTGTCGGGGTGTTCTGGTAGTTATCGGGTTGTCGGAGCGCGCGTTGAGTGGCTTAGTACACGCGCACACATGACACGCGCCAACGTATTGACGTACGTCGTTTTTCTGACCTTTCCAATAAAACCGTTGACAAACCTCCCGATACGTTTCCTTCCAACCGGGGTGGTTGGCTAAAACGTGGTCATGATACCTCAAAATGATTTGTTGTGTTTTGGACTTTGGTATCACGACGAGTTGTTTGTCGCTGACATTTACACGTAGAAGTACGTTGGAAAAGACATATGAGTCAGTTCCAGTGTTTCACGCGGGTATATCCGAAGTGATGTTTTGGATGACTGCGTGTGTTAATGGGTCTTCGGATTGCCACGTAGCGAATGTCGTGACTGATGGTGGTGTGTCGTTATCGTGGTGAGCGAAAGTAGAGAAAAGGTTATCGGTTTTGGGCCGACCGGTGGTGTAAGGTGTCATGGGAACACCCACCAGCTTTTCTTCGAGGACGTCCTCGTTTACTGGATAGCGCGATAACAAGTCGGGTGCCTCGTTGAGCTTACCCGGGACATGTGTCGTGGTAAAATCCAGGTTCGATAGTTGTAGTGACCATCGTGTTAACTTGGAATTTTTATTCTTCGCCCTATGTAACCACGTTAACGCTGAGTTGTCGGTAAAGAGTTCAAAACGTCGGGATTCTAGGTATGGACGAAACTTATCCGTCGGCCGTCGCCCAGATTATAGCCAAACACTCGCGTTCGACCGCTGAGTACCGTTTTTGAGTGTCGCTAAACTTTTTGCTCGCGTACGAGACTATGCGCTTGTCCGCCGGGCTGTCACCCCTTTGGAATAGGATTGCTCCCACGCCAATCTCGCTCGCGTCAGTTTGAAGACAAAACGGCGCGCTAAAATCTGGTGGAGATAGTTTTGGTGACGTGTATAGTGCAGTTTTGATTTGATCAAAAGCACGTTGTTCCGTACCTGTCCATGTCCACCTATTACCTTGTTGTAGTAAATTCGTAAGTGAGGCGATGGTGTCAGCGTAGTTGACAACAGACTGACTGTACCAGTTGCAAACCCCCATGAATTTACGAACGTCTTTTACCTTTTTGGGAACCGGCAAACTTTTGATGCAGTCTAATTTCTCCGGTTGTTTGTCAATGCCATTCGCGTCTAAAATGTGTCCTAAAAAGGAAATTTCGGAAGTACCTACTCTACACTTTTTAGTGTGACACGTCAGTCCGAACCTTTTTAGACGTTCAAGAACTTTGTCTAAGTGGGTGAGATGGTCGTTGTCGCTATTTGAAAAAATCACGATGTCGTCTAAGTAGACCTGCACGAACACATCCAAAAACCCTCTCAATACTTCGTTCATGAGTCTTACAAAAATCATGGGACTGTTTTTGAGACCGGATGGGAGAACTCTGAACTGAAAAAGACCTCTACGCGTCCGAAAAGCCGTATATTTTCGCGCCTCGCTATTCAGATCGGGAATAGGGTATGCGTCGGATTCCGTAACGTCGTTAAGCCGTCTGTAGTCGACGCAAAGTCGGGAGGTACCATCCTTCTTTTTTGTCAAAACTACTGGGTTGGCCCACGGGGAGGTACTTGGTTCGACGATTAGTTAACCTTCGATTAGTTTGGTGCGGCCTACCTTATCGCTGAATACTTCCGGATATTTATTCAATACTGCGGTAAGTCTCGCGCGAGTTTGTTTGTAGCCCCCAATTTCTAATGAACATAAATCGGGACTTGAACTGGGTGGTTGTGGTTGACCCTTCCAGCATGTTGAAGTCCTAATCTGTGAACCCATGTGAATTTTAGTTGCGACGTAGTCCCAAGAGACTTCGTTATTCACGAGAAAGTCGTGTCCTTGTAACACGTCACAATACAATTTGTCTAGGATGATAGCTTCAAATGAAATTTTTAAAGCCCCAATCCTAGTTTCGAATAAAACGGTGCCACTGGTTGATGTGGTGTGGCCGTCCGCCAATCGAACCGTTGATGGTAGTCCGTTTAATTGTTTGCCGAATTTACGGGCTATAGTCGGATTTACATAAGATTTTTGGGCCTGCGAATCTAATAACGCTGTTAAGAAGCCTGACGGAAATTCGAGCTCAACCGCGGGGGTTGGGATTTCATCCGGGCGTGTTCGATTATAGTTACTAGACGTAGGTAGTGGCGGAGAGCGGGACAAGTGGTTCTGAATCGCGCAGACAGATGTATGGTGTACGGTGCTACCCATCGGAACCAAAACATCCGTGACGATGGCCTCTGTGCTCGCCCGACTACCTATTTTCGCAGACTGACCTAACGCGGGGGTGTGTGACGTGATGTGTATCGCGCCTCCGTTACCCGTGGTGGTAAACGCCCCTTTCTCTGTTGCCTTTGTCCCTTATCCTATGGCTGCCCCAGCAGCCGAGTGATGTGGACGTGACATACCACCAATGGGGTGGTATGCGTCCGTGGTGATGGGGTGGTGTCAGTTGGGGGTCTTAGAATGGGCGCCGTTAGGTGTTGTGTTGTCCGCGTTGAAAGTGGCGTTCGCGGACGTGGCGGAAAAAATTGTGGAACGTGAGTTGCTTCCCGAAAAACTTTTCCCGCCCGTAATACCGAGACTACATTATGATGGGGGGGGGGTTGTGTTGGAGTCGTAAGGGTGGACTTCCGGCTCCCTCGCCGTTTCCCGACGTGGTCGGGTTGTGCTTGCACTTGCTATGCCGTGTAATTCGCAGCAGAACTTGCACGGCCCCGGCGGTTTTTTTTGAGGAAAATTCGCACTCGGTTTTTGTACCGGAGGGCCCTTGTGTAGCCTAACCACCCCCTTTTTACCGTGTGGGGTAAACTCCCGTGTAGGAGGTGGGGTGGGTGCATTCGTACCGGGGTCTGGTATACACGCGATACTACGCAATTCGCTGAACGTAGACGGGCGGTGTAGACGAATGTGCGTACGGACTGACTCGCGTGTTAAACCGGCGATAATGTGGACTAACTCGGACTCGGATAGCCCCGTATTAACGCGGCGCGCGAGCTGATATTTTTGCAAAATAAATTCCGTAAGCGTTTGCGACGAATTTTGCGGTGTGGACAGTATATCGGCGCGCAATCGTAGACGGATTTCGTCGTTGTCGAAATTTTGTAAAAATTCGACTCGAAACTCGTCCCAGGATAGGTCCAGGATAGGACTTTGATGGACTTCCACCAAGTCGCAGCTGTACCCTTTAATTGCGGCTCGACCGCCCTACACCAACCGGAAATGTGTATGCGCGCTTGCTGTAGGACTGATTCCGTATTTGTGAGAAACCGAACGGGGTCCTCCACCCTCGTTCCGGTAAACTCGGGTAGGGAGGCCCTTGCTGCGCGCAAGTCTTCGTACGGAATTAATACGGAATGCTCCTCTAAGCGCGACGCATATGGTTGATAGTGGGACGCACTATCATTTGGGACCGATCGATCACCCGTTAAATCACGCGTGTGTTGCGGTAGATTTAGTGCGGCGTGAGGTAGATTTAGTGTTCGCGCCAATGTCGATGGTCGGTTGTGTCGCGTGACGTTCGTGCGTTCGAACCTGCTCGCGTGCTGGCGACGGTGAACGTGGTCTCGGTCGTTCGTGTATCTCCGTTGTCGAGTGTACGTGTTTGTGCATGATAGCGGAATAAAAGACGCGAAATACGAAATTCGGTTTGTTTACGTTAACAGCTGTGTGCGTTGTTTTTTTTTTTTCCTTTCGTATGATCCGCTTACCCAGATAACGTTTCGTGTATGTTCATCGAGATAGATAACAATACTGGAGTGCGTACTAGGCACCAAAAAAACGGTCATCCGGTTTAAATGTTATCCCCACCACCATACGGCAAAAAAATAACAAGGCATACGTAAAACGTAATACACTATAGTACTATAAAGTGACTGTGACTGTGGCTGTAATTTTTTTTTTATTTTTACTTTAAATTTATTTCATTTTTACCTTTTGTGTGTTATTCGATATTACGAGTAATAATATTATATTTTATTGATAATAATATGGTTATTTCATGTGCTGCATTTGGTTGTACTAATAGGCAATTTAAAGGGAATACTATCCAATTTCATCGGTTGGTAATTTATAAATTTTATAAATACCTACAAATTTACAAATACAAAATTCAAAATAGTGAAGCAACCATTTACTTCATTAGACAGGTTGATCGAATTTTTGATATACTAAATTCTAGAATTCCTTTTTCTACAGGTTTTAAAAGCCCAATCAACTCTGGAAACATAAATACAATAAAAGCAGTATTTGAACAAACAATTAACTATTTAAAAAATTTAAAAATCCATGAAATACCTATATTATCTAGTGGTAGAAAAATGTTTGCTATTGGCTTCATAATAACTATGAAAAGTACCTTGTGTGTATCGTACCAGTTACTTAATAAGTCACAAAGTCCACTAAAATTTGTTCTTACATACAAAATGTCGCAAGACCATTTAGAGCTTTTTTTGGATTGTGTACGTGCTAGAGGTGGCTCAAACAACAACCCCAACTCAGTTCAGTTTAAAAATACTCTGAGACAGTTGTTGTTTACAAAAAATATTACTGTTGAAGTGGTAATTGTTCAAACTTAGATCTCCCAGAAGGAGATATTATAGAATCCCGTTCAGAAAAGCGTAGCTTATTAGTTGAACCAGCCAACACTATAAATGAGAGTGAACTAGAGACGTATTTGTGTCAGTTGGATAGTATTAATTTAGGACATTATGTCAACGATATTTTAGATTATATTGATGGGTATATTGTAAGAGGTATACTAAATAAAATTATTTGTCCGGAATGAATTCATTTACTAATTCAAAACAATTTTGATCATGAATATGGTCATTCAAATTTTACAAAATCTGTAAGTAGGGGGAAATTAATGACCATATCTAATGCTGTTTCATTAATTATACAGCAATTAGAAAAATCATTTCAAATAATAATTTAAAAGAAAAAAAACTTCATGATAAATCAAAATTACTTATTATTGAAAGCGCTAGAAAAAGTATTTTAAATAAAAGTAAAAATTTTTATTTTCCTAACTCATTCTACTCATGTAGATTTTGGATTACCTAGCCACGAATACAACCTCTTTAAATTAATATGTGAAAAATTTGTAAATATTAGAATGCCGCACTATGAAAAACGATATCTGTCAGACAAAAATTGACAAAAATTATTTTATTTAATAATATGTAAGTTTAATACGATGTAATGTTTAAAGCCATACATGTTTATTAATAACATTTGACGTTTATTAATTTGAAATTTGAATAAATTAAAGTAATTATACAATCATATAAAAGAAATATTATTATTACCCTACACCTACTATTGACGCCGCGTCTTACTGTGACCAGTGTGACTACAGAATATTAGAATTAATAGAATTTAAAAGAAATTTTCAAATTTAATTCAATTATTATCATTTAATTATTCAATTTATTCTGTGCTGTACTGCTGTGACTGTGAGTCGTGAAGTGTTTCTTGCCGTACAGTGGAGGGGATAGCATCAATTGCCGCCTGTCGTGACCTGACCGTTTTTTTTTCGTTGCTGATATAGGGAGTACGCACTCCAGTATTGTTATCTATCTCGTTGTGTGTGTTACGGGTTTGATATTAGAACGACCGCGCGGTATGATAATCGCTGATTACAAATACCCGGTGCGGCAACGACGACGGTGGTGATCGGCACGACTGCACGAGTACGATTTCACGGTCACGGCCGGCGTGGTGTTCTATTATCACGTGGGTCGCAGGTGAAGGAAGAGTGGTGGGCGGTGTTAGTTTGATTAGAGCTACAGACCTTCCGTATCGCTGTTATTTTTGGACGCGCGGTTTTCCCTTATGGTCCGACAGACTGGGTATTACATAACGACGACCAAAAATGAAATACACCACGTGAAATATATTTCCTGTAAAAATACTCGCCAAGGTATATTCAAAAGCGAAACTTACCAATCTTCCTCGAACCGAGTGATTCAGTTCCGGGGAGTCAATTTGACGCGGCACTCACTGCCTCGGTAGTTGTTGCCGGTCAAGTTTTTTTCGCGGGCACAATACTCCACGCGAATCGCGACTATTTTGGGTACACATTCGTATGAAAAAGAAAAGAACTTAAAAAAAGTAACGTGGACGGAAACGATATATTTGAGAAGACAAAACAAAATATATAGTTTTGTACAGTCTTTCGTTGTGCGTACCATGCGGACTCGGGGACTCTACCTGTCAGACCGATGGTTGGTAGCAGAGAGCGAGCCCGTCCGCGGTGTGGATCCACCGTGTGTTACCGGCGGCTTCCCTGCTCCACCTCAGCGCCTATCGAGGCGGTAGGTGGGAGGTTATCGTCGTCACTGTCGCGGCCTTTGGCGTGGCTGGACAAGAGAGTGAACGCGATACGTAATGGTCGGTGTACTATTGTACCTACGACCACTACGGACCGTGTCAAAGTTAGATCCTTTGTGGTGTTACACAACTCCAGGTTTTGCGTGGAATTGCATGCACAGAAAAACAGGAGTAAAATTTGAATTATTAACAGATTATGATATGCATTTATGCATACCTTTCTCATATGAGAAAGGATTGAGAGGAGGGATGACTCAATGTAGTGTTAGATATTCAAAAGCAAACAATAAATACATGATGGAAAAATTTTATAAAAATAAAGATTCTGTTAATTTGGAATATTTAAACGCGAACAATCTTTATGGATGGGCAATGTCTCAATACTTACCTTCTGGAAGATTTAAATGGATTGATCCAGAAAAAATAACAGATATATTAAATCTTAGTGTAGATTTTTCTAAGGAATATATTTTCGAGTTAGATTTAACTTATCCTCAAGAACTTCATGATAAACATTCAGATTTTCCACTCGCTCCAGAAAATCAATTCGACGGTGTTCCACTACCTAAGCTCCTAAGCTCACTCTAAATTTATATGAAAAAAAAAGTATGTCGTCCACTACATTACATTACAAGAATATATTCGTAATGGTTTGAGAATAGAGAATATTCATAAAATCTTGGAGTTTGACCAATCTCCTTGGTTAAAAATTTACATTGATTTAAACACAAATCTCAGAACAAAAGCTAGAAATAATTTTGAAAAAGATTTCTATAAATTGATGAATAACAGTGTTTTCGGTAGAACAATGATGAATGTAAGAAATCATGTTGATATTAGATTGGTAACAAATGCTTCGCAATCAGAAAAATTAGTTGCGAAACCAAATTTCGATAGAGCTACGATTTTCACAGAAAATTTAGCTGCAATACATATGAAAAGAACTTCTACCAAATTGTTTCAGCCAGTTTATGTTAGGATGACTATATTAGACATTTCTAAAAAATTAATGTATGATTTTTATTACAATGTTTTGAAGGAGAAATACGGTGATAAAATAAGAATATTATATTGTGATACAGATTCTCTAATAATAGAAGTGAAAACGAATGATTTTTATCAAGATATGAAAAATGATATAGACCATTATGATACATCTGATTATCCTTTGGATAATATTTATGATATACCATTAGTTAACAAGAAAGTTATAGGGAAATTCAAAGATGAGCTTAATGGTAAAATAATGGCTGAATTTATTGGTCTGCGATCGAAATTATATTCCTTCACGGAACATAGTACAGGGAAAGAAGTCAAAAAAGCAAAAGGAGTGAAAAAATATGTGGTTGATAAAGAAATATGTCATAATGATTTAAAAAAATGTTTAACAACTCAAAAATCTCTAAGTGTTAAACAAAATATTTTTAGTACAATAAACCATGACATTTGTACAATCGAACAAAATAAAACAGCACTCAGTGCTCATGATGATAAAAGATTTATACTAGAAAATGGAATTGATACTCTAGCTTGGGGCCATTATAAAATAGAAATATCTAGAGAAAACTTCATTGACCATATTAATAATGTAATCAAAAATAATAACAAAAAAATAGAGAAAAAAAAAACTAAGTGTAAAAGACGACGGACCATAATATTTATATTTAAAAAAAAAAACTAAGTGAAAAAAACCACGGACCATAATATGTATATTTTTTTAAAAAACTAAGTGAAAAAGACCAAAGACCATAATATAAATATTTTTTTAAAAAACTAAGTGAAAAAGGCCATGGACCATAATATAAATATTTTTTAAGAAATCTAAGTGAAAAAGACCACGGACCATAATATAAATATTTTTTAAAAAAACTATGTGAAAAAAAACCAACAAATTAATTTTAAGTTAAAAAGATCAACTAATTTGTTTTAAGTGAAAAAGATCAACTAATTTGTTTTAAGTGAAAAAGATCAATAAATTAGTTTTAAGTGAAAAATATCAACTAATTTGTTTTAAGTGAAACGGATCAACTAATTTGTTTTAAGTGAAAAAGATCAATAAATTAGTTTTAAGTGAAAAATATCAAAAGTGGCCTAGAACCGGCACTTATATACTACTGTTCTGGATGGTCACTTGTATCAATAGATGGATTACAATTAAGAATAAATTATGTAAATCCTCTTAGAGAGTCTACATATTATATAAATTTACATACATATATTAAAAATAAAAAAGCTATGATTAATGTTCAAAATAATGATAATAAATGTTTTATGTCGAACTAAATTCGATAACAGAGTGAATAAAAGCAAATTTAGTAAAAAAAAATTTAAAAATTTAGAAAAAAAAAGCGGTTTAAATTTTAAATGCAATAATTTTCCGACACCGATCAATCAAATAAAAAAATTCGAAAGGATTAATGAATGTGTCAATTAATGTATATAGCTTAAATGATAAAAATATAATTTTTCTTTTGTAATTTAGTAATGTGATATGTAATGTGAGGCGCAGAACAACGAAGCGCGACCTGGAGTGCGACTGCGAGCGTGCGCGCGCGTTCATCGCGACTGTGATACGTTCCGCGGTCGGGCTTACGCGATGGTGACACGGGCCGAGCTCATGGCCAGAAAGGACGTTTCAACCGCTCGGAGACGTGCGTCGATGTTTGACGCGTCGGCCGCGGTGATTTCGCGTACGTGCGCGACTTGTTGCTGCTCGACGAGCGGCGGGAAAACTGCGGCGGTCCTGACGTCGGTCTTGAAGGCTGCCACTTCATGCCCTACGGTGGCCTCCCACACCTGGTCGGCACGTTAGTCGAGGGCGTCCAACGACCCCTCGTTCACACCGGCTAGCACAGCTCGTACTGTGGGTGGCAGCTTCGTACGCCAGAACGCCTCCATGGCCGTGTCGCTCATATCCTCCGGATAAAGCTCACGCATGTCGCGGAGGAGCTGGGACGGCGCACAGTGGTGTCAAATAAGTATGTAGCTGGCCAAAAATAGGAAAATTTTCCATCGAGTTTTATACAAATAACTATGTATGTGTGTTTATTACAACCTATAGATGAGTTAATTACTATATTATCTATAGTAATAATCATATCTCTTGCCATGAGGTTGATTAAATCATTTAAACTGCTTCATTCTGCGGAAAGAAGTCCTTGCGTACGTAATATAAAAAAAAAATTTTTCGGCGTTTTGTTTAATTGAGATCAATTGTTATTGTATTGCATTCAAAATGGAAGATACTTCGGCTATTATTCAAGGTAATTTTTCATCTATTATATGATTTTTTTAATTTAAACCTTTGTTATCAAATTATGTATTAGTAAAAATACGCTGATATTGAATTTCAGAAGGGTGGCAAAAATTCTTGGGACTTCTTGAAGGTTCAATTTTTTTTTTTTTTTTAAAGCTAAAGCATAAGTATTTAAATAAGCTATTGATTATTTGCCCCGATTTGCCCGAAATTGAAATATTCGTTTTATTCTGTTTAGATATAAGTAATGATGATGATGCGAAAACCGTAACAAATCGTTGTTTGTTCGAATATCTCATTAATGGAGGATTTATGTTGCATACAAGTTTTTGTGAAACACGAAAAACATTGATTATTTATTTAAGACATAAGCTAGGTAATAAATGTAATTTGGAAATGGAAGAATTTGAAAAATGTATTAAAGGAAAATAGAAGGATTTTGTAGCACTTTGCATAAAAAATGGAAAGAATCCAATCGCTGTACTGAAAGATTCGTAGCTAAAAATGAAAACTGGTTAAAATTATGTTTTAATATTAGTGATTTAAATAATATACAAGTTGGACCAAGTGGAACGCCACGAACACTTTTTAAGGAATTAAGTGAACGGTCTAAACGTAGATATGTAGAAAACGTAAAAGCAACGACTTCATCAGAAGAGTTAATTTATGCAACAAAATCTGTATTGCATACTGAGGGAAAACGTGCAGCAGCTGATCTATTGAATCAGTCAACTTCCACATCTCCTGGTCGCGCTTTAAAAATTAAGAAAACCTACTTAAATGCACAGAAATCGCGAATTACTATTACTCCATATACTGGAGATGAAGCTCTAGCATATATCATTGATTGTCGTATTACAAAAAATGCATATCAACAAACACGAATAGGTGCAAAACAAAGAGGTGCTAATATATATCCAAGTTATAAACGAATAATTGAATCCAAGCAACTTTGTTATCCAGTAGGTATAAATGTGAATGAAATTAGTGCGTCAATACCTTAGCAACAGTTATTGGATCATACTACTAGGCGTTTATGTGAAATACTTGATTTTTCTCAGTATAATACTACTTTTAAAAATTCTGAAAACTGTGAAGTAGAGTTTATATTTAAATAGGGTTGTGATGGTAGCTCTGGTCACACTGAATATCACCAAGCTTTTTCTTGAAACGAAATTGAAATGGAATCAAATGTTTTTAATGATACAAACGTGTTCATGTTTTGTTTAGTCCCTTTGAAATTGATCTTACATAATAATATACATAGTATAATATGTTTAAATAATGGTAAAATAAATAATTTCCAATTCAATATTATGTTTTAATTTCTTATTATAGGTAATTAACCAAATTTCAGGTACTTTTGGATCTATATTTTATGAAAAAATAATTTTGGCCGCCTAGAATAGTGATTGAGACCACTGTGCGGCGTTCGGTCCCCGACACTGTCGGGATGGTTATGTATCCATACATACGGTAGACTGGGGCGCCGTGTGTGTCCGGATGAGGCAAGCACGGACAGCGTCGTAAGATGTAGAGGCCCCCAAGAGGGCCGCCACGCTACGCACCTGCTCCTCATTAAGGGAAGCGAGCACGTAGTTCACCCGCGACAGGTCCGAACGGATTCGATTTGAACTGAACACTGTTTCAGCGTGGACGAACCACTGTCGGGGTGAACTTGCCCAGAAACCGGGCAAACGAAAAAAAATTAAAACACAGGACCACGAGGTCACCAATGTAGTACTCACGTCGAGAAGTCACTAATTTAGTGATACGGTGGTTACTATAGCTAATAGACTTCGCGAAATAAATATGACACTGTTAATGTTAAATTTATGAGTATAATAAATTATAATTAGCTTAACTTTGAATCTTGATAAATGTCATACTATGTCATTCGCAAGAAAACATGTTGCAATAAATTGGTCTTACAGTCTAAATAATTTGGTAATGTCCCGTGTTGAAATGATGGTTGACTTAGGTTTTAAGTTCAACAGTTCTCTTGATCCGGGACCGCATATCATAGTGATATGCGGTAAAGCTTACAAAATGCTTGGGTTCTTAAAGAGATTGGCTCACGACTTTAAGCTAGGACTATCTCTAAAAATTCTTTTTTGTTCACTTGTCCGTCCTATTTTAGAGTATGGTGCTGTTCTTTGGAATCCACATACCGCAAGCAACTCTCGACAACTTGAAATGGTACAAAGAAAATTCCTTAGTTTCGTTGGGTTTATTCTAAATATACATCATCAGCCTCATGATTACGTCCCTGTTTCCGAATTCCTCAATATTGACACCCTTTCAAATCGGAGAATTACTCTAGGGTTTAAGTTTCTGAATGGATTGATTTCAGGTAACATAGATTCGCCTTACCTTTTAAGACTAATTAATTTTAGAGTACCTAAACGTATTTCTCGAAATAATGCTCCTTTCTACATTCCTTCGTACACGTCAAATTATTTAGCGAATGAACCTATCACAAGATTAATGTCTCTTGCCAATGTTGACGCCTCCCGCCTCTGTTAATGCTTATGCCATACCTATGTATATCTTTAATAATTGTAAATCTGTATATATCAAACTTTGTTTTTCAAAAGTGCTAGACCCGTAAATATATATAAATAAATAAATAAATAAATAAATAAATAAATAATAATATTAGCAATATGACAAAAGTATATAAAAAAGAGTATAATAAATAAAAGGTTCGACAAGAACGATGGACTCGGGCACGATGGAAGCGAAGATAACATACGTGGTTCGCGTCGGCGAGTCGAGAAAGAGAGCGAGCCAGCTCGACTTGAGCGGTCGCCGTAACCGTCGAAATTCGAACGGTCGAGCTTACGGACGGTGGGAGAGCTTTGAACAATACAAATATAAATTAAATACAAAAATTCACAAAGACAAATAAATACAATTATAATACAATTTACAATTTACACTGACGTAGTGCGTGACATAAAAGGTCAAGTGGGACTATTCGTTGTGTCCCCACATCGGCACAAATTTCGTAATTAACATTATGATTATACGGGCGTTATTGTACAGTTAACCTTACAAATTTCCTTTAACTAATGCAATAATAACTAATAAATTAAGAAATACATGGTCGAAATAAAATACAATTGTTGTGATTTTTACTTTTTAAGTTATTTATTTATTTATTTTATTAAATTATTATAGTATTTATAATATCACTTAAAAGTTAAATAATAGACTACAATTTTTTTATGTATTACTTCACGTTTTTTTCTTGTTTGAAATCGGAGAGCCAAGTGACATTTTAATTGGGTAGATTATGTTAAATGTTTATCACCATTGTAACGATTGCAATGACTATCTCATCATTAATATCGCGCTCAGATAAATATGCTTAGGTAAACAGAACACAGGGACGTGTAGAGTACGAATACTGAACGTAATATATGAGTGACCAGTCGAGTTTTAACATCAACGTAAACGAGTCAAGTTTTAATCATTAACGTAAAAGAGTAGCGTTTTTATCATCAACGTAGAGACAAGTAATATTTGTCTCTACATAAATTAATTAATCGTTTCACACTTAATTTCTACAGGTGAAATAACCCACCTTAGATAAGTGTTTTAATAAATATATTTTTATAAAGTTGCTCGTTTCACTCGTACTCCGCTACACCTGTGGTCTACATACACTACCCTCAAGAACAGGGTTACTCAGTCGATAGTGTTAATTGTATCTTTACCTTTTATACTTATTTTATAAAGTTTATAATTAGGGCCCGGAAGTTTATGCACTAAAAACTACCGAAATATGCATGCACTTATTTTTTTAAATTTATAAATGTAAGGAAAAAACATTAATATACTACTTACGATTTTTATTCAAATTTCTTTGACAAGTAATTAAAAACATTATTAATTAATACACATTTTTAAACATTGCAATTAACAATCAACGACTTTGATAAATTTTCAAATTTAAACGACCGCCGGTTATCTGCCAACATATTTTTGTACACCGAAAAGCTCCGCTCCACGTCAACCGAAGAAATAGGTGCGTATTTGAAATATAGTAGATCATCACAAGAAATATCTTCAGGTAAATTATCCATTGTGGTTTCTTCTCCCATCATAATTTTTGAAATTTTGGTTAGTATTTTGAAGCCCAGATTCTTCTCAATAACTTCTTTAAATTTTTTATAAATTGTAATACCTTTGGAACATTTTATTGTATTTAATTTATTTTCTTCATTCTTCACTATTTTTATTGCGTCAGTTAAAAGAGTTCCCTGAGTTTCTAAACATGTAATAGCCGTAGCTAGAAATCCATAATTTGTATAAATAAAAGCTAAATTTGATTCTAAATCTGTTTCTGACATAATTTTTTTTACTTTTGCAATGGCTAGCGCATCATCAGCATCTAATAAATGTACGACTTTTTTAATTGCTTTAAAATTCTCACAATAGTACATTGCGGCTTTTAACCAGGTTCCCCAACGCGTAATGATAGGAGAAGGAGGCAATGGTGTTTCTGGGGCTTCTCTTCGGAACAATGCAACGCGAGCTGGCGCCTTTAAGAACACTTTTTTCGTATTCAAAATAAGTTCGTCAACTTTTGGAAATTCTGCACGAATTTTCTCGCATACACGATGCAAACCATGGGCGAGGCAGGTTATATGTACCATTTTGGAATAGAATGCTTGAATAGATTTTGCAGCTTTCACCATATATGGTGCCGCATCGGCCACAAATAAAATAACATCGTCATGGTTAATATCATTTGGCCACAAAGAAAAAAGGGTTCTATCAAATAATTTACTTATTGTCGAGTGGTTGGCTTTTTCTAATACTTCCGAAGCAAGTAAAAAAATTTTACCTGGTCCGTCGGTTAGTAAGGTTCCAATTATCATATTGACCACATAACGTCCTTCTGTATCTGTTGTCTCATCTAAAGACACCCAGATTTTTTTATTAAGTATTTGATTTCTTATTTCATTCATCGTATCTTCGTAGCAATCGTTTACATACGTTTTTCTCAGTGTAGAAACAGATGGTATATCTTTATTTATGTACTTTTCAAGGAATAAACGTAGATGAGGATTTCCTAATTTTTCTAATGGAATATCTGCTTTTAAGAATGCTTCACATAAATCCTTAAAAAAGTCAGATTTTCGTGTTGGAGTAGTAATTAGCTGTTGTGTGGCATTTTTATTTTGACGATTAGAGGCTCTTATATGTTTCTCAGTACTTAAGTGCTGAGTGACACTGAAACGTTTTTCACACTTTACCTTGACTTCGCATATCTTACAAAATAATACACTCCCGTCGAACGCGAAAATATGTTCACCAAATTCAGTAACGTAGTTTTTACCTCTATTGGTAGCTGATGTTTTTACTTTCGGCATTTTAACACAAGTTAATCAAAAAAGGCGGACACTCGATATTCACTCACGGAAAACGTCAAACAATACCAACGAGAAATAACGAACTGACTGCATTCTATAATTTTACAAAATGACGAAAGAGTCGTGTTATTGTAATAATCCCAATAACAGATAATATCAGCACTTTTCTAAAAATAAATATATTTAATTGAAAATATATTGTGAAATACCCGTTATCGGGCCGCCGTACGTCACGCCGCCAATACAACTATAAATAATTTGGTATTGTTTTATTTTTCTATCAATAGTACATTTAGAAGTAATTTGTTTTGTGAATTACATAACATTTGACTCTATTATGCAGTTAATAACACAAAAGTTGTAAAATATGCGAATAAATAAAAAAACCTCAAAATATGCAATTATATGCAAAATAAAATGTTGTATTTGGATTTGTTTAAGTATAATTCAAATTTGTAGCTGATCTAGCAATTTTTTAGTCTATTCAGTAAAAACATGCAAATGCATGAACTTCCGGGCCCTATTTATAATATATTCGTTGCACCTTTAATACACTTGGTACGTGTTAGTTTTTTGAATGCAGATCATAAGTTTCTTGGACCTGTAAAATATAACTAGGAAAACTTTATTTATATATTATTTCAACGACCCGGTTCTCAAGACCGGTTAGTGTACTAGGAATTAGCCAACCGAGTGCTCTTTAAGTGGATAGAATAATATATAGATATCGACAGCCCCTTCATTCGAATTCAATCGAATAGAGCGAGGGAGGTGCGTTGCAATTTGGTGGAAGCGCCGGGTAACTTGTCCCCAAAATCTGTTCATAATTACTAGCACAATACTGACCCGTGTTTTCTGAAGGAGGTTAATGTTTTATGGTTAATATTATAGTACTTGATTAATTTTTTTTTCAGTCAAATGTTCAAATATTACCTCAAAAGAATAGGTAATAATCAAACTATTTATATTTCGCAACGTACTTGGTCAATTTTATATTTGGATAGGTCAATTGAAGTCAAAAATGTATGTCCTACAGAATTTAAAGAATTATTTAAAACTGTTACATACACGCAAGTCGCGGAAGCTTTTTCAAATTGTCGTAATATTAAACTACCTAGTGGGGTTTTACAAATTGAGGAATTCAATTTTGGAATTATTTATGCTCTTGAAGTCCCAAATAAAATTACAAAAGAAGAATATTTAGCAAAAACATTAAAAGAAAAAATCGAATCTTTAACTAAACAACATTAGTTATATTTATATTATTTTCTGTCAAACGACGAGCTAATTAACATTTTGAGGTATTTTAATAAAGAATTTCCAATAACTAGTAAAGCCGGAGACCTAAGTATAGTTTTGCGTAAAGTATTAAATAACGACGATAACGAAGAAGAAGACGATTTTGAGTATCACGCAGGGAATTTAAAAATCAATCCTAGATCACGAGTTTTAACTAGGTCTAAATCAAAAACCAATTTATTAGAAAAAGATAATCTTACAAATTCAATAAAAGCGTCACGAATTTGTTCGACTAGTTCCGAAAACAGTCCAGTAGAAAATATAGATATAGATAAAACATCGAATAATTTGCCAACTCCAATAATTCCTATCAAATCAAATACTAATTTTCAAATTATGTCGAAACCAATTTTCTTTAAACCAGAGTTTTATAATGGCGAACCTGAAGAATGTATCAACGATTTTTTTGAGAACTATAATTTAATATCCGTTGCTAATGAGTAGGCTGACGATAAAAAAGCTATGTATCTACCTATTTATCTAAAAAAAAAGCGCGAGAGCATTTTATCAAAATTTTATTATTAATTATCCTACACCATCGTAGATTCAATTAGAGACAGCACTAAAAGAACATTTTGTTTCACCGGGTATAACTAGAATGTTAAAAGCTAAATTAGCAAATAGAAAATTAAAATCAACAGAAACCGTTTCGCAATTTTTAGCAGATTTTCAATTATTGGCCCGTAAGGCAAACCCAAATATGACAGAGTCCGAAAAACTTGTATTTAATTTTGGAAGCTCTCCCACCTGATTTCTATAACCCGATTGCATTAATGAATAACAATACACTGTTAGATTTACAAAATAATTTACGAAAAGTAGAATCGGCAAAAGCAACTGCAAATGAACGAAATAATATACATAACTATGATGCTCTTAAAGCAGAAATAGTCTTTAAATCAAAAACTGGTAGAACAAAATGCTTTTGTGGCAAATCAATTATCATACAATAATAATGGAAATATCAATAGAAATCAAAATAATTATAAAAGATATAATAATAATAATAATAATAATAATAATTACGATAATACGAGTTATAATAATAATGGTAATTTTTATAATTACGGAGGAAGGAATTTTAATAATGTGCAGAATAAGTCTAATAAAAATAATTATAACCATGCAAATTCAAATTTTAATAAAGGACAAAACTTTAATAATAGAAACTTCATGATTAATCAAAATCATAAGGCAGGTTATAGAAATGGTAATAATATAAAAAATCTTAGTACTAATAGATATTCTAGTTTTCAATATGAAATAATAGAACATTTAACAAACCACAATATCAAAATTTTGACGATAAGAAATTTAATTATTCAAAACCAAACTCTTACCCAAATAATCAAATAAATATCCCCAATCAATTCAATAATTTATCTGAAGATATGAGTCCAGGTCGCTCAAATCAATATTATAATCCAAATAAAACACGATTTAATAATCAAAAAAACGCGTGAGTCATGAGGTAGATATTAGGTCGCCTCTTGACATTCCAATAGAAAATCCTAATTTAAATTCAATCATAAAAAATTCAAAGAAATCAAATAGTGAACGAATTCCCAGTTGTACTGAAACTATTGATGAAGTACTAACTTCAGGCATTAGATTAGATATATTAGGACACATAAATAATAAAGAAACTACTTCATATTAGATTCTGGTGCGACTATTTTTGTCATAAATAGTGAACAAATAAAATCAACAACTTCTTTAATTGAAACAAAAAATGTTTAAGTTCAAACAGCTAATAGTTCAACTCTAATGGTAGAGGGTAAAATAGATATTGATATAGTTTTTCATAATTTAACTTTCCCAATACAATTTTTCTTAGTATCAAATCTTGCCGGACCGCCATTATTAGGCACCGATTTTTCAAGTAAATATCGCGTACAAATAGATTTTTTTAATAATTCTATTACAATGTATAAAAATATAAATGATAAAGTTATTTTTGATTTTAAATCAAAACTTTTTTCTAATGAGTGTAATTTCACTAATAAGCAGTGTGAAGGAGAAAGTAAAATTGTAAAATTAGATAAAAATAATACCGATGTTAATTTTCAAAATAATTACGAAAACTTAAACGAATTTATTTATTTATTTATTTATTTATTTATAATAATTAACGGGCAAGCCCAAAATAACATGAAATGGATAGAAGTTGACGAAAATATTTCATTACTAAATAAATTAATCGCAAAAACGAACGATTCTGACATAAAAAAAATAAATTGTGATAAATTAAATAAAGAAAATATCTTTGAAACAAATAATGTATCTTTGGAATCATCTAAGTTAAATAGTGCAAAAATAAACGAGCAAGATAATTTATCGGAAAATCAAATAACGTCAATAGCTTCAAAATTCGTAAAATTAGAAAACGTACCAGACGATGGTTATTGTGGTATCCATAGTTTAGTTAAAATACTACGTAATGAACAAATCGACATACCTTTTAACCAAATTAAAGATCTTTTAAAAATAACCGATTTTAAACAACCAATATGGTTAGAAACTGAAGACTTAGCGGCCGTAGTAAACCATTTTAATTTCAATTTAATCATATTACAAGAAACTAAATCAAATGATGATAATATTTACACAGCGTTAGCATTTTACAAACCGAGACGAAAATTTGTATGTGTTTTTTATAATTTGAATCACTGGACACCTGGTGTCTCTTCAAATAAAGATAAAAATATTATTTCACACGCTGTCGTAGTAAATGAGTTTCCCCCTTAAAAATCACGACACAGCATTTTACAATCTCGCTATAAAATTGGAGATAGACTAAGTGGAAAAAACTATTCCAACGTGAGAATCGACAGTGAAACACAATTGCAACGTCCACAAATTAATACGCAGAAATTAGATCATATTATTCTGCCGGACACTAAAATATTAAATTTTGATATTAACCCAGAACTAACAAATGAGCAACATAATATATTAAACACTTTGTTAAAAAAATACGTTAGTATATTTTCGCGATCGATTCGGATTTAGGTGAAGTAGACACAGAACCTATAGAAATAAAATTATCAGATAACACTCCAGTAAATTTACGTAATTTCAAATTAAACACTTTAGAAAATAAAGAAATCGAAAAACAAACTAAAGAATTATTAGAAGCCGGTATAATCGAACATTCTTTAAGTCCTTATTCCTCTCCTGTATTTCTTGTACCAAAAGGTCAATCACAAGGCACAACAAATAAAACCGCTTTAGAATATAGAATGGTTCTAGACTATAGATGCGTAAATGAAAAAACGCATAAGGAAGCGTTTCCTTTACCTATTATACAAAACATTTATGACACACTAGCCGGAAATAATTATTTTTCTTGTCTTGACGCTATGGCAGGGTTCCATCAATTAAAATTACATGATAATTCTAAAGAAATCACTAGTTTTTCAACTTCAACTGGACATTATCAGTTTATACGTCTCCCTTTCGGTCTTACGAATGCACCACAAACATTTCAAAAGGTCATGAATAAAATTATGGCAGGGTTAAATTATAGAATAAATTGTTGTTATTTAGATGATTGTATTTGTTTCGGAAAAACATTCAATGAACATTTAAATTCACTTGAAATAACTTTTGATCGACTAAAAAAGTATAACTTAAAATTAAAAATTTCTAAATGCAAATTTGGTTACACACAATTAAAAGTCTTAGGAAATATTATTGATAGTCAGGGGATAAGACCAACCTAAGAAGGTCTTTTAGCCATTAGAAATTTTCCGTCTCCTAACACAATAAAACAACTTCGAAGTTTTTTAGGTTTAGCAAATTACTTTCGTAGATTTATTCCTAATTTCAGTAGATTAGCACACCCTCTTACAGAACTAACCAAAGGTAAATTTAAAACGAAAAAACCACCAATAAATTGGACCGAAATACATGAAACCGCGTTTAATGATTTAAAAAATAAACTTACTAATAAACCAGTATAAGCTCACTTTGATGACAATGCAGAAATAATCCTAGTGACCGATGGTTCGAAAAAAGGTTTAGGTGTAATTTTACAACAAAAAAATGAAAATAACGAAATACATCCCGTATCTTATGCTTCTAAAAAATTAAACGTCACACAAAATAATTACTCTTCTCTAGAATTAGAAATGGCAGCTCTATATTTTGGATGCACTCATTTTAGACAATATCTACATGGTAGACATTTTACTGTTTGGACAGACCATAAAAATCTTATACAGCTACAAACACTTAAGTCGGAATCAGCAATTTTAAATAGATTAAGAACTAAATTAATAGGTTTTGATTTCAAAATAATTTATAAAAAAGTTATATTTAATCAGGCGGCAGATTTTTTGTCACGATATCCAATTGGTTTTACTAAATTGTCAGAAACAAATTACAAAAGTGATTCCGAACCAACAGTAAATACATTAAACAATAAACGAAAAGTTAATAACACTACTAATTATAACGATTTTATTCAAAAAAATTTAAATGGTAATATCTTAAATTGTAATTTAGTAGAACCAGTTAATATAAAAATTATGCAAGTAAAAGATAACTACTTAAAAAATATAATAACTGCTATTGAAAATCCTGATATTTCTGATGCTAAATGGCAAAATAAAGCTAAGGCATATTTTATTAACAATGATAATGGCTTATTATACTACAAAGAAAAAATAAAGGGTACACCAAAACCATTTTAGCGATTCCAGAATCACTTATTACCGCAGTCATACAAAATTTCCATGATAACAAAATGACAGGAGCTCATTTAGGTGTACATAAAGTTTATAATAAAATAAGATCTCAATATTATTGGCCATTAATGCATAAACATATTAAATCATACGTAACTTCGTGCTTAATTTGTCAAAAACGTAAACCAGACAAATCTCTTCAAGTAGGAAAAATGCAAACATACCCTATAGAACATGGGACTCCTTTTTCGGATATAACAATCGATTATATTGGCCCATTGATGATGTCGAGAGGTTTTAAATATATACTATACTCTATTCCAAATAAGACCAGGCTACGGCGGCCAAGTTGTGCGCATGGGCGTGGCTTCACAACGAGCACGGACCTCGAACTTTGCCGCCGCGGCCCGACAGCTAGAGCGACCGCCGCGACGTAATTAGTCTATCGCAAACCAGCGACCTGAACAAATAACTTAGATTGCATTGTATACTCTGAAACAGATGGAGTGCGGAGCGGTACGTCGCGATGTATTTTTCCGTACCGTCACTCGCGCAGTCGCGCACCACATAATCACATACGTACGTCAGTACACGTTATCAGTAAAATAGGTGGAGCCTGACCGCCGCCCGACGAGATCTGGTCGCCGCCGTAGCCTGGTCTTATTTGGAATAGACTATAGTAGCCACTTGTAGGATAACTAAATATTGTGTCGCGAAAGCATGTAGAAACGCCGATGCAAAATCTACGACAAAATTCTTATTAGATTTAATTTTAGCATATGGAGCAATGAAAATTGTTAGGTCGGACAATGGTACTCATTTTACAGCTAAAGTAATTGCCGACATTTTAACGGCTCTGGGGGCCAATTCTTCAAATCATACGACTAATTCTCGCGTGCGATAAAAGTCATATATTTTATCGAAGGTGACTAATTTTAATCGCATGCGACTTAAAATTGGTATTCTTGAACTAATTCGATAATATTTTATCACTTATCGAATGCGATTAAGTATTCCGAATGAACCACTGTGGTAAAAACACAAAATCTAGATTTTAACCTCAAACAAATCGAAAATGATATAAATTATTATTTTGTTCCTTTATCACTGAATGTTATCAACGATAAATTTATTCAATTAAATATTTAAATTGTTTTTCTTGTACTTCCAAGTTCCAATTAATCCTAATTCCTATTTGGTTTTGATTATTTCACGCCTGCTGTACTGCACGGACGTGATGACTGTTGTTTGTTAATACTGAATTGTACCTAGTGAAATACTGAAATATGAGTGGCACAAAAGCTAGACCGACAAAAGCGCAGATGAAATTACTAGTAGAGTTACTATCTGTTGACCCACAATTAAATGCTGCAAAGTTCAGCGCTAACTTTACCCATAATACAGCAAGAGGTAGATGGGAAAACATTGCTTCACAATTGAATGCGTTGCCCGGTGCCGAAAAGAGTTGGGAAAAATGGAAAAAGGTAAGTGACATTGTAATATTAAATAATAAATAGTGTAAATAAGTATTTGTATTTATTTTAGTAAAAATTAAATAATTTTTGTTCACCCAGTTATGGTTTATGAAAACAATTTGGAAAATTTGGTATAAGTTTGATTTACATTGTGGTCAACTATTATTGTTAAGATTGAATATGAGATCTAAAAGTTTTTGTACCATTGACTTTGTTAAAATTTTAAACTCAAATATTGTATGTTATTTTTGTATGATGGGGTTCCAGTCACTTGTTTTTAACACCCAACCTAATCTAACCAACTCTAATAAAGCAAAATAGTAAATTGATTCATGACTAAGAGAAAGATCATACATGTGTTTTAGTTGTATCATTATCTTAGTTCGCCACAGTTTTCACTTTACATTAGTTTTTAGAAATAAATACAAATATTTTTTGATTTTTAGTTTAATTTTTTTCAGGCATGGCAAGATACAAAAGTAGCTGCTAAAAATAAAGCTTCAGCCATAAAACGGCACAGAAATGGTACAGGGGGTGGACCACCGTGCAACATAACAATGTCTGAGGCACAGACAGATGCAATGTCACTGATAAGCAATATTGCAATAAGTGGCCATACAGATTCAAAGGAATCAATTTGTGAAATGGTCTATGATACTTCTGTGATACAAAGTAAATCAATATTTACACCATTTCCAATAACTTATACAGTGTATTTGAAATTAATTCATATTTCATTACATGTGCAAAGATTGTCGCACGCTTTTTAACATACTGTTTAATGTTTATAGGCCCTTGTAAACTGAATTTGGAAAATATAATAGTATGTAACAATTCTGAGGGTAAGTTTAAACTATTAATTTATAGTATATATTTTCTTGAACTATAATACTATACTTAAATAATCTACTTTTCTAAGACTTTGGTATGATCGAAGAACTTGATACATATGAACTTCCTGATTATCTGCCAGTAGAAAACAACACTATTGAAATGCCAAGTAATAGTTTTCAAATTTTGTCTTAGAATTTAATCATAGTAGGTATTTAAGTTATTTATTGTTAACAACTTTCAGCAACTAGCATTATCAATGTAAAAGTTCGGGAAGAAATAAGAGAACAACCAACCACTTCCAATTTATCCTTCAAATCCACAGAAAGAAAAAATATTGAAAAACCGAGTAAGAAATATTAGAAACATAATTGTATTTATATGTCAAAAGTATAATAGTAGATATTGATAATTCAGAACCAGTTAAAAAACCATCGGTTGCTGCAGGGTTACGTGACAGTAATTTAGCCGCCAAAAAACTTGGAGACATTGCAACCCAAAAACTTGAACTTAAAACTGCATATTATGCAAAGAAAATTCAAGTAATGGAAGAGCAGGTGTCTGTGTTAAAAAATATAGGTACAATGTTGTCTTCTTTTATAAATTCTCAACATGAATAAATTACCATTACTTAAATAATTAGGGGAGGTTTAAAATACATATTACCTAAATAAATTGACTGAAATGTACTCGTATTTATTACATTATATTATACTAATTGTTTTTGTTTAATATTAAAAGTGATATAATTCATTTTTTTAGTAATTAAACTGTTTCATAAGACTGAAACTTATTCATTATTATTATATTATATACTTGTTTTTTATTGAAAATTAAAATTAAAAGTGATTAAATTATTTTTTTTTAGTAATTTAATTGTTTCATAAGACTGAAACTTATTCATTATTATTATATTATATACTTGTTTTTTATTGAAAATTAAAATTAAAAGTGATTAAATTAATTTTTTTTAGTAATTTAATTGTTTCATAAGACTGAAACTTATTCATTATTATTATATTATATACTTGTTTTTTATTGAAAATTAAAATTAAAAGTGATTAAATTAATTTTTTTTAGTAATTTAATTGTTTCATAAGACTGAAACTTATTCATTATTATTATATTAGGTATATACTTGTTTTTGTTGAAAATTAAAAATGATTAAATTCATGTTTTAAGAATTAAATTGTTTCATAAGACTAATCTTATAAAAATGTTTTAGTTAAGTGTTTATTGTTCTATGGACTTATAAATATACATTTATTTCATTCAAGTTCTTCTTTGTAACACTTGAACAATTCTATTTCTCTGCTGTCTTCCTAACATTAAATATCTATTTTGTTGATTATTGTGAATTTCATCATTATTTTCAACTTCTGGATATATTCCCATGTCAATTTCCTCTAGTTCTTCATATATATATATATATTCAGGTACATTGTATGTAATACAAATATTATGTAAGACAACACAAGCATTTATGATTGCTGATGATTTCTCAGGATTATAATGTAAAGTTCTATCTTTGATCAAACATCTAAGAAGAAAATATTAAACATAATGTTACAAAAGAACCAAATACATAAAAAATCAAAATAATTATAGGTATTGTTATATCACCTAAACCGGGCTTTTAGAACCCCATTGCACCGTTCTATTAAACTTCTTGTACACATTTGTTTAGTATTGTAATGTATTTCAACTGCACTACTTGGGTTTAATATTGGCGTTAAAAGCCACTGACGTAATGGATACCCAGAATCTCCTATTAATTAATGTTTTAATTAACACTCGTTCACTAACGACAAATATTTAAATAAAGTAAATAATATATAATATTGTTTACCCAGTAAAAAGTAATCATTCATATTACGCTCGTGTAATTCTCGAACAACTGGTAAAACGTTGCTATTATTCCATATATGATTATCATGTGTGCTCCCCGAAAACAATGCATTGACATTCAAAATTTTCAGTTTTGAATCACAAATCTTAAATTGTGTGAATATGAACAATTATTAGAAGATTTATATTTTGTGTACATAATAATATTAGATTGGATTATAAAATATATTTAATATTTACCAATTGCACATTAATAGAGTGGTAGTTTTTTCTATTTATGTATAAATATTCGGGATGCTGATTTTCGAATAAATTTAAATTATTTGTGGGTGGAACAATTGCCACATGAGTACAATCTATACAACCAATTACTCCTGGAAATCCAGTTGTTCTATAAAATCTTATAACAACATTTCAATTATTATTAATCACATTCAAAAATCCTGTGTTCCTGTTTTAATGTTAAAAACTTATGTTGGACCAATTACTTTTTTTTTTTTTTTTTATTAAAATATTTATTTACAATCTGTTATCTAAAACAATAAGTAAGTAGTTTACAAGGTTATTTAATTTTACACATGAATAATTTGTGAAGGAAATTGTACATTAACAACACCTCAGAATTTTACATAATCATTAATAATAATTATTTTTAATAGATAATAAAAGTTATTTGAGGAATTTTTTTTTTTTTTTTTTTTTTTTTTTTATTTTTATTTTAGCAGATCTCTGGGCCAATTTCGCTTTAGACGACGATTAACATTACCAGGGAGAGATGGGGAAGACATATTACTAATGAGTGGATTTGGGTGGTTTAATAGTTTAGTATGGAAACGTTTATATTGATTTTTAGCAAGTTCGTTGACAGTGGGTATTTTGAGGTCTTTATGTAGTGATTCATTTGTAATAAACCATGGAGCTCCAGTTATCATTCTCAGGGAGATAGATTGGAAGGCTTGGATGGGACGTATGATCATAAGTTATAACTGACAATGAAGTACTAGACGAATTGAAAAAAAAAAAAAAATATATGTTATTTTTAGAGATCAAAATAATACTTATGTTAAAAAATCATTTGATCGCCACTGCACTGTACATAATAAGCAAGGTGGGCAAAAAATTAAAACAATTAACTTTAGTTAGTTAAGTCAATGTTAAGTTTAGAACATTGAGCTATAAGTAAATAACAAACTGTATATTGAACTCTAAAAGTTTAAAGTACCTTAATGAACATCCCACACAGCAAAATATTGAAAATACCTTAAAAAAAGTATTT
Organism: Therioaphis trifolii; assembly: GCA_027580255.1. Taxonomy (NCBI): domain Eukaryota; kingdom Metazoa; phylum Arthropoda; class Insecta; order Hemiptera; family Aphididae; genus Therioaphis; species Therioaphis trifolii. The sequence goes on along the minus strand of CM050405.1, from coordinate 83,322,961 downwards.
TGTCAAATACTATTGTAATTTTCTATTTCATCAAACATCTAAAAAATACTTGGTTCTATACATATTAAATAAAATATATTCGTAATAATTTCAAAGTGTTGTGTATCAAATAGTTAATAAATATTTATAAGTTAATATTATTTATAAGTAACAAGTTATTTTTACATCTTAGATATTCGAAATATTTGGGGACTTAATCCTAATTTATTAGTCGTTAATAACCTCTATACATAGCATATAATAAAATTGATATGGTTTGAATGTCCATCGTATTCACCTTAATGTAAAAACTCATCAATTTTCTATGTATTAGCATCTATTAATTTATTCTTAGTGTGGAAAAGTAAATCTTGTCAATATGTTAAATTTTTAATATTTATTTTATTTCTGTCTAATATTATATAATTATTAAAATGTTTGTATTACTCGTCGCGAACTTGATTTAGTTCTTGAATGTTTGCTGGAAATTTCACCCAAGTGTTTATAACTTCGGGTTGGTTAAGAGTATCTACTATTTCTTTTACACATCGAGAAACCGACGGTTGTGAAACTGCATTAAATATATTATATCCCACAGGTAACTGGTATGAACCAGTTCCAAAAAAATTTAATGCAATTAGAACCTAAAGTAGACCATAAAGAACAAAATAAGTTAAACATTTATTTTTATAGGTAGGCTACTATAGGTAAAAATCATTGATTTACTTTTGTACTTAAGTCAATAGCTGAAGAACGACTTTTAACTTCCACAAATGGTGATAATAATTCAATTAAATATCGTGTAAGATCCTTGGTAAGTCTAAAATTTTTTATGAACAGTCGATCGGAAAATGTAAAAGGATCAACACGATTTTTTTTTTTTAATAGTCTTCCATACCCTACGTTTTCTTGCATCTCCATATTTTGAATGGCAAACAAATTTGCCATTTCTTCAAAGTTTTCCATTTTGACGAATTCGGAATTTAATGTTGAACAATTAATTTATGAGGAATATAAACGAATTATTATATTATATTATAATAATACTGCAAAGTAAAAAGCACATAATACCTATATATACAAGTATTATCTTTTATCATAAATATTTCATAGTCTTCGACTCTTCGTCCTTCGATATAATTTTGTCACTGGTTCATAACCACTCGACTAATAGCCGAATGATTTTCGTTCGACTAAATGCATACCTTTTTTCAAGAATACCGATTATTTATTTTCATGCGATAAAATTTTTATCGCATATGACAAAGTTTATCACGATTTCAAGAATTGGCCCCCTGAATATAAAAAAAAACGGAAGGTATTGCTTACAGACCAACGAGTCAAGGTAATGTTGAAAAACAAAATCAAATAATTTCCGATATGATAGTGCCTTATATTACGGAAGATAATGGAAAATGGTCTGATATACTACCAATAGTTTTACATGCGTATAATACAGCAATACATTTTTCAACCGGATACTCTCCATTTTATTTACTTCATGGTTACGAACCAAGCTCAATTTTTGAAATTGCTTTAATTCCAAATACATGCGATCACTCAGTTATTCATGAACTGCAAAATTTACAAAAAGTCCGAAATACTATACCTGATATATTAAAACAAACATTCGAAAATCAAAAAAAATATAAAGACGAAAATAAATATGAAATAGAGTTTAAAGTGGGAGAAAAGGTCTTAGTAAAAGTACCCGTCCGCAAAAACAAATTTTCTAACAGATACGAAGGACCATACACAATAATTAAAAAATTAAATCCTAATGCTTATTTAATAGAACTTCCAAAGAATGAGGAATTAAAAAATGTCCCTATACATATCGAACACATAAAAAAGTTTCACCAAACAAATAATATTTATTACTATTCTTAAGAATATTCTATTAATCTTAAATTTATATAATATATTAAAAATATAAACTGTGCAAAAAAAAAACAAAACAGAATTATAGCGAAAATATACGAATTAAAAACTAAAATTATGATAGTCAACAGTTTTCCAGAATTTAATTCAAAATGACGCAAAATATACCGCTGACAAGTTTAGTTGGTGATAGTTATTCATACATAATATGTAAGTAATAAAGGTTTTATTGCCTTCGACTAATGGGGTTGTATTGTGCTATTAGTTAATACTCTTATTAAAATAACTAGATATATTAAATTAATTCTAATATAATAAGAAAAAAAAAATCCCGAGTATCCACTTCAATAACTAAGTATATAACTTCGATTTCTAAATTACAATCATTTTTTTGTAATAAGAGCAATGTTTTAGTGTGTGCCACTGGAGTTTTTACGTTGACATTGCAAGAATTTTACAATGAACTATCTCGCAATTAATATGTTATATCTCTCCAATAAATGTTGGTAGTTAATAGCACACATGTATGTTATTAAATCACAATGAAAACTAATATTAAGTTACTCAGTAATAAATACATATTTAAATGTATTTTGGAATACGTATTTAAAAGATTTTTTGAATCTCCTGAAAAGTATGGCGAATGCAGTTAAGAACAAATTATAGTGGTTTAGCTTATGACATTATAATTAATAAATTCTTAAATAATAAAATAATAAACAAAATAAAAATAGTTAAAATCTTAATTAATAAGGGTCCTCTTCATAAACTTCTTCTTCTTCATTTTCAATGATGTTGTTATTTGGGTTTTGAAAGACGTCATTATAAAACTCCTCAGCATCGGCTGGTATTTAAACAAATTTATTTAATTTAATAACATCTTCCTTCTTGGCCAACTTTACATGGTTTTGTTTTGGCAGGATAGCAACATGTCCAATATCCTGTAATTTTTTTTTTCTTTTTATGACACCAACTCTAGTTAAGTCACCTTCATATGATTTACTTATGCCAACTGTGTTTTTCCCTTAAAGGTATTGAAATCTTTTCTGTTCTGTTGTCTTAAATTGGTTTTGCTTGATAATATTTTTAGCGGCTGATTTGTAGTCATAAACAAAGTCCTTACCATATACATTCACAGTTGTGTGTTTTTTAAATATTTTATAATATTCCGATGGTGAAATAATTGTTTCAATTTTTCTTAATTCCTGTTCTATTCTACCGGACACCTGATCAGGAGGCATATAGCTGTGTCCTCTAACAGGAAAAAAGTGATTAATTTCAGAAAAAATCTTGGATTCAAAATTGATAAAATGTAGTGAAACTGCCATTATAAATTGATTTTTATTTTGACCTGAACATGAATCAGAAAATAAGTTTACAACAGTAGGTGCATCTTCTTTATTTTGAAATTTATCTTCAAGCATCTTTAAAAAATGTATGAGTGCTGATCCTACTTCGTTTGGTCCTCTTCCGCTTTCTGTTTCAGTCCAAGTATACATGTGGCAATTTTGTGGGATTTGTTTTTCAGTGGTTAGTACAAAAGTTAAATTATAAACCCACACTTGTCTGCTATAAAACACTTCGGTCACACTTAATTTAGGTATTGGCTGATTTTGCATCATATCAAATGCAATGTTTATGGTATTCTTATTTTCAAGTTTCATAATTCTATGGAAATGTTTAGGTACTCTGTTCTTTATGAAGTGACAATTTATTTGTAAGTAAATCTTTTTAAATAGCATTAATATTGATTGCATTAATTTCAGATTTAAGCTCAGTACAATGACTACATACATCTAAACGAGGGTGTCCAAAACTAAGATTGAATTGTTTATAAAATATGGTTTTGTATTTACCGATTGAAGCAATGGGTTGGTCTGTACGTTTCATTTCAATTGTCCATAGATTATACATTTTACTAAGTGAAAGATTTGGCTGTAAGTAACATCGATCTGAATCTTTACGAGAATAGTGACTTTTTTTTAGCCTTAAATTGCTGAATGTGGTGAGTGATGGATACAGTTGTAGCTTTATCTATTGATGTGACACGAGCACCACCTCTTTTTTCTTTTGGTCTTGTGTGGAAATTCCTGAAACTATTTGACAATATATTTAATCTTCTTCTTGTTATACCAGTTATATCTGAATAGAAAATGCTTTTGCACAAACAGGTTTCTTTTCATTTTCAAAGGAATAAAATTCTTGACAACTAAACGATCATTTTTAGACAAATCTGTCCGACGATTTGTTCGTTTAGGGTTTATTATCCACATGTATGATATAAGAATCTTATTAACATATTATAAAAATTAAGTATACTTACCTACTCACATGGTACTAATTAAAATAAATTAACGTATAATATGTACTTACACTGATATTAAGTGCGGCTTCCACTAGATTATTAGATATTTTCTTTGCATTCATATTTTATTAATTTATTGTTCAACAATTTTATAAAATATGAAGACTAGTTCACAATATCTAGTTTAAAACTATAATAATATAGTAAGCATTCAAAATAATTCAAACAAATTAGATAACTTTACTTCATAAAACGAATAATATTAACATTCGTGTTCAAAAAATAAGGCAATGCGACTATAATACATTATACAATGACTGCATCGTGACGACAATGAAAATATGCGCGGGAACGACATAGTCAATAACAACAAACCATTTATAAATAGACAAGTAATTTTGAGGATAAGATATTATTTTTAAATGATGTGATAAGTAATTAATTCTTTTTAAAACGATTCAAATGTGTTCAATAATCTAGACTATATTTTTTATTTAATTCAGGCTAAATAATAACTTTTGATTTTAATTAAAATATTTTAAAAATAAATTTAAGTACGTTTTGGACTAACAATTATATTTCCCTATACCTACAACACGGGCAAAAGTACGTTTTGGCATAACATAAAAAAAAGTACGTTTTGGAATAATTTTTGGCAATAATTCGTTTTGGTATAGTTAATGATTGGTGCCTATTCTTTTAACACGGGCAATAGTACGTTTTGGAATAAATCTGGAAAAAGTACATTTTGATTATCTAAATCAGCGGTTCTTAACCTTTGTGTAGTGGCGACCCAAGATATTTACCAAATTTTTCATACGACCTTTTTATAAAATAATGTTCAATGGCAGAATAAAAAATAACTATTGGGTACTCTTAATTTAATATTTTTTTTTTACTCATATTACTTGTATTAATAACAGGTCATAATATTAATTAAATTATATTTAAAAATAAACATTTCTTTTAATAATTGTATTGTAAATATTTTTTTAAATAATTTTTAATTTAAATATTTTTTTTAAATAATGAAGAACTTAATGACTCCCTTGGTCTTGATTTTGCTTCACCAATGAATCAATTTGAGCTTCTATGGAGTTAGTAAGTGAAATACGCATCGTGGGTTCGACATCAAGCTTATTTCTTGCTTTGGTTTTGATCGTAGTTAATGTCGAAAATCCGGATTCACATAAATATGTTGTTGCAAAAGGAACTAATTTCTTTAATGCTTCTTCGTAAAGATTAGGATACTCATTTCTTAAAGATATCCAAAATTGGTTTAAATTTTTAGTGTTAAAAGATTGTTCTAATAATTTGTCTGACGATAATTCTAATAGTTTGCTTTCATTTAATAAAGATAATTCATGATTTTCACAGGGCAAAAACGGGTTAAGAATCCACATATTGTTTGATCGAATATCATGAAATGGTGGGAAATACTTTAATAATTTATTTTTTAATTTCGACAATTGTGTTTTAATTACACATTGCATTATATTAATTTCATTTTTTTGTAATAATTTTTCTTCAGTCATATTATAATATGATGGAAACATATCATATGTATTTTCCTGAATTCATTTTATCCAAAGATCAAGTTTCTTTAGAAAAGCTTCAACTTTATTATAACATGTAAAAATATTAGTTAATGGCCCTTGCATACTCAAATTTAACTCATTTAATAACGAAAATATACCTGAAAGATACGTAACTTTTGCCAACCACATTGTATCTTGAAAATGGTCGGATAATGGTGAATTTTTTTCTCTTAAAAATACTTCTATTTCAGTCCTTAATTCAATAAATCTCGTTAAAACTTTTCCCCGTGATAACCAACGTATATGAGAATGAAATAATACATTATTATAAACTGAACCAAATTCTTTACACATGACAGAAAAAATACGAGAATTAATAGCTCTTGCACGAATAAAATTTATAATTGTTGTACATTGGTTTAAAATATTATTGAAATTTTCAACCATATCTTTTACAGCTAATTGTTCTCGATGTATAAAGCAATGAATGGAAATTAGATGTGCATGTGCTACTTCTTTAACGCGTGATACTACACTTGAATGTATCCCTGTCATAGACGCTGCGCCATCCAGAGACGTATTTAGGGGGGGGCGAGGGGGTATCATCGCCCCGGGTGGCAAATTTTTTTGGAATTAAGGGGCGGCAGCATTTTTTCGTAACCAATAACCATAACCCATCATCCATTTTTTTCATTCGTCAATTAATAAAAAAAAAATAATTATTTAAGATTTTGGATAGCGGCTACACTGCGATTTTATTTTTCATGATAATATTATCATAAGTTGACCGCGTAAAATCTTTAGTGTTGATCCCGATCGTGAGGAGAGAACGAAAAAAATAAAAACAAGCGCGGTGAGAGTCTTGTCGGTCGGCAATGGTCGCGTCATGGAGGCAGTAAACAAAAATGTAACCGCGGTTGTGGTTATCGCTGTGGGTCACCACAAATCCATAGATAATGGTTATTAATTATTATCTTCATCAATCTGTAAATCGCATGTTCGTATGTTTCATACTTTCGTGTAAATGTGTAATTATGACAATTATGTGAATAATGAATATTGTGAATGAAAAATGATTTTATATTTTCATAAACATTACCAAGTAAGTTAATTTTTTATTTCATAAATCTTAATAATGGCTTAATTACTTTGCACTTTTATTAACTTTTTTTTGTCTGTAAATGACATAAATATAAATGTACCTAACTTAAGATGCATATTTTAATATCATTCCTAAACCTTATTTTCAGTTTTGTTATGGTCTATCGCTTATAGCTGCTTCTCGCCTGCTTATTGTTTTTTATTGTTTTGAAGTTTGCCGTTTGGTTAAATTGGTTATTTCAATTTGATGATTTTTTTGATGTTATAAATACAAATCTATAAATATGACTGGCAAAAGAATTAAACTGAGTGGTGCAGCTTCCAGAAAATTAGCGTTAGAAAAGAAATTAAAAAATGCCCTTGTTCTTTCTCAGGTTCCTAAATTAGAAAGTTATTTTATGACAAAGAAAACTGAAGATTTGACATGTATGTATAAAATGTTAAATGTTTTAAGCTCATAGTAAAATATCCATTAGTTATTTTTATTTGATTTAAACAGTTATATTTAGATATATAAATAAAAATGAACTTTATAATTTTGTATTTGATTTTATCTCCTCATTATTTAGCAGATTCTACAAATGATAAGTTACTGTTAGAGAATGACGTTGAGAATGATACTGAGAATAATGTGTTTGACATATGTAAAACTAGTACTGAGAATAGTATTGAACATGTAGATAAATTTAGTGAATGCTTTAGGTAATACATTTTAAGAAATACTTAATTGTTTATGCATTATTCTAAATTCATATTATAACTCTTCAGTCTTTTTTGTGTTTATTGTTCTATTAATTATTTGTAAATTTATTTTTAAAGAATTGAAAATAATGATGTATTACAAGAAAGTGATTCAACAAATCATGATAATTGTTGTTCTGACCAATTAAAACAGCCAGGTCCATTAGAAGATAGTGAAAATATTAAATCTCAACCAAATGTTCTTCCTGGGTAAGATGCATACTATTGAAATGTTTTAAATTTTTATCTTTTATGATGGGGAAAAAAAATCAAATATTATTTGAATATTAAAATTGAAACTTTTCAATTAGACTATCATTTTCGTGTAATTGTTGTTTATTTTATTTATAATTTTAAATAAAAAATGTAGACATAATACCTATGATAGAAATTAAAGTCTGAAAATTTCATGAAATATTTCAGAGATGATCCAGCATTGTGGATCATAAATGATACTACACGAGAATATATATCATTACATGGTTTTAATCAAAACATCGATGGGAACAACTTTTTAAAGTCAAAAAGATTATGCTCTAAAATTGTAAGAGGTACAAGAAAATCGTATTACAGGCATTTACCACCAAGCTTATTTCAAACAAAACTTGTAAATGGACAAATTTTAAAAAGAAAATATCTAGCATATTCAAACAGTACAGGATGTTTGTATTGTGTACCTTGTATATTATTTGAAGGAAAATCTAGTTTTGCTTCTACTACTGGGTTTTGTAATTGGAAGAAAGGAGAAGAAAAATTATCTATGCATGAAAATTCAAAAACTCACAAAAACTGTGTTTTAACCATGAAAAAAAGAGGTGATTTACATCAAAGAATAGATAAAAAAATTGTGTTACAGTTAGAAAATAACGTTAAATATTGGAAAGATGTTTTGCGCAGAGTAACCGCAGTAGTAAAATCATTGTGCTCAAGAGGTCTTTCCCTTAGAGGAAGTGATGATAACTTTGGGAATTCTCATAGTGGAAATTTTATCATGTGCTTAGAGCTTGTTGCAGAATTCGACCCATTTTTAGCTAGTCATATAAAAAAGTATGCAAATAAAGGGAAAGGAAGTACGTCATACTTGTCACTTAATACTTTTGAAGAGTTTGTTAACCTTATGGGACAAAAAGTACGTGAAACAATAATTAAAGAAATTAAAAAAGCTAAATATTTCTCAATTGTTGTGGATTCGACACCAGACGTATCTCATACAGATCAACTTTCCTTTATTTTTCGATATGTTATGGACAATGGTGAACCAGTAGAGCGATTTTTACATTTTCTTCCGAATACTGGACATAAATCTGAAGACTTAGCTAAAGTAGTATTTAACGTTCTTGAATCGAATAATTTGGATATTCAAAATTGCCGAGGCCAGTCTTATGACAACGCGTCCAATATGTCTGGGAAATATTCAGGCCTTCAAGCTCGAATAAAACAAGTTTGCCCTCATGCTGTATATGTTCCATGTTCAGCACATTCTTTAAACTTGGTTGGAGAATGTGCTGCTAATTGTTGTTTTTTGGCTGAAGACTTTTTTAATTTAATTCAAAATCTATATGTGTTTTTTTCTTCATCTACATATCGATGGCAAATTTTATCAAAGCAGTTACAGGGCAATGTAACTATAAAAATGTTATCGGGTACACGTTGGTCAGCACGTCATGATGCATGTTTTAGCCTTTCTTATAACTGGAAAGAAATAATCAAAGCTCTAGAAGAATTTGAAAATGATAAATTGGAAAAACCACAAACAAGATGCGAAGCCAGGGGTTTGTTAAGAAAACTACAAAGTCTGGAAATGGGAATAATGGTTTCCGTTTGGAGCGATGTACTTGAACGATTTAATGTAACTAGTAAGAAACTTCAAGAAGTAAAAATTGATTTGAAAACTGTTTTATCATTATATAACTCCTTAATCAAGTACTCAGAAGAATTAAGAAATAATTTTGATTTGTATGAGAAAAAAGGATTTGAAAAATGTGGAATTAAAGAGTATAAAGACATGTCGAGTAGAAAGAAAAAAAGAAAATTGGCTTTTGGAGAAACTGGAGACGCTGAAGCAAAATTAACTCCAAGAGACAAATTTAGAAGTCAAATATATATATCAATTATGGATTCTCTTATTTTTGAATTGAATAAAAGGATGAGCGCTTATGAAGAGATTAATAAAAAATTTTCTTTTTTTTTTCGGCTTCAAATGTTAAGTATCACAGAAGTTCGAAAACAAGGAGATTATTTGAGGAAGTGTTATCCTAACGATTTACCTGTTACATTTCCAAATGAATGTGTTCATTTTAGAAGCTATTTACTAACAAAGTCAAATAAAGAAAATATACCTAAAACTGCTTTAGAAATGTGTAAAATGATACATGATGATGACATTCAATATATTTATCCTTATGTCAACATAGCACTCAGAATGTTCTTATGTTGTCCAGCATCTAATTGTTCATCAGAGAGATCCTTTAGTGCTCTAAAGAGAGTTAAAACATATCTAAGGTCTAGGATGACTGATGATCGGCTCAATAACTTGGCGATACTTCATATAGAGTCAGAAATAACAACTCAAATACAATATGATGAAATTATACAAGATTTCAGTGAGAAAAAATCGAGGCGTAAATTATAATGTAAATATGTTATAAAATTATGTTATTTGTATAAAATGTATGGTCAGATTGTCAATAAAAATTTTTAAATAAGTATTCACATTTTTTTTTGAGAGGGAGGGGGTATGTAGGGGCGCCTATAAAATGTTACCTGGGGCGTCAAAACTGTAAATACGTCTCTGGCGCCATCTGTACAAATCCCAAAACAAGAAGCCTAGTTAATATTTTTAGATATTATATAACTATTCATTGTTTTGAAAATTTCATCTGCTGTAGTAAATGTTTTCAACTTTAAGGTGCATAAAAACTCTTCTTTTATATCGTTAAATGAATCATCAATGTACCTTACATAAATTAATAATATAGCTGAATTGCTTATATCTGTTGATTCATCCAACTGGATGGCATAAAATAAAGATTTGTTTATTTTTTCGACGAGCTGATATTCGATATCATTAGCAATACAAAGAATTCGTTTATGAATAGTGTCATCTGACATGGGGATATTTTTTATTTTTGAGACGTGTTCATTACCGAATAGTTCTGAACATATATCGACCATGCAAGGTTTAATTAATTTTTCACCAATATTATACGGCTTTTTTGTCCTAGCAATACGCATAGCTGCTGTTCGCTCCGCAAACAATATTTAAATATTTATGTCTTTCCGTTTTAATGTTATCGTTTTATTGTACTTTGTAGTTGTAACGGTCCTTATCGTGCGTGTCCCCGGCGCGGTCGATATTAGCTAATTTATCTGCTTTTGTGTGATGACCGCCCGGTTCGTGCATAAGGCCGTTATCTCATTTTCGTTTAAATTGTCTTCATTATTTCGCATCGCGTGTGTGCGTGCGAAATATTTTCGATTATGTTTTTCGTTAATATGAAAGTCATGCTCTCAGTGCCACAAGTTTTCATCAAGTTCTAATGTGTTTTTTCGTTTTTGTGTGGTGGCACTGAGACTTATCTGAGGAGATGGAGGCCGGCGGCCTTAGCTTTCGTGGTGAATGTCGTCGGCACCATCGCTCTCTTCGTTCCGGACGCTCTACGTGATACCAGCAGCTATTGTGAGTCGTGGTTTCTGTTCCTTGTTCGTTTTGTGGCTGCAGACAATTTTTTCTACGTGGTGACTGAGGCTAGGTGGTCGCACGCACGCGGGTTGTAAATTTTAATTTGTATTATTTTTATTATTATTATTACGTCCCCGGTGCGGCCCTCGTCGGGATGAAATCCGCCACCTGACTCAGTCACATTGTGAGTATTGGTCGACCACGTGATTTATTTCTTCTCGTTTCGTGTAACTGGTGAACAGACGTGTTCACCAGTGTTTTAGTTCATTTATTATTTATTATTATTTAAATTACTTTATATTTATATTGTTGGGCCAAACAGGCCATTTATATCGTAATATGTATGGCTATTATTTGAATTTGTGTAATATTTTTTTAATATATTTTATTTATATTATTATTTTCGATTATTATTATATTTATATCAGTAGTGCTGCATTTTGAGCAGCCTACCTCCTGTCGTGAAGGCACCCTTATGATTATTATATAAGCGCTGAACGCGACAGCTGCAATAAATGAACATTTTAAATACACCTTGTCAACTGTTGTATATGATTTAATATTTTTTGTATTTATCTTTAACTCATCACGTTTTCTTAAAAAAAACCTGTAGTTTTATTTCTGTATTCATTATGATTAGTTTCAAGATGCCGTAAAAGTTTATTTGGCTTTAAAGAAGCATTTTGTAACGGTACCACAATACGAAAACGGTCCTTTTTGCACATATTATTGAACCAATGGTATCACTAATGAAGAAAGACCAAGAATGGAAATGGGAAAATAAACACCAAATAGCATTCGAGAAATCAAAGGAAGCATTCATCAAAGATACAATGACAACATTTCCCGACTTCTCACAACCACTCTACGCGAATACAGACGCATCAAACACAGCGATTGGGGGTGAACTCTTTCAAATTATAAAAGACGAAAGTCATACAATAGGTTTTGCAAGCAGAACATTAAAACCAGCCGAAACCCGGTACACCACAACGGAACTAGAAACATTGGCAATAGTATACTGCAGCATGAAAATCCGACAATACCTAATCGGTCACACGACAATAATCCAGACCGACCACCATGCGCTCACGTTTTTAAAACAGTGCAAACTAACCAGTGGTAGATTAACAAGATGGGTACTAGCACTACAAGAATTCAACCTTAAAATAGAATACATACCTGGGTCACACAACATAGCGGCGGATACATTAACCAGATACCCACGAATTGGAGAAAGACCAACAGAAGAAAAAATCATACTGAACAAAATAATGACCATCCCATTCAGCGAACAGCTGACGAACCAATTAAAAAATTTCGCAACAGAACAGTTGAAAGACCCACACATTAGAAAAATGACCGAAAATGAACACACAACAAAGAAAAACCAAGTCACATTCGTAAGAAGAAAACAGGGAGAACGATGGCGGGTGATACTGCCAACACAGATCGCAAGTAATCTGACAAAAGAACTCCATGAAGCAACGGGCCACCCTGGAAAATATAAAACATACCATGCGCTGGCGGAGATGTGCACATTTCGAAAAATGCAGAAAATAATTGCCGAGACAATTTTTTTTTTTCGTATGGCATGGTTATCCGGGAGTGCAGACCCTAGGGTCTACAGTTCGGATGCCGGTTTGGCAAAATTTCTATTGGGGCACCCGTAGGTTTCTGCCATGCCCCGGAGTGGGGGGGATGGCAGTCTCTCTCCGAAGACAGTTGTTTCCTGTCCAAGTTAGAGAGACTGCCCGAGGCCGGCGACGGTACGCGTCGTAACCGCCACCTGAGTCCACTCGGCCACTCCGTCCCCGAGGACCAACACAACCAACAACAGTGGTCGTCGGTGATAAACAGCCATCTACACGCCGACGACCACGACACAACCAACCGCGCCCGAAACACCGATTAGAAAAACATCATTGGTGTGGTAAAACAACCTAAAACCTACAACAGTCCCATTAGGCAAAGGCGATTTTACCACACCAAACGAGAGTAGTATGTATTTGTATGTTCTGAGTCCATTTTGAGAAGCCAAATTTTACCGGTTTGCCGGGCGATTTCCACCTATTTTTTAGTGTGTGATTATTTTGCTCCAAAAAAAAGTACGTATTTTTTGGCTTCATTTGGCTTCTCAAATTTTTTTTATTGTATGATTTTTTATTTTACAAAAACTTACATGCATGTTCTGAGTCCATTTGAGAAGCCAAATTCATACCAGTTTAGCGGTTAAATTCCACCTTATTTCACCGTGTAAAAAATAAATAACATTTTTTTTTAAATTGACACACTATTTTTATTTCACACAAAACATTCACATACTTAAAAGTATACACCTAATTATACTTCACACACATGATATCCACAAAACACATAAAAATTTATTTTATACATTTTTATTTTAAGTATACAAATACTTTTTTATAAATATAATATACTAAGACAGTCATTTAAAATAATTAAGATAAAACATTTTACACAAGTTTTTTTTTTTTTTTTACTTCTCATTTTTTAGTATACCATACTACAATACTACTATCTAATTATTAAATTTTATATTTTCATCGATTTTTAAATATGTTGTAATTTTTTTCGTACAGTTTATAATAATATTGATAGTTATATCAATAATAATAGTTATATCAGATAATCATTTTGTAGTAATCATTATTTTTTCTTTTCTCATTAAAAATAATATGATACACATTTTATTTTTAATATAATCAGATAGGTATATTTTAAAAATGATATTTTTTATTCATTTTCATCCTTATCCTTATTTTTCTGTTTAGACGTTGTTATTTTTATTGAACATTCAGCATGTTTCCATCTAAAATTGAAAAAATGTTAATACTCAATTATTTAAGATCTCGTGTTTAACATTACCTTTCCTGTGGTGAAACGTTGGCTATTTCTTCTGTTTTATAATGCTGGATGACCAAATAGTCATCCCCATCTATAGTAGGACATTTTAACGTACACGTTTTCTCTCCTTGTTTAATTGAAATAGTATCACTTGTATGAGAGTTTGAATTACTGCATTTCCTTGAACTTATAAGTGAATTCAATTTTATTTTATAGAATTTTATAGAATTTATAGAATTTTATAGAATTATTAAAACAAAATGTAATTAAAGGTTAAACAATTAATTTATGTTATAAAATTAAAAAAAAATTACTTTTTCAGTTTTCATTTTTTTTAAATGTTTTAATCCTGTATTGTTCGTTTTCCTCTTAATATTGATTTTTGCAGTTTTTTGTTTTTTTAATGGATTATCTAAGACCTTTCCTGTATTTTCATTTGATTTCACACTTAAATCGGACTTTATTAAATAAATATAATAACATATTAGAGTATAAAGAAAACATTTTTCATATAAGGTTTTTTTGTTCAAATATATTCGTTAGATTTTACATATTTTTATTAAAAGTTTGAAGTTAAATGAGAATTTACGTTTTTTGGTTTATGTAAATGTACATTTACGTTAATTTAGGTCTAGGTAAATTTTCAATATTTTATCCAATTGTATATTATAATAATTACCAAAGATATTGTATGTAATATTTTAACTACTATTATACTACTGTGACCGCAAAGACAAATCCTAGAATAAGCAGATGTGGTGAAGGATGATTGCCTAATACGTGGATGAGAGTTGGAATGATTTACGATTGATTCTGGTAATGGACTGTATTGACAATAAAGTTTTTAAACAAATAAATTTACAAATAATGGGACGGGGGGTCCTTAAATCTAATAAATCGTTAGATATATAGTATTTACAATGTAATAATCAAATATGTATAATATCAAATCATAATATAAATATCACCGCAATAACTCAGGATGGCCAAGTGTTGTCCGGCGATGTGGTTGACGAGGACGACATGAAAGCGGGAACCAAACAGGAACGGCACGGCGAACGGAGCCGTGAACGTCGGCGGCGGCGATGGCGCACACGCGACGACAAAACAATACAAACTTACGGCGAACGGAGCCGTGAACGTCGGCGGCGGCGATGGCGCACACGCGACGACAAAACAATACAAAAACTTTACGGCGAACGGAGCCGTGAACGTCGGCGGCGGCGATGGCGCACACGCGACGACAAAACAATACAAAAACTTTACGGCGAACGGAGCCGTGAACGTCGGCGGCGGCGATGGCGCACACGCGACGAAAAACAATATAAACAACTTTACGGCGAACGGAGCCGTGCACGTCGGCGGCGGCGATGGCGCACACGCGACGAAAAACAATACAAAAACTTTACGGCGAACGGAGCCGTGAACGTCGGCGGCGGCGATGGCGCACACGCGACGAAAAACAATACAAAAACTTTACGGCGAACGGAGCCGTGAACGTCGGCGGCGGCGATGGCGCACACGCGACGAAAAACAATACAAAAACTTTACGGCGAACGGAGCCGTGAACGTCGGCGGCGGCGATGGCGCGCACGCGACGAAAAACAATACAAAAACTTTACGGCGAACGGAGCCGTGAACGTCGGCGGCGGCGATGGCGCACACGCGACGAAAAACAATACAAACAACTTTACGGCGAACGGAGCCGTGAACGTCGTATGGTAACCCAAGTAAACGAGACGGTGAAACAATAGCACGCACTCGCACTACTTGGATTAATATGGTTGATGACGGCGAATATTAACGCGCATCTTCAAAGAAGTAACGGCCATCGACAGACAATTTTGCACACGACACAACAACAGCGATGAATTACCGAAGAGAGGGAAAAAAAGCACGCGCACACACTGTCGATATTGCGTGTTATCATATATGAAATATGGATATCACGAGACGACAGATGTATTGCGTAATCACGCGGCGACCGACAGCAATGTCGTCTGGTGCGGCATGCGTGTGCCTTCGTTATCAGCTTGTTGGCCGCAACAACTACTATATTACAGTTATTTAAGTTAATTAATTTTATATAGTTTCACTTCTAATATTTTTTATATAGTTTAAGTATATGAATTTCTGACTTTAAAAAGTACTTTTGAAATAAGAAATATAGAAAAAATTATTAAAATACTTTTCTGTAATACAAATACATTATTTTTAAAACACATGACAAATCCAATATTTTGGCTGATATTAATTATAATTGTACTTACATCACTGACGTTGTCTGATGAATTCTCAGTCAGAGCAGAATATTCAAATTGTGACATTGTAGGTATATTGACAATACTTGAAAAAATATAATATTCACTTTAAACGATCCACTGTTCACTGGTGATATCATACAAAATTTTTACGTTATTTATAGTAGAAACTACTACCACTACTTACATACGAACCATGATCGGCGAACTCTTTTATAAAAACGTGTTCATACTTTTTTTTTCCCAGAAAACTACAATCTCGTTGATATTTAGTTGTCCTTGCAAAAACTACTTTTTAGGTATTAATGTTTCACACAAGCGAATGGATTACACTATATGGCGAACTCATAATACTTTAACAAGTAGTATTCCTTTCCCGAAAACTACAATCTCATTGATATTTAGTTTATTAGTTATCCTTTATAAAAACTACTATCTCTTCGTACCTAGTAAATTGTAAAGTAGAGTTCAATGATTTGTATAAATACCGACTCTAAATTAAACATTACACATGTTCATTTCTCAGCGGTAGGAGTTTTACTCTTTCTGTTGAATTTAAAACAACTCTGGACGACTATGGAGATTATTAGTAAATTATATGACTATATATTTGAATATTTTATTATATTATATTAAAAATTAATTAATTTTAGAAGTGCTTACTCTTTATTTAAACTAACATAATATAAAAAGAGTAAATACATATACATTTTTTTAATAGATATAACAAACAAATTTTACATCATAAAATTAAAGTTATTGAAAATTTAAATTTAAATATGAAAGAAATTTATTTAAAAAAATATATATATATATATAACAAGGTGACATTTTTCGCTTCGGCTTCTCTCACTCACCGTAAAAAAATTAATTCAATTTTGTCGTCTTGCCTTCGAACCATCATTGGCGCCTTGCACTCTTCACCTCTTGCTAGCCTGGAAGTTGAATGTGTCTGTCCGCCGATCGAACTCAGAAGTCGACGCTTAGCTGGAAAATTCCTCCTAAAATGTTTATCTTCCCCAAATCCTACTCTATACGAAACTTTTATCTCCATCACAGCTTCTTGGACTTATGTATCTAAAACTCTTCCCATTCTCGCTTCCGTCGCCTCCTCATTTTCGTCATTTTCCTCCTTAATTTATCGGTCAGGCCTCCGGCTCCAATTATACGACACTCCGTACCTCGCTTTAATACAGTTTCCTGATGTTACCGTTTCATCCAACTTCCTTTGTTACTCTTCCAGTGAGTTAGCTCGCCTCCCTGACTCCCTCGTGGACTGTTTGTTCAATGACTACATACTTTGTAACTTTCCCAACTCTCTACTAGTATTCACAGATGGTTCTGTTTCAAAGAATACTGCCGGCTGTTCTTTTGTTATCCCTTCACTCAATATTGCCTATTCTGAAAACTTGAACGCCTTGGCGTCGTCATTCACCGCAGAATGTTACGCTATTATTGTTGCCTTACAGTTCATTTTTTCCCTCGACTCCAATTACTTCCTCATATTGTCTGACTCACAATCTTGCCTTCTTGCCATCTCTTCCGATTCGTTTAGTTCTTGCCTCTCTCCTCTAGTACTCATTATAAAAAACCTAACGTTCCGACTGAGCCTCGTGAACAAAATCGTTAAGTTCTTATGGATTCCCAGTCACGTCGGTATTGCTGGAAACGAGCATGCTGACCAATTGGCTTTTTCGACGAAATTCTCGAAACAAATTCCCTGTTTTAAACTACCTGCCTCCGATCTCCTTCCCATTCATCATAAACTTTTACACAACGCTTGGCAATCCAAATGGTCTTCTTTACCTCCCAATTATGCCTCGTGGCACAGGCACACTGTCCCTTTAATCCCTCGAATCCCATGGTTCAAGAATCTAAATATTCCAAGGCGTTTGATTGTCGCATTCACTCGCCTTCGCGTAGGGCACAGTCTTCTAACTCACCATTCCTTTAAGCTTTCCCTCAATTCTTCCCCACTATGTACTCGTCACCACTATGATGCGATTTGCGACTTCAACCATTTAATATTCGATTGTCCTTCCCTTCTACCAAGTAGACATCTTCTTTTTTCATTTTTATCTTCCTTTTGCTACATCACTCCCGATTCTAATCTTCTTCTTAACTCTCGTTCCATTCCCATTATTTATTCCATAATTAACTTTAACTATTCTGCTGGCTTCCTAATTTAAAATTGTTCTTGTTGTTGTTTGTTATTAGTTATTTTATGTATTTTTATTATCGTTATTTTCCTTATATCTTCATATAATTTACTTTGTATTATCAATTAATTGTATTGCTATAATGTTTCTGACAAATGCAAATAAAAAAAAAAAAAAAAAAAAAAAAAACAAGGTGACATGGAATTTTCTATTGTCTAGAAGCCTCATATTCATCCTACTATTTTATAATAATTTATAAAATTACTTTTGAATATCGTTTGATGAAATCCATGATTTATGGCTGGAATCAAATCCTAACCATTTCACTAAAATTTTATTTTTATCTCTTTTTATAATACGTTCAACAAGATAGGTGTTTGGAAAATCAGTTTTTAAAAGTTCTTGATTAGAAAATCGACCTAAAACTATATTATTCTGACTATCTTTTATGTTGTATGTTACTGGACCTGATTGAAAAACTTTTAAAATTGTAAATAGTTCTGTTGACCATTGTGGTTTATAACCTTTACTAAATGTATATTTGTTTTTTGAAATTCTTACTATATCATTAACTTTAAATTTAGGTTTTATATTTTGTTTTATTTGTTTGAATAACTGTACCTTTATAGTTTTTGTTCGAGCTTCATGTGGTGTACATTTAATTGCTGTATGTTTAGTATTATTGTAATTATGTATAAGTTTAGATATTGAATTGTGCCAATTATATGAACCAGTTGCTGTAAAATGTTTGTACATTTTATTTTTAATTGTACGTATAGCAAGTTCGGCCATTGCTGCTTTTATGCCACTGTATGTAGAATAATGTTTAATATTACATTTCTTCATAAGTTTTTGAAATTGTTTGTTATAAAACTCTTTACCGCTATCTGTTTGTAAAAATTTCGGACGATTTATTTTTAATATATTTAACATGCCTAGTGTAACCTGATTTGCAGATTTATTTTTTAAGGTGTCTATAACTATTAAAATAAATTTAAAACCTTTATTATTTTTTGAATACGATTGAATATCGATGAGGTCTGCCTGCCAGAGATCATCCTTGAATAGAGAAATTATTTTACGACTAGGAAAAGTTTTTCTAGCTGGTTTATGTAGCTCCTCTGCTATTTTTTCTAATGTTGTCATTTTCAATGAATATAATATGAACGTTTTAAAAATTGTAAATAAATAAACAATATACAATTTAAATTATCTGTATTATTATTGACAAGATTTTTTTTTTTTACACTTTAAGTTTCCTCTCACGTAATTCTTCTAGAATAGATATAATTTCATTATTAACACCTGTATTGCCAGCATTTTGAGAAGATATTAAAAGGTTTAATCTCGTGACTAATTCATTCGGATCGTCATCATAAACTAGCTGTGTGTTAGGTATTACGTCTTTATATAGACTCGAACCTATTTGATCAGATTGTATCGTTTTCCCGAAATCTATTAAGTCCGAGCTATTTCGTAATTCTTCTATAGAATGTAATGAACTATTTTCTAGTGATAAGTCGTCAAGAGATTTACTAACGTTTAATTTATCGTTAGACTTTGAGTACTTGAATTTTTTGTTTTGAAGTGTTGGACTGATTAAAGGTTTACTTCGTTTTTTTATTTCATTTATATTATCAGACTCTTCCATATTCGGCATTATATTTTTGCTATTTAAATAATTCAAATAATTTAATTCTTTTCTGATACGTTCGTATAGAGGCTTAACAATAGAAATCCATTTATTAGCACTATTAGCTTTAGGTTTACCATCTGACTTGAGGTGAACTTTTGTAGATTTTAAAATGTCATAATATGCTTCGTAATCATCATATTTATAATTTGACGGATTTTTTTCACACAATAAAGAGATCAAAGACCACGAGTCCACGGATAGCTCTTATCCAAAACCTTTAAATTATTGTTACTGATGGTTACAGGATAATTTGATATTTTAAGTTGATCATCTTTTCCATCATAATGTAACCCAAACGATTTGTCATAAGTTCTACTTTGAGGAGAAGAATTTAAAAAGTGTTCAAAGTCTGATGATACGTCATCTTCTTCATTACTATATCCATCAATATTAATATTTTGAAATTCTGGTTCGTTGTTCATATTTGTTTTTTCTATAATTGTATTAAGGGGGTCAGTTATTGGTTTAAATGTTTCGCGAAAATAATTATTAGAATCTATAACACCTTTTTTCATGTCTAAAACTTTACGTTTTATGTTTTTCTGACAGGATATTAAATTATTCAATAAAACTTTTTTTTCACTCATTTTAAGGAGAAATAATTTAATGTTGAATGTTTGTACACAGTCAGTCAAATGTAGTCAAACCAAAAATACTTTCATATTTAAACATAAATTTTAATTAATTTTTATAAATGTATGGAAACCACATCTGTATCTTCCTTGATCCATTTCACGAGTTTTATCAATTACTATAAATCCGTAATCTTCACGGTTCCAACATAGATGACACATTTTACGAAACTCTATAAAATCTATATCTGAGGAACAATGATCGTCGAATATATGTCGTAGATTTTTATCATCTTGCTTGAATACTATTAAAAAATTTGTGTTGTCTCTTACTAACTTTTTCGGTATTTTCGAATATGTCTGTGCCAAGTAAAAAATAGAATTTGCACCAGAATGTCTTCCCATACTGAAGTAATCACGAATAGGTGTTTGATTATCACAAATTACATTATCGAATATAAAAATTGAATTTTTTTTAACTAAACTAGGTTTTATAACTTGATCCGCATTTGTAAATGTGTAAAAATTAATTCCTTTAATACTATCTATCAAATTTTTTAATAACACATATTTTTCTTGATTTGGTGTTTTGGAGTATAAATAAATGTTTTCAAATTTTACACCATTTCTATGAGTAATAAGATTAAACATAACATTTGTTTTTCCGGATCCTGAAGGCCCTACAAGTATTCCGCGAATACTGTCTGGTAACAATGATCCATGTCTTGACGGTCTTTTAGTGATTTGTGCATCTACGTTTTTAATGTTTAATTTATCTTTTTGCTCGATTAATTTCATTTTTAATATAAATACCATGTCATTTTAAAACATAAAACCAGTTACATATAATACGTTCAACTTGTAAGCAAAAAAATGTTAAGACTGGTAGAGGTTTCTTAAATACTGTTATAAATAGACTTCCATTCGAAGTTCATGTACCCGGGTATCAGTTTTGAGGACCAGGTACAAATTTAAAAAAGAGATTAGCTCGTGGAGATAAAGGAATCAACCCCTTAGATTCTGCTTGTAGAACACACGACATTGCTTACGAAAACAGTAATAATTTAGATATTAGACATAAAGCCGATAAGTTATTAGAAGAACAAGCTTGGGTAAGAGTTAAAACAGGTGATAGTTCTAAAAAAGAAAAACTTGTTGCATATGCGGTGGTAAACGCTATGAAAGCTAAAAGAAAAATCGGTATGGGTTATAAACGTGTTAATGAAAAAATTTTGCTGGCGGCGAAGAAAAAAAATAAAAAAACGAAGAAAAATGGTAAGAGAACAATTTTAACACCGAACCAGTTGGGAGGTGCATTACCGTTAGCGTCAATATTAGCAGGGTTATCGGCTTTAGGAAGTTTAGCTTCTGGTGCTTCAAGTGTATATAATGGTATTAAAAATCTTAAGAAAGGTAATGGTTTATATTTAAACAATTCTAACGGAGCAGGTTTGTATTTGAATCCGAAAGGCTTAGGTGTAAAAAAAAAAACAACGAAGAAAAATTAGCGTTACCCGACAGAGCTCTTACCAGTGAAGATATTATAAAATATGTTAACAAGTTGAAAATTAAACATTTTCGTGGTGTCTTTTCACGAGACATCTTACCTAAAAAACTGTATAAAATCGAGTGTGCAATAATTAATCTAGACTCCTCTTCTAGCGACGGTACTCACTGGGTTAGTTATTATCGGTTTAAAGATAAAATTATTTATTTTGATCCGTTTGGTGATCTTGCTCCTCCGATTGAAATACAAAATCATTTTAAAGGTCAAAATATCTTGTACAATTATACAAATTATCAAAAATATAATACATATATTTGTGGACATTTGTGTATTGAGTTTTTACAATGGATGAACCAATTATTGTGAGGATTTCAGGTAAAAACGGTTCACTAACAACGACTTTTTCTCCTGTAATAAATGTACATGGAAGTTCTGAGATCGCTCTTGTATGTTTAAGAACATCATCTGATAAAATTCTTATCGATGGAACAAATAACAGTATGAAAATATTCGATGCTAATTTAGATGTTAAAATCGCTGAAGGTTATTACACGATTTCAGATATAGAAAACTATATAACTAATGTAGCTGTAAATTATGGAAAAGCTAATGGTATGAAAGCATATTTTCGTCTAACTATTTTGGATGATAAATGTAGAGTTGCATCTAACTTTAATATAGATTTTAATGTTTAAAACAGTTTGGCGAATGTGTTAGGGTTTGAAAAAAAAAATATCATGGTTTTAATCAAGAAAATTTAAATTTATATTATCATGAATCAGAAAAAGTAGAATACAAGATAAAAGGAAGTGGTTCTATAAAAGCCATGTGTAATATAGCTAAAGGAGCATTAGACAACGGACAGCAATCGCATTCGATTTATGAATTTTTTTCTCAGCCGACTCGAGGAAAAGAAATAGTCGAATCACCGAATAATTTAATATATTATAAACTCAAGACAGCAGTTATTAAAAAAATAAAAATTGATTTAGTTGATGAGAACAATAATCCTATTAAGAACTCTGACGGACAGTTAACGATTATACTACATATTAGACCTATTAAATCTTAAAAAACGGTGATATGAACGAATCAATTACTGTGAGCTTGTCCGGTAAAATGACATCTTTATCATCAACTCATTTCCCAGCGATAAATTTGCAAGAAAACTCGGAAATTGCGATGTTATGCTTACATACATATAACACGTTTCCGAACGTGAACGAGACGAATAACAATATTCGAATTATTACACCTACACATAATTTAGATATTAAACTTCCTTTTGGCTGTTACGAGATTGAAGATATCACACAATATATTTCTAGCAAAATTCATGAAGATAATGAACGTATAAACAGTGTGATGGATAATAATAAAAAATATTATGACCCTATAGATTTTACTATGAACACTGATGTCACTCGTATGAAATGTGTAATTAACTGTAACTATCCAGTAGATTTCACAATCGAAAATAGTCTAGCGAGTCTATTAGGTTTTAAAAAGAAATTGTATGGAAATGAAGGTGTTACACATTTTAGAGCATCGAAAAATATTGATATAAACGCTGTTAATTCTATAAAAGTCTTGTGTAATATAGCAAATGGTTCATTCGATAATGGTATACAATCTCACTCGATTTATGAATTTTTTCCTCGTGAAAGGTCGGGTGCTAATATAGTCGAGTCACCAACAAATTTAATTTATTATAAACTTAATACTGAAGTTATTAATACTATAAATATCAGTTTAGTCGATCAAGAAAATAATCCTATTCATAATTTCGAAGAGAAAATAACAGTTGTGTCACACATTGTTAATTAGACATTGAAAATCATGAAAAAATGGGTTTAATATTTAATAATATAAAGCAGTTGTAGGCAATCAAACCGATCAGTTGTTCAACAGAATTACCATCAAAAGTATCGAAAAGAAAACCAAGAAATATAAAATTAACTCGTAAAAGCAAACAAATATTAAAACAGTTATGATTCAAATTAAAACAAAATGCCTGATAGTAATATTTTAGATATTGATTCAAATTATAATACAGATTCGAAAATTAGTAAAATTGAATATCATTCATACATTCCGTATACAAATTCGTTTAAACCTAACGATGAAATACGAATTGGGGTTCAACAAACAGATGTATATCCGTATGTACCTATTAGCAGAGAAGTAAAAAAACTTGTGTAAATGTATTATCTTAATTTTTTTTTTTAATGACTGTAGTATACTTAAAATAAAAATGTATAAAATAAAATTGTATGTGTTTTGTGGATATCATGTGTGTGAAGTATAATTGTGTGTATTTTTTTTTTTAAGTATGTGAATGTTTTGTGTGAAATAAAAATAGTGTGTAAATTGTTTAAAAAAAAAAATGTTGTTTATTTTTTACACGGTGAAATAAGGTGGAATTTAACCGCTAAACTGGTAAAAATTTGGCTTCTCGAATGGACTCAGAACATGCATGTAAGTTTTTGTAAAATAAAAAATCATACACTAAAAAAAATTTGAGAAGCCAAATGGAGCCAAAAAATACATACGTTTTTTTTGACCAAAATAATCACACACTAAAAAATAGGTAGAAATCGCCGGCCAAACCGGAAAAATTTGGCTTCTCTAAATGGAGCCAGAACATACAAATACATACTACTGACTCGTGCCGACGTCCGACTCGCCGTCCCCGGTACTTCGGGCTGCCACCTCACAGCGCCAGAGCATCCGACGTCCACCGGACCAAGCCTGATCGGGCAACCTAAAACGGCCCTTTTCAGGGCCAACCACAAGTATCTCGATTTGTACGACATACCTGTGTCCTGAACCTAGTCGCGCTTTGTCAAGCCCGATACCGCCCGTGTGGCTCGCTTATTCGAGTCCGCCACACGGCCCGGACTCTTATCCCATTATATATTTGGGGCGAAGCACGTTTGGGTACATAACATTATTTTTACCTGTAAATGTAGAACACGTTTGGGTACATAAACACATAGCACGTTTGGGTACATACACTAATTGCCAATATAGGTTATCGCGAAAAAAAAGTTTAACAATCTTTATAAGATATGGTTTATGAAAATAACTAAATGTTTCAACGTTTCAATGTTCAGTTCCAATTTGGATTTTCAATCGGTAAGATTATTATATTCTTTATAATAATGGACGTGAACATTTCCGACGTTTTTGAAACCCGACGTGGGAAAAAGTGTGTTGCGATTAATAGTTATAAATTTAGTGAGTTTAGAGAAAACAAAGATACAACTAAAATTTTTCGTTGCACGAATCGTAAATGCACTGTTACTGCTAAATTAACTACAAATTTAAAAACAGTTATTTCAATAAATGGTGAACATAATCATGATGAATTAGTTGAAGAAACCATCACTAAGCAAACAGTGATGTCACTTTTTCATTTTTTTTTGAGGAAAATGGCTACGGCTCTATGTACCCAAACGTGTTATTTTTCTAGATATATGGTGTACCCAAACGGTGTATTCATTTTTACCCAAACGTGTTGCTTTTAGGGTCTACTGTACCCAAACGTGTTACGGCCATATATTTGTATACTCACACGTGTTCACACAACATTGTACGTCGCGCTTTGTCAAACCCGATACCGCCCGTGCGGCTCGCTTATTCGAGTCCGCCGCACGGCCCGGATTCACTCTCCCTCTACCCTCACCCAAATATTGTATATCTTAATATTGTAAATATATATGTATATATCAAGTTGATATCCAATAAACAGTACTAATACCATAGCTATCAGTGTAATTCTATCAACGTAGCGTTCAAGCACAAACGCTCCGTTACAATTTGCTAGTACATTACCGCAAATAACACATTGTGGAAAATCTATTCCGTAAACCCATAACCAATATATTTATCAATGTATTTAGATGTGTAGTTCATTGATATTTTTACCTTTTTTCTAGGCATTTCGTCCTTCTCTATTTCTTGTTCATTTGAATTTGATTCCGTCTTTTCATTTTCATTATTTTTAACTAGGTACCACAGGTTTTATGAAAAAAGATTAAAGTGATGTCTGTTTACTCATTATAAATGTTTAATACACAATACAAAATTATACAAAATTATTAGTCTATTTACGAATAATATTATATTAATGCTAACGACTATTCCGCACTGGGTACAGGTAGGTACTAGGTTGACGTTAACCTCACGACTACACGAATAAGTACCATACGACGTTCACAACATTGATAGTTGATTCTAAGAAAAATGCTGGTCAAATCTTATCAAATACTATAACTTATAGCTATAAATATACTTTATCGATTGACATTAACGGAAACGAATGTAATTTGATAAGCTTCTTTGTACCAATTATCAATACTGTGAATTTACGAAAACGGTTTCATTTATTATTTATATTATAAGGCTTAAAAATAAAAATATTATACCAACGTTTTAAATTTTAGCCGACCCATTTCAAATTATTGGCGACCCAAAATTGGGTCGCGACCCTATGGTTAAGAACCGCTGATCTAAATACTTGTTTTGTGCATGGAAAAGGTTCGTTTTGGATTAACCAGTCTTTTTTAAAAGCGAATTTGACCGGGAAAAAGTACGTTTTGGTCTATTCTAACGACGCCAATCGATTTCTCGATGTCTTTTCCATGAGAATCTATATCTAACTCGATTTTTTCAATTTTGGCAATAGTACGTTTTGGATTTCCACCCCTCAATTATGGTAATAAATAAATATGGTATAATTATTAATGATAATAATTATGGGTTATAAAATAATTACTATCTTTTATTATCTATGGTAACAATAAAATAATAGTTAGGTATCGGAACGAGCTGATGAAGCGATTTAAAATTTTAACGTGGGTAAATAGTACTGTTTTCTTATAAACTAAAAAAATTATTACAAATCATAAAGTTAATGAAAATTGAAAGTTGAACCGTCAAAAGTTTCAGAAAAACAAGCCCTACAAAATGGCTATCTTCGAATTTCACAAAAATCATAAAATAAAAAGTAAATTTTTTAATTTTTTTAATACAACATTTATATTTACCAAACTAATGTGAAATAAACGTTTTTAGCTCTGTGAGTCTTATAAAAAAAAAAAAGTAGATTATTTCTATTAACACGGGAGATATCGCTCTATGTAAATCCCGGTGGGACACCCTGTACAGTGCCAGTGGAAGAGTCATTGGCGCCCTAGGCGAATAAACAAATATGCGCCCCTCCAAATATTTTATTTATTTATTTTATTTAATGAAAATTTACGGGTATGGTCCAGGTGTACATATTAGTGCTAATTATGTAATAATATCTAGTAATAAAACTTAAAATAACAAAATAATAAAACATATTTAAAATTATATAATATAAATTCGAAATAACAAAACAAAGAAAACAAAATATGAATAGTAGTCTTTTTTTTAAATAAAATTAAATAAAAATGCCATCATTCGATGTTTTCTTTATTACGACAACAAATCATATTTAAAAACATCCCTTATGCTTAATGTACTATATATAAATTGTATTTGTTAGCGCCGAAGATAGGACGGTTGCATAATGCACCGTCAGATATTAATTAGGTCAACCGGCCTAATTTAAATCAACGGTCGGTCACACACGCACACACACACAGAGTACAGATCCGCACACCCATTAATTATAAGACTTATAATATATTATCTGTTATCTGTGTTGCGAATTATTGTGAATTATTATATAACTTATTTAAATGTGTCGTGTATTATTTCCTGTAAATTCCCCGTTCTCTGTCTTGTTCCATCCACCGTACGCGCAATATCCGCTGTATGCAATTTATATTTTTTCTTTTTATACGTGCGCTAATCGCCGTTATTTTGTTCTTATTATTATTTTTATATTAAGGTGCGTGCTCAAATCGTCGTGATTTTTAATATTATAATTTTTAAGCGTACGCTAATCGTCGTTTAGTATTAGTATTGGTTATTATTATTTATATTTTTGTGTGCGCTAATCGCAACGATCAATCATTGTGAATTTTATTATATTATATTTTTATTAGTGTGTGTGTGCAATTTTATATTATAAGTTTAGGTACAGGTAGCAGCTGGCCAGTCTGCGCACCAATAAATTGTGAGTTTTATTTATTTTATGTATCTCTATTTATAATTATTATAGTTGTGCCAAAGGGGCAATTCCTTATTATTAATTATTGTTGGGCCAGAAGGGCCGATATTTATTATTATTTTATTTATTTATCCGTGTTGCTGTGAATTCTTCTCTTTTATACTTTTATTATTATTACTATTATTTGAGCCAAGTGGCTAATTGTTTAGTTATTTATATTTATTATACAGCAACACCAGTTACCATCTTAAATTGTATTACCATTTTTTATATAGTTAGTAGTTACCTTGTCTATTAGTTCTAAATACACACACCACCCGCATACACACTTACACATTTCACTATACCACATAGTCGGACAGCATTGCGCGGCGAACCCAACCACTGCTGTCCGATCTATTTACACGTATACACACATACACAAAGTGTGACCGACACAGTCGGTAAGGTAGTACCATTGATTATAAATAGTATAGATAGCTCACTGCAATACAAAATACGCTGCGCAAGAAAATTTTGCCGATAGAGGGCGATAAGGAATTTTGTCAATTATTATGGAATAAAATAATATTATTTTTAATCGTTGCTAATCGTCGGCGGCCGGTCGCCAGTCGCTAAATCGTCGACGGTGTTTAATGTTAGTGAGCAGTGAAGACCTAGTACCAGCATAATATAATATTGTTTCTTAGACCGCACGTAATAGCATTGATTATAAATAGTTATTCATTTTAAATACTATTTATATTATTTATAATCAATGGTTAGTGTTCTGTTAATTTTGATATTAAAGTGAATTAAATTAAATAATATTTGACATATTCATAACTACTTAATAATTAAAATATCGTAAAAAACGATCGAATGAACTCGTATAACATTCTTACCTAAAAGTCTGATGATAGGATAATGTACACAAATAACAAAACATGAAAACATAATATAAAAAATATTAAAACATTTTAAACATTTTTTTAAATATAACAATATATCATAATATAAATATTATAATTAGTATTTAGTAGGATTAAATGAGCGGTTCTGGCACACCCTCCCACCCTCCGACACCCTCCCACCGATATTATGAGCGGTTCTAGCACACCCTCCCACCCTCCGACACCCTCCCACCGATATTATGAGCGGTTCTGGCACACCCTCCCACCCTCCCACCCTCCGACACCCTCCCATCGATATAATGAGCGGTTCTGGCACACCCTCCCACCTGTGCTCAAATTCCCAAACCATATACCTGGTTACGTTATCACCAACCTATATGTAATCACATCTTATTATAATATGAAGCCGATAAATACCTTTTATCATAATTTGTTATCAAATCTGTAATATATTCTCTGATAGTACAACTTTACTCTTAACTTCCCTTTATCTCTCCCTTTTATTATTTAATAATAAAAATTTTACAATATTCTGGGTTAGAATCGAACTCGGTACGATGGTATTATTATATACGCGTTACCCCAATCCGATTCTACGCCCATTGATAAGATAATGAAATCTGTACAGTATTTAAATGTTTAGGAGTCTTTAAAAATAATATATTTATAAAATATATTAAATAATACGGATTGTGAACATGTTACTTCAACAATTATTAGAAATATTTAATGCTGACGTATATACTTGCGAGTTTCGACAGGAAACTACCACAGTAACAATGATTACTAAAATTTCGTTATACTTCATATGAAACTTATGAAAACGCATACATTAATTAAATTCAGGTGTTTGGAACCAATGACTTAAAATCACTCGATTTCTAAGAAATATGATGGTCTAGAGTGGGGACTTCAAGTTAAATTGTTATTCGACATATTCGTTATCGAATATAAATCAGTCTGTCATCAGTGTCCGAACGTACGTCTCGTCTTCAAATTATCGTACCGATCGCTTTTTTGTGTTTTCAGTGCTTCATAAGTGTTTAACTTTTTTTAAATTTTTATAAACCGTATTTTAAAAATGACTGCAATAATAAAGAAGAACAACATGCCAGCATTCAAGAAATTTAAATACAATCCGCCTGCATCACCTGCCGAGCTCATTGATAGCACGAATTTTATTCTGGATTTTAAGAATCAAAAATGTTTAAACGTGGGTATTGATCCAACCAGACACTTTGAAGTTAAAGTGCAGATACTAACACCATCACGCTATGTGAATATTTCAAGCGATTTTCTAGCACGTATATTTACACTCATGGGAAATATTTTATCGTTCATACTGGACGAACCGGTCAAATACAAAAGAAATATTTTTCTAGAGACAGATTCTTTTTCATTATCGAGTATGGTATATCAAGGAGAAACTATGCTCGTTATCGAGTCTAAATTGCAAGACGGATGCCGTGTATTACTGAATCGATCAGATCTAATATCGTTACAATATTTAGAATGGTCCATTTTTGAAGCAGTTTCAAGTAAAACAACAAACAAACGTTCAATGATTGTACAACAGTTTGAACAAATGGTCAATTATTTCAAAAATGAATTCAAAAGAGTGGAAAATGTTGAAGAAATGTCTACAACAATAAAAAACGCTCGTGATGACTTGATTTCCAGTAATTTACCTAGTCACAGTCAGAGTTTCGTCAGTCAGCTGAAGATTTACGCAACCAGACAATTGGCTGAACAGTGTGTCATCAAGAAAGAAGTCGAAGCAGACATCGGATATGATAACAGTTATAATATCATACCGTCAGTACAACCGCCACAATATTCACCACAGTCTCCTTCACACAAGTCAGCAAAAGAGTATCTAGAGGAGTTTGCGTTCGATCAAAACGATGGCCCATCATATTTCGACTTACAGTATGCAAACGATTCAGCATTCTCAAAAATATAAAAAATATTCTTGTATGTATTTATAACGTATATTTTATGTGTAAAATAAATAAATAAACTTTTATTAATTTTAAAAAAAAAAAAAGTTGTTTTCATTTCTTAGTCTTAATTTCTATAATGATAAGGTATAAAAATAATAATAATAAAAAAAAAACATGTATTCTGATAATAAATCATTTTTATTCATGAAAATAATATTTATACAAAAGTAGATATTAAAATCACATTTTTCGAACTTCTCCGTTAAAAGGTGAGTATGTTATAATCTGATCGTGGAATATTAAACAATATCCCGAGGTATTTTTTGGTATTCCGTTTGAGTCACTGGTTTCAAATTCTAATCGCAAGTCAACAGATGATGATTTGACATTATCGTTTTGACGTGATAAGTCTACAACGACGATCGGAACATAAGTGTCGAATTTATGTTTAGGTAGTAGAGGCTCACATTTCTCCTTTTCATAGTACGATTTTTGGAAGTCTGCATACGCTTTGTAGAGTACAGATGTTATTTTGGTTGTGAAATTTGATCGGAAATCTTCATGCGGGAATACTTCGGAATTCAAGTATACCTTGAAGTTTAGCAATTTGCAGTCATCGAATCTACCGGATGAATTTAACAAGTTTGTTTTTCTATCCGTTTGAAGCCCGAATATTACGAATCGAGGTTTTTCTAATAAACTGCTAGATTTGACTGTCCACGAATGAGATGTATTTTGTGGTAGAATAGGATACTCGCATAGGTCCCATGTCCTAAATGCACATGAAAGCGGTTTCCGAGAATCTAATACTCTCATAAGTCTTAATTTTTCTCTATCACCCACTTTAACAATAGGCATTTTCCAAATAACTTTACTCAATTCAACTGTTACTTTTCGATATTTGACAATGTCTTCGGGTTTTCCTACTACACATAAAGCTTCATAATCTGTCGAAGAACGATTGAGGATTAGTTGTTGATTACAATTGAGTAGTATTTTATTATAGTCCTCGCAAAATCCAAATAAATGTTTCATCGGAATACAGCCAGAAAAGTGTGTGTTCTCCATAAATGTTTTATTTTCACTGTCATCAAAATTAATGTCCCATGCCATATTCTCTAGTATATACATATCACTTGGTGTATACGAGCAATAACCTTTTAGATATGAAGTTATACCTGGATTTTTAATTTTCTGTATTTCCGTTCCGTTTAACTCATACTTTGCTTCAGAGAATAAAAACGCTAGTCCATTGTTTGTAAAATTGAATTTGCCGGTAATAGCGTCAGCAGGTTTATTTATTTTACCCTCTATATAAATATAACTTTCACACGGTAGAGTATATGCGTCCATATTTTGAATATTTATCTCTATCTTATCGTTATTCGATAGTGCCAAATTCGAATACGGTAGAAAAGAATGATATTGCATTTGAGTTATCTTACAGTCATCGACATATGCCTGGGTTACATCCAAATACGTATCATCCATGATTAAAGAGCTTTTAGTGAACGTAATAATAATAAATTATTTTTCGTTAGTTTATTTTTCGGCGGGTTATTCTTAATGACTTTCAGCGTATTACTTTTCTTCTTCAGCGTTGTACGTGTTGATCCGTTGACTTGTCGTGAGCAACTGCTAGGACTAAACTTAAGTGCCATAATTACGTTTAATCTGTAATCGAACTGTGATTGTTTCTCCTCGGAGATTTATTAGACACCCGTTCTGATCACGTATAGCGATTTTCACACTGCTTATAGACGAAGTGTTTAGTGGGTAAAATACTAAATGTCTTGGCACTTCGATAATTTTATATCCAACTGGTACAGAGTGGTAAAATTCGTGTATTATTTGACTCGAATCACCGTCGGTGAATGATCCAGAAATTAAATTACACTCTACTTTTATACAGTTCACTTTCATTATATTTATTAAATTATCAGACTCGTGAATAGTATTAGCCGTATATACTTTATTTTTAAATCCTAAAAATTTAGCAATGCTCCCAGGAACGGAAAAATCAATATTTTCACTGCATAACATCTCACATTTTAATGTATTGTTGTTTGCTTTCAATTCAAATGTTGTAACGGTGTCGGGTAATATATGTTTAACGATAGCTTCAATCTTTTCTAGTTCATACGAACCCGTAGGCAAGGTGTATTTTTCTACTGTAATCTGATTTATATTTTTCTCAACGTCTGATTTTTTAGTTTTAACAATAGCTATTTGATTACATCCCTCTTCTATGTTTGGTATAGAATTAACCGTTTGCAGACTAAGCATACATATTTGTGTATCTTCATATACTTCGATTGGAGGAAAAATATTGCACTCTAACTCGCTCGAGTTTCCATTCATCGATATTGTATACATGATAAAAACTTCAAGCACAAATGTCCACAGTTTGTCGTATTAAATTGTTGATATCTTTTGTAATTATACTTTATGTTGCAATTACCGAAATACTTCTGCAATTCTAATGGAGGTGGTAAATTTCCGAAACTATCAAAATAGTTAATATTTTTTCCGTTCTTTTTGTACGCTACCCAATGAGTTCCTGTATTATTTTCTGAGTCTAGATTGACCACTGCACACTCTATTTGCTTCGGATAAACAGGTAACTTATCTCTAGAGAATACACCGATGAAATGAGGTATTTTCAAAATGCGAGCATATTTTATAACCTCATAATCGTATAACGCTCTATCGGGTAGCGTAGATATTAGTTTTTTGTCGTTTTTTTTTCGCCGTCATACTTTTTTTCTTCTTTATAGATCCGCCAGATTTATATGGTGTTAGGTATAATCCATCGCCTTTCGTTATTTGATAAGTATTGTTTTTATATGGTGCTAAATAAAGACCTTTACCCAAATGAATTGGCGTGTTTCTATTCGATCTCATATCATTAACCGTCTTGACGACACTAGCAATACCACCTGTAAGCGATCCTAACGCCGATAAGCCGGCGAAAATCGGTATTAGTGGTAACACACCGCCTTTCTTCGGTATAGGTATAATTCTTGGTGCAGTTGTCTTCTTTTTGTGTAATATTGCTTTTTTGGCTGCGACAATACATGTTTTCACTAATTTTAATATATTGCTCCCCACTTTTTTATTTTTATAGATTTTCTGCCTGCACTGACAGCACACTTGAAGCGGCATCCGGCCCCCAACTTGCGCTTTGCCTTCATAGCCTTTGTGACTAACCAAGAAGCGGCTTTTTCTTTGAGACCAGTTTTCTTCGATTTAAATACTTCCCAAGCCTGATCTTCCAAAATAGCGTCTGCTTTTTCTCTATCACTCGATAATTTACTATTTTCATATGCTATATCATGCGATCGTGCCAATTCGTCTAAACTATTTATTCCACGTTCACCGCGTGCTAATCGCTGTCTTAATTTTGTGCCAGGTCCGGCAAATCTGATTCAGATAGAATTTATAAGTAATACATGAATTTAAAAATAGCATTGAATATTATATAACGTACCTATAACCGGGTAAATGTAGTTCCACAGGTAAATGATCTATTATTGAGTTAACAAGTCCGGACCCTTTAATCGTCCGTCTTCCTTGAGCACGCGCCATCGTATGATGAAATATTATATATTACATTGGTTTTTATATCAAAATAAAGCTGATAAAAAAAAAAAAAAAAAAAAAAAAAAAAAAAAAAAACGATAAATATTTAAAATATAAACAATCAACTTCGCAGCCGCAGCCGCAGCCGCAGCCGCAGCCGCAGCCGCAGCCGCAGCCGCAGCCGCAGCTGCAGCCGCAGGAGTTTATTTGTCATAACAATTATATAAGCAAACGATGAGCATAATCATACATCAAAAGCGTTTTGAAACCAGAGTTCAGTGGTTGTGTCTGTGTGTATAAGTATTTTATTTCAATATTTTTTCCTCTGATACATTTATAACCATGTATAAGTGTAAAAAGTGTTCAAGTGTTTTTAATAGAAGAGATATTATGCTTCGACACCTTCAAACTCATAACGGGACACTTTACACATGTATAATATGTGGAAATATGTTTAAATATAAAACCGACCTCATACGTCACAAGAAAAATAAACACATTGAAGCAAATATTGATAGGAAGGAAGCGGAAATGTCTCCTAATCATGAAGATTCTACAAAGGTTCAGAGTTTAATAGGATCTACACTTAAATTTATAGAACAAAATGAGAAGCTACCGGTCTACAATATCGATACTCCTAATACAGATACACAAAGACACGGAGCTCTTTTTCCAAACATTGTGAGATCATTGGTTCTAGGTAGTTCAGGTTGTGGAAAAACCAATCTGATTTATTTTCTACTTGTAAATGAACATGGATTACGATTTAAAAACGTTTATATATATATTCAAAAACACTACATCAGCCTAAGTATCAATTATTAAAACAAATAATCGACGATATTGAGGGAGTGAATATTTTCATGTTTTATGAAAATGATCAAGTCATTTGAAAAGGTGCTACCAAACTCTGTGTTTATAATGGACGATGTAATTGGCGAGCAACAGGGAATTATACGTGAATATTTTTCGCGTGGTAGACATAACAATGTGGATATATTTTATTTAGCTCAGAGTTATTCGAAAGTACCGAAACAATTAATACGTGATAATGCAAACTTAATAGTATTATTCAAGCAAGATGAAACAAATTTAAAACATGTATACAACGAACATTGCTCGGGTGATATGACGTATCCTGAGTTTAAACATTTCTGTACTAGCTGTTGGAATCGCGAGCGGTTTTCATTCATCGTTATCAGTAAGGATAGTGAACGTGATAATGGGCGGTATCGTTTCGGTTTTGACACGTTTGTAATTATATAAACCAATACATTACAAGATTAATCATCATAAAGAGTGTAAACATGGAAGGAGATGGTTCAGTATTAAGCGAAATAGTCAAAGCTAGAGAAAATATCAAACGGAAATATGAGGCGTTAAAAAGTGGCGAGAGCAACATTCGTCAGTTAATGACTCAAACGTTTAAACCTATAATCGATCCACTTAACAAAATATCAAATACACAATATAATGTTAATGTGTTGAAACGTACTACATCAAAACCAAACGTTATTAAAGAAAACATTAATAAACATGAATCTGATAGTGGTATACCAGAGACGTTTGATGAAGAACAATCACTTATTCAATTCTCCGACGAGGAAAAAGACGATTCATTTGATATTGATAAATATCAATTTAGAATAAATCATTGGTTCAGCTCTTTAGATTTAGATAAAACGTATGGTCCAAAGAAACATTCAGATGGTAGTATAACTTTAGGTAATAAAGAAGTTAAATTTATTCAAAACAGTTTGTGTATCGACAAAAATACGTACTCGTTAACACCCGGTATAGTTCGATTATTATTTAACAAAAATCCATTAGAATATAATGAACATGATTTAGAAACATATAAAACGATTTTGGTTCAAACTTCCGCTCATTTGACTCAAGATTCTAATATTAAAACCAGAGGAAATAAATATAAAAATATTATCAAGAATTTATTTTCAAATGGAGAGGGCTTATTTTATGATACAAGTGTGAGTTTACAAAAACATAATTTAGTCTACTGGGACGATCCAAATGAATTAGTAGATCGTTTACGTCTACTTTTAGCATCTAAAGCGGCTGGTAATACCGGTGTTGGTAATGAGATCACAGCAATTTTTGAAGAATTATTAGAAGCCGGTATAATAAAAAGGATTCCAAATGTCTAAGCGTGACATTGCAAATGAGCTGCACAAACCAGCAAGGAAAAATTACACTAGACGCAGAGTTAATGTATATGGGAAAAATGATTTATTTCAAGCAGATTTGGTTGAAATGATACCACTTTCAAAACGAAACAAAGGATATAAATATATATTATGTGTGATAGACTGTTTCACGAAATACGCATGGGCTATACCACTAAAGAAAAAAACTGGAAATGAAGTCACTAAAGCAATGTCAAAAATATTAACTGAACGTATACCAAGACTATTACATGTCGACAATGGAAAAGAGTTTTACAACAAGACATTCGATGCTCTAATGAAGAAATATAACATTAACAAATATTCTACATTTAGTACTACTAAAGCATGTATTGTTGAACGATTTAACAGAACGTTAAAATCTCTAATGTATAAAGAATTTACAGCTAGAGGCTCGTATGATTGGATTTCTATTCTATCCATGTTAATTCATAAATATAATAACTCGAAACATCGGACTATTGGTACAACCCCCGAGCAGGCATCTGCAAACCCATCAGTAGTTAAGTTGAAAAAACGTGAAATCATGGAAAATAAAATTAAATTTAGAGTAGGAGATAATGTACGTATAAGTATACAAAAAGGTGTATTTACAAAAGGGTATCTCCCTAATTGGTCAACAGAGATATTTACAATTGTAAAAATAAATAAAACATCACCTACAACATATAATTTGAAAGATTATTCAAATAAGCCTATAGCTGGTTGTTTTTATACAGAAGAAATTCAAAAAACAAAGCATCCAAGCGATTATCTGATCGAATAAGTCATAAGAAGAATAGGAAATCAAATATTCGTCAAGTGTATGTCACTTGTATGTCAAGTGTATGTCAAGTGTAAGTGTATGGCTTTGATAATTCACATAATAGTTGGGTGAATAAGGACGATATTAAAATATAACAACATTCAACATTTAGTCATGGACGTCTTCGGTTGTACATTAACTGGCAAACAGACAAAGATGATAGAGGAAAGTATTCGTATTTTCGATAACAAACTGAAAACACTCTCTATATTACTTGATAGAAATACGGATATTATACAAAATCTGGAGCACAAGATGGGAACATCAGAAGATAATTTAAAGGAGCTGCAAATTAGAAACGTCGTAGTGGAAAATCAACTCATAACATTAGAAAATAATTTTAAAAATTTTCAAACTAGAAACAAAGCATTGGAAAATCAAAACACTATATACGACAATAATTTTAAAGAAATACAAACTGGAAACGAAGCATTGAAAAATAAATTATCAATATCGGAAAATAAAATTATTTTATTGGAAAATGCTGATCAAATTATATTCAAAAACCTACATGATATGATTAGTAATCAAAAGTTACGAAACTAAATTCATTCGATATATGGCAGTCAGGAAAGAAGGACATGCAATGGCTTCAGCAATTTTAGATGTACAATGTGTTCTCGGAGCAAACAAAAATTATTTTATAAAAGAAATGTCTATAGTAGATACCGAAACATGGGCGAGTCAACACTGGATTTTTAAACATTCGAATATTACTCAGGATCAAAAAAGTAAAAGTGTCAATAAATGGCTTGAGCGTTATTATCATAGACTTTCAATGGATTACGGAGATGTCGAGTATGCAGAACTTGAAAAAATTTTAAATTCTTTAAATTTTATTACAATCTACGTCAAAGGCGAGCAGAAAATGACTATCATTAAGAATATCGTACCATATATCAACATCGTTAACATTGAAGACATTGGATGCCCTCGTCTCGATCAATTATGTACCGAAGAATCTATGCCGTGCTGTATTTTTCATAAGGATTTAAATCCAAAACAATGTACATTTTATAAAGTATTTTCTATAAGAAAATGGTATATAAGTTATTCATAGTACCTACTTATTATTATATATTATTATATATTATTAATGAATAAAACAATTTATTTCCTATACACCGTGTATTTATTTCACATTATAATTCCTATTCATTATAATTATTTTTCTAAATTCATTATTTGAAAAACCTCTTGCACAAACTTCAACTAGTTGGAGTTTTATATTTAAAAAAATAAATAGGAAAATTAATAAACATCGAAAGATAGCTTAATAAATCATATAATATTTGTACAAAAATTTTTTTTTTTTTATTTACAATTTTATCTATATTATAACTACTGATCCTCCATATCCATCATCTCACTGAAACATAAAATATAATAATAATATTAGATATATGATACTTGAAACATTTTGTTAGTTTAACTCACCGGATGCGGTAGTGTCCATGGGCTAGAGTATGAATCTGATCGGCTAATACATATCTTTTATCATCATGGTTATTGAATGTAAGTTTTCTAGATTTTATTGTTTTTATCTGATGTTGAAAAGAACGTATAGAAACATTATCTCTATATGGGTCGAATTTCTCTTCTCGGTCATCAGTGAAGAGACAATTCATATGATCCTTGAAAGTCATATGGTTTTTTACTACATGTCCTCTGATACCCTTCGCTTTAATTTTTTCTTTGCTATCTATAATATACGCATATGATTTTGCACGTAAGGCGATAAATTCTGATATTACTCCCCCCTTGACTTCGTCTGAGAAGAATCCCGGCACCTTCTTCTTGCTATCTGTATAGCATGGATGGTCTATAGGCAGATCCGAGGTATCCATTCGGTCTAAGAGGATCGGGTTATTCTTTAGGTCGGCATAGAAGTCTCGTGTATGAATGAGATATATTAATGAATCTGAAATATTTATATTTTTAATACTAATAAAATTAAAAAAAAAAAAAACAAACAAAACTATATAAATGTAGATATTCACCTGTATCTGTATCACGGTTATCTACACAGGTTGGAGCTCGCCGCTATGCTTCCCGTGTATTCAGCGTGTCGAAGTGGCGACTAGAGGAACTAAAAGCGCTAGTGATCATCTGTCCGATATTTACACGTAGATCATTAGTCGAATCGGAGTTTTTAATTTTTATTAAGAAAATAAAGATATTTACGAACAAATCGTACATAACTAAATTAATAGAACACTATGCCATCTATATAATGATAGTGTTACAAATTGATTATCACTAGCCGATTTCAAATAACAAGATAAATTGATAACTCAATACAAT
Source organism: Therioaphis trifolii (assembly GCA_027580255.1). NCBI lineage: Eukaryota > Metazoa > Arthropoda > Insecta > Hemiptera > Aphididae > Therioaphis > Therioaphis trifolii. The sequence continues at coordinate 83,282,834 of CM050405.1, read as the reverse complement.
GCCTCATGGCTCATAAGTCATATTTTATTGTATTACCTCAGTTATCTACATATTGTATTACCTATTAAATATTGACTGTTGTGATTTATGATTAAATTTAATATTTTTTTAAAATGGTAAAGTGTGTAGTATTTGGTTGTACATCTGGGTACAAAAGTAACCCAGACAAAGTACACCAATTTAGTGCTCCAAGAGATAAACTCATCCGCGAAAAATGGCAGAAGTGCATTCCAAGAAAAAACTTTCTTCTTAATGACAAATCATACGTTTGTCAAAATCATTTTAAAGAAGAAGACATTATAAAATTTTGGAAATCTGGCTCTGTAGAGGTAAATCATTTACTTTAGTTAAGTACCTATACCCAATATGGATACTTGTATTATTACTGCCTTGTCTATATATTTTTATGACTATAATATTGTTTGATAAGAATATTAGGATATTAAATTAATGTTATATCTATTTTAGGTGCCATATAATAGATGGAGACTTAAAAAGGGAGCTGTGCCTTCCTTATTTCCAGGTCCTGCCTACCTATCTAATTTTAAAGAACAAAGAAAATTACCTGCAGTTCGAATAGTTCAGAATGAAAAGCCTCAATCAGGTGTTAAAGAATGTGATGTGGAAGTGATGTGTCCCGACATTGAAGGTACACTTATATTGAATAAATACATAAATACCTTAATAATAAATATCATCTTTAATTGCAAATAACGACATAGGTGCCTCATTAAATAATATTAATTTAATTAGAAATTAATTTTATAACATTAATTTAAAAGTTTTAAACCAAAATATTAAAAAAATATTTATGTTTTATGCACTGTTTATCACATAAATAATATTTTGTATTACTATTATTTAATAATGTTATATTATGTTTTATTAGTAATCAATTTTTTTTTATATATATTTTAGAGAATTTGTATCATAAGTTAGTTGATTTTCAATTAAGTAATCTGTGGACAAAATTAAGTACGCTCGAAGAAAATATATGTTTTTTCATGTTTAATACTAAATCGAAGCCAATCCCTACTATTGAAAAATGTATCAAAGTCGATATCCATGGCGTAGTTTCTTTTGCTGTCAATGGAAAAATAATAGAAGTTGAAGAACATGGAATTAAGATTGGAGATAGTATTGAAGATTTTGTAAAGAACCTTAAAATGTTTGAAGATTTAAAAGTATGTCATGGTGGTCCACTGGCAACTTTGTTCCCATACTATTCTAAGGTCTTATGTACAGTGTCAGATGAAGGATTTCTTCGACACCAACAGTGTCTTCTTATTATAGACAAGTTTTCAAAATTAGACTGTTGTAATAATTGTGAAAAGTTAAAAAACATTCTAGCGCGCAGAGAAAAAATAAAAACAGCAGGTTCCAAAGAATTGTGGGAAGTTTCGCCATCAAAAAAACTTAAAACTACTGAAATCAGAAAAAAATCATATTCCCTGCAGCGGACAGTGGTCAAGACTAAAAAAAAAATAATTCAATTGCAGGCAGAATTGAGTAAATCACAGAAAGACATGGCTGATGATTTATTCATTCAAGATAAAATGAAAAATATGAACGAATCTCAGAAGTCTTTGATACTAGAATGTTTTGCTGCTAGTCGGTTCAACAATTCAAAATCCAGAAGGTATAGTGAGAACTGGATCATGCTATGTTTGCTTTTCAACATTCGGTCACCTAGTGCATATAAATATATAAGAGCAAGCAATTTACTTCCATTCCCACATCCCAAAACAGTAAGGCAGTATTTGGCCTCTATTAAAACAACTTGTGGCTTTGATATCAATTTTTTACAACTACTAAAAAAAAAATGTGATCAGATGTCCGACATGAACAAACATGGTATCCTGTTGTTTGATGCTGTAAATCTTCGTAAAAGTATATGTGTCAATTCATCAAATTTAACATACATTGGACTAGAAGATTATGGTGGTGAAGTAGAAGGTAAAACAACACATAAAGAATGCTGACCACGCACTTGTCTTTATGTGGCAATCCTTAAGTTCAAATTTCTGCCAAACAATTGGATGTTTTGCTTCAAAAGGTGAAGTGAAAGGTTTGTTAAATTAATATATTTTTTTCCTCTCTTATAATTATTATTACTTATTACCACAATACCACGGTTATCTATACAGTAGATAACCATGCTTATTACTTATCACAATATAACATTTAATTATATTTGTTTACTAATGGCAGGTGTAATAATAGCTCAGCTTATTTTGAAAGCAATATCTTTATTGGATAATATTGGTATTTTTGTTGACGGAATCGTTTCTGATGGTGCCACAACAAATCGTCGTATGTGGAAGGAACTGGGAATTGATGGCTCTAAAGAAAATTTAAAAAACTATTTTGAAAATCCTATGCATCCAGACCGTAAAGTTTTTGTGTTTTCAGACTTCGTTCATTTATTTAAATGTGTTCGCAACCGTTTGTACAATAATAAAACTTTACAAGTAAGTTGTTTGTGTTAAGTTATTTTTTACTTCTGTATAATATAATATTAAAATTATAAAAGTGAGTAAAATAAATAAATATATTACTCATTGTATTCTAGCTTGATTCTAAGTCTAACCAAATTTGTTGGAACTATTATAAAGAGGTATTTAAAGAAGATATCAAAAATCCAGGGAACTTACGTATCATACCTAGAATTACCTCGCATCATTTGGAGCTAACACCTATGGCTAAAATGCGTGTGCGCCTTTGTACTCAAGTTAGTTTCAATATTATTATACATTTATAAAATATAATAATAAATATTAATTAAAAAATAATATTAAATTATCATTTTTATTAAATAGGTTTTAAGTTCAAGTATGTCAAAAGCTATGGAGTTTTACAGAAATAAAGGTTGTCTAGAGTTAGAAGGCTCAATTGAAACATCAAAATTTACATTGTACTGGAATAATCTATTTGACAATTTGAATAGAAATCTACCTTGGCAAGGATTGAAAAAAAATGATGAAGGATTTAACGTAAGACAATATTATTAAAAATGATTTAAAAGTTTATTCAAACATTAACAACAAAAATATAGGTTCTTATATTTATGTAATTTTCAGAACTTTCAATATGCAATTTCTTACCTAGATGGCTGGGAATATGAGATGAAGACTCAAAAAATAGAACCAAAAGATTTCCTTACTTTATCAACTGCACAAGGACTACGTGTCACCCTACAATCAACAATTGATCTTTCTAATTATTTATTGGATGAATGTGGGTTTGATTATGTGCTCACAGGAAAAATGTGTCAAGATCCATTAGAAGTTAGTATATAAAACATATAAGTACTTATAAATCTATTTACCAGTTACCACAATATATTAGTTTAAGTATTTACAACAATATAAACTAAAAAATATGATATTTTATTTTTATTAATAATAAATTTCAATGATAATTGTAATCAATTTTAATATTACATACTTTATTTATTTGTTATTGTTTTTTTAGAAATTTTTTGGTATTATTCGCCAGTCAGCAGGACCGAATGATCATCCCACGACTCCTACATTTCTCCATTTATATAAAATATTATCCATTTATTCTGTACTTAAACCCCCAAAATATGGAAACTGTACAGTCACCAATACAGATGCTCCAAAAATATCATTGTCCGACTTACACGAAATATTTCATGACACAACCAATAGCAAGATCACTAAAATTAATAAGCTTAAATCACAGTTGGATCACTTGATCGCAGAAGGTGATTGGGAACCATGCCAAATTCTTCCTCCAGCGGAAAGTAATTCTGAATCTAGTTCCATTAGAGATTGTGTGGTGTACTATGTATGTGGGTACGTAACAAAACAAATACTAAAAAAAAGAAAATGTATTAAATGCATAGATTATTTAAAAACTGGCAGCACTCAGCATCCTGCAGCAGAATTAATAACTTTGAAATCTAAAGGCAACCTAGTTTACCCAAATATTTATCTCTTTGAATTTCTTAGTAAAGTTGAAAATTCATTTAGTCGACATTGTCAAGATTTTGATGTTTTTGAAAAAATAACAGATGAAGTGATTGAAAATAAATTTGAATTTAAATATTCATGTGCAGAACATCAGTTAGAAGTAGCAACTGAAATTTTAGTATATTATATTCAAATGAGGCTTCGTCAGTATTCCTATCAAGAAAACCTCAAACTTCTTAAAATATCAAGAGAAAAAAAGAAAATTTCAAAACTCTTCAATTCATAATAATCATATTATTATTCAATATCATACAAAACAAATTTTGAAATATAATACTTGCTTTTATTGCTTATTGCTTTTTGCTTATTGCGCATTATATTTTAATTATTTCCTATGCAAGGAAACCAATATTTTATATGTATATAAAAATGAATTAAATTTATGTTACAGGCTAAGTGAACTTTCACTCATATAACAACAATCAAAACAATAGTTAATTATTGTGTATAACATAAGATTACATTTAAATGTTATTAATAATTATTCAAAATGTTATACAATTAAAAACTACTACAATAATATTGATATATTATATCATATAAGTAAATATAATACAATTAAAATATATATTAAAATTTTATTTTAATCAAATTCTATCATATTTAGTTTACTTATATCAGTTATATCATATAATATAATATATTTTAGAATAGGTACTTTGCTTGAATGTTTATACCTACTTCTTAAATAACATAAATGACACATGCTAATTCAAATACCTACAATACCTACTTTCTGTATGAATGACACGGTAAGGAATAAACACTATATAATATTATATTATTAAAGATAAAATAGTATAATATTAGGTTGAGACTTAAATCGAAATTTGGTAAAAAAAATTATTTTATACCTATTTATTTATTTATTATTTATTAATTAATTAATACCAATCTGCAATTACATAGTTGGTAATATATATTATACAAGTATGGTAGAGTACATCTTTGTCTGGGTTACTTTTGTACAATATAATATTGTACCCAGATTTACAACTAACTACTACACAATTTACCATTAAAAAAAAAAATTAAATCATAAATTACAATAATCAATATTATGTAATACATGTAGATAACTGAGGTAATACAATATAATATGAGCCATGAGGCATTGTATTGAGTTATCAATTTATCATTTTATTTCACATCGGTTAGTGATAATCAATTTGTAATACTTTCATTTTATAGATAGCATAGTGTTCTATTAATTTAGTTATGTACAATTTGTTCGTAAATATCTTTATTTCCTTAATAATAATTAAAAACTACGATTCGACTAATGATATACATGTAAATATCGGACAGATGACCACTAGCGCTTTTAGTACCTCTAGTCGCCACTTCGACACGAAACAACGCCGCGTGCTCCAACCTGTGTAGATAACCGTGATCTGTATACATCAAATTAATATTATCCTTGTAATGAGATTTCATGACGTTGTAATGATACTCATACATGAGTGTTTTTGAAATATCTAACACCGAGAAACCTAAAATTAATTTATAAACAATTTTTAATTATAATAATAATAACAATAATATATAATATATTATTTACCTATATAAATAGGTTTGCAGAATTTAATATTTTTGTCTTCCAATGTAACCGCTGTCAAATTTTTATTTTGATAGTCTGTACAATATTTGAATGTTGTCCGGTTTATGAGTTTTTGTAATTTTTTATCACAGGAGACCAACTTCATTTGTATCCTCTTTCTCATGGACTCCATTGTGTTTCCTAAAAAATTATAATAATTAGCGTATATATATATATTTTTTTTTTTTCTTATGATAAATAACATACCAAATACAGCGTTGTTCATCAGTTTGAAAAAATCTTTTTCAAAGTCATTTGATGCTTTTTTCCTCATCTCAGTGTTTAATCGTATATATTTTGCGAGCCATGGTGATTGATCAAACTGAATGACTCTATGTACCTAAGTAACAAATAAAATAAGAAAACATTTTTTTTTTTTTTTTTAAATATTAATTAAAATATTTACTTTTTCAACGATGAGTCCATTAGCGATAGCCTGTTGTAAGTTACGATAGTGAATAATATATTTTTCTTTTCGCTCAAGTGTGGCCATTAATTTTTGTACCTTCGAGCCTTTAGGTATGGCATTACTCGGTAAAAATGGTAAATCATTATGTAGGTCATGCAAATTTTTTGGATACGAAATATCGACTTCATAAATACATCCAATTTCCGACGTATCGTTCAAGCATTCCAGACCTCTGAGTGTCGGTTCTACCCATTTGAAATTCCCATACGGTATGCACTGTGACATCGCCCAGCCGTACAAGTTGTTACCTATTAACATAATTAAAAACCTTAATAAAAGTTATAATTATTTATAAATATATATATATATATATATATATATATATATATATATATATATATATATATATATATATATATATACTGCTTATACTCACAATCTTGGTATATAATCCATGAATTAGATTTTGTTGTATTGTTATGTGATGTCGTACCATTGTTAGCTTTACCGTATCGCATACAAGCTTGAGTGAGGCCGCCACGTATACCTGAAACATTACAAATATTATAGCTATCCATTATATTTATTATTATCATTATATATATACCTTTTTCAAACATCAGGAGCATATCATAATCTGAAAGTAATTCTAGTTTCACCGTTGTATGTTTTAACATGGCATCGAAACTAAGACCGGGTGCCGTGAAATAAAATGCTGGATCCAGATTATATGTTGTACTACATATATCTCTAAAATTTTCAAAGACATCTGACAATAGCAACACATCGATCTTTAGATAAAGATCGCTGTATTCCCCGAGATTCATGCAGTTGAAATGATTCTATACTTTTCGCGCATGCTCGTACTCGTCAACTCGAATATCACTTTCATACAACGAACTATAAAAATCTTTTTTTTGTGGTAGAGATGTCTCTGATAATTTTTCCCAACAACATGTATAATCATAGGGATAGACACCCTTACGTGTTACCAGTTTCATATCTTCTCTATTGAACTCTTTTGCAGTATTACGGAATTTACCTAAGTTTGGTGTGATTAGATTTTATGCAAGTATAGAGAGGCTAGAGGCCATGAACCGTATTGTATCGAGGAAGCGAATTGAAAATTTATTTGAAATGTATTTTGAGAAGGAAATAAATTTTTCCTCGCTGTTAGGAATTACAGATATACTATTTGTATCATAACCTAGCTCGGTAACTATGAAGTGGGAGTCATAATTAGAAAGATTGTGAAAAAAACAAGGAATGAAATTAGGCATTTGTAATTTCAAATTGCATGTATTACAAAGTGTTTGCCTGAATTTACCGGTTAAGTGGTTGTGGTCAGCGACTTTATGGTTAGTATTAGAAAATACTATTTTACATAAATTACACTTTCTACAGTCGATATGTTTCTTTTCTTCTCCGTCTTCAAAATAAATCGCGGTGTTTGTCTGAAACAGTGTTTCAACATTTCCCGCTATCTCCACAACGGTCTCTACAAAATGTTTCGCCACTTCCTCATTGGCTTCACTCCCTCTGTATATGATCGGTTTTGTCGGTATATTAAATTTTTCTAATAGCTTTAATGAAATATTATCCGCGGCCTTGACGTACAGCCCGTAACTCATAGGTTTATGATGTTGAAACGCAGTCGTTTTCTTCCCTATTCTTTCCTCGGTTTTCACTAACAGTGCCTCAAAATCTGCATAAATCACGACTAGATGTCTCTGTGTTTTCGACCAAGCATCGAACTCGATAATGGTATTCTCAGCCGGCATAATTGGTAGAATCGGTTTATGCTCCCCACATATTTTCATGTGCTGGTCTAACGCCTCCTGCCCGTGTAAAATAAATTTTTTCGGCCGATTGTCGAAGTAGGTAAAACAACTTTTGCAGATGAAAATTTCTCCTTCGTATCTAGTTTTTTGTGTATGAATCAAACGTGTAAAATTCGATATATAAGTGTAGTGTGAATTTTCATTATCGGTAATTTGAAGCAAATCAAAATGATTTTCTTGAACATTAGCTACTACTTTTAGTGGTTGTATTATATGAGCGATTTTTTTGTTCTCCTTTTTTTGTTGAATGGTATATATATTTATAGATGTAGTTGGATTATTTTTTTCGAATGTTCTAACCTGGTGTCGTGGTGTTGGAAATGTTAAACCGGTGAAATTATATCTCTCCTCGTGTATTTTATAATTTTCACCAACACGGTGTTTATTTTCACCTGTAACGTGTTTTGCTAGAATTGCCCATTTGAAGCACTTGTGATCGGTATTCTGTGGGTTGATCACAGCTTTTTTTGACTCTATGTCATATGGTAGCGGTAGATAAGAAGACCCGCCTAAAGGTGTAAATGAATAGAAGCCAAGTAACATTCCATCAATATTTTTTAATGAATATCCACTGCCTTTACCCTGATAAGCGTCTTCTTCCGTTAAAATAATGACAAATATTTCGTTTACTACATCCTCAATATTCGTATCTTCAAAAATTATCCTAGCCGAGGTCTTAAACGCTCTGTTCACGGATGAATTTTCAATGTTAGGCAGATTATATGTTGCTTCAAGCTTAAGATTAAATTTAATAGGTAAATCAAATGTTGTTAATAGTTGTATTAATGATTGTTTGCACGAAGATATAAAAAACTGATAGTTGGTTATATTTTCTATGTTTTTTAAATAATACCATACAACTTTACGGTTATGCGTGCTTGAAATTTCAATAAATCCTGGTGAATTTATCATATTCAATCGACGAGTTTTGGTGCGTGCAGCTGACACCGAATTATTTGATCGTTTTAATACCGAGTTTCCTATACCAAACAGAAAAAAAGTATCTATCAAAAAATGGACATGGATTCTCTGGAGCCCGTAGGCTAAGATGTTTTTGAAAATTAAAAATAAATACGCCTAGTATTTTATTAGAAAAATAAATACGTTAATTATTAAAAAAAAAAAAATTATACTTGCGAATTATTATATAAGCATCGTCGAGTTTAAAACGATACACATTTAAAAATTAAATACGTCAAGTATTATATTTAAAAAAAAAATATTGTATACGTGAATTATTATAATAAAAATTAAAAAAAAAAAAATAATAAATATTATATACGCGAATTATTATTATTACATAAACATCGACGAGTTTAAAACGATACACATTTAAAAATTAAATACGTCAAGCATTATATTAAAAAAAATATTGTATACGTGAATTATTATAATAAAAATTTAAAAAAAAATAAATATTATATACCTACGCGAATTATTATTATTACATAAACATCGACGAGTTTAAAACGATACACATTTAAAAATTAAATACGTCAAGCATTATGTTAAAAAAAATATTGTATACGTGAATTATTATAATAAAAATTAAAAAAAAAAAATAAATATTATATACGCGAATTATTATTATTACATAAACATCGACGAGTTTAAAACGTTACACATTTAAAAATTAAATACGTCAAGCATTATATTAAAAAAAATATTGTATACGTGAATTATTATAATAAAAATTTAAAAAAATTTTTTATATACGCAAATTATTAAAATAAAAATTTAAAATAAAAAATATTATATACGCGATATATTATAATAAAAATTAAAAAAAAAATAAATATTATATACGCGAATTATTATTACATAAACATCGACGAGTTTAAAACGATACACATTTAAAAATTAAATACGTCAAGTATTATATTAAAAAAAAAATTATACATGCGAATTATTATTAATATTATATAAACATCGTCGAGTTTAAAACGTTACACATTTAAAAATTAAATACGTCAAGTATTATATTAAAAAAAATATTATATACGCGAATTATTATTATTATTATTATTATTATTATTATTATTATTATTATTATATTAATACTTGAAACTGAAAAATCTTACCTGTAATCGTATTTCTATATAATCCGGCGCTTTCAGCTTCGTTTATCAAAGTAGCGAGTAAAGCGTCATTACCATCGTCAACCCACTCGCTTGCATTAGATGGTCCTGCTGGTATGTCTGGCACAATAATTTGCGGAGCTATTTCAATCTCACCATGTTCAGGCTGAACGAGTTTTCGTAGTTGAATATTGACAAGACCATGGATATTTTTTTCATGTTTTAATAAATTATCCTTACGCGAGAATTTTTTTACGCACAGCCTACAAGGGTATTCAACACGAACGGTGGTATGAATTTTAGCATGTCTTACAAGATGATCTTTGCTGGAATACGATTTCTTGCACTGCACACAAACGAAAGCACTTGAAGCATCCATTGCGATTAAATTCGAAAACGTGATTAAACAAAAATAAACCAGAGAAAACACACGGAGTAATTGGTGGACGTAAACGAATTGGAGGTGATATGAGCGCGGAGAAATATGTGTATGGTAGAGAACTAAAGACCCACTAAATTTTAATTGACATCGTATATGATAATAGGTATGATTTTTCATAGATTCATAGATTCATCATATTTTCTGAAAAATACAGTCAGTGTGTGTGGTATATGCCCGTCGATATCTGATTACATCTATTTTGATGACTACAGAATATTATCATATATACATATATTTGATTCTCTGATTGCAAATGCCTCCTTGCATTTTCAGGTAAAACCTTATTACTGTTAGATCACCTTTTTTTTTTTTTCACGAAATATAGTCGGCGTGGGAAAGTATCAACTTTTCTGATGATGATGTATTATTTTAAAATATGCATTTCTTAAAATTGTATATGTGTGTGTAACACGCACACCAAAACGTATTAAACAAATATTCTCGAGGACTGTTAAACATTTAAAAAATAAATAATTCAAATTTAATAATCTTTTAAATTTATGAAGAATCGGAAATATATATTATGAAAAGTTGTGATTACATATAGTTGGGTGATAACGTACCCAGGTATATGGTTGGGGATTTTGAGCACAGGGGGGAGGGGGGGAGGGGGGGAGGGTGTGCTAGAACCGCTCATTATATCGATGGGAGGGTGTCGGAGGGTGGGAGGGTGGGAGGGTGTGCTAGAACCGCTCATTATATCGATGGGAGGGTGTCGGAGAGTGTCAGAGGGTGGGAGGGTGTGCTAGAACCGCTCATAATATCGGTGGGAGGGTGTCGGAGGGTGGGAGGGTGTGCCAGAACCACTCATTTAATCCTACTGTATTTATTTATTTTATTTGTTTTGTAGTATCCTCAATTTAGGCTGTTGTTTCATGCAAGGCTTTTGTACATATTTTTCTTTCAGCCATTTGCATTCTTTATAAATTCGAGAAGTGAATAATAATTTAATGATATAAATAATGTGTTCTGTACATTGCAATTGTTCCAATTTAATGTTTTTTTTCTCCAATTTTTCAATCATTTTTTCCATCATTTTTTTTACTATTTCACTTTGACTTTTTATGGTTTCAAACAAAGATTCGAATACTTGTAAAGGTATTTTACAAATATTAACTATAAAATGTGACGGCTTTTTTAAACCGTTACTATTGAAAAGATCAATATGCGCAAACGTTTTGTGCAAAACTAATATTTGATTTGGTTCATCGATTTCTTCAGTTGTCAACATAGTGGACATACAAATTGTACATTTAAAATGATCAATACAATGTTTTACCAGGTATCCTGAAAAATATACAATTGAACATTCTTCTAGTGTTGATTTTTCATTGCAGACATTTTCTTCTTCAGACTCCGATGAAAATGAACTTGTTGAGGTCTGATCAGTTTCAACGACACTTGTACATACACTTACAGTACAATTTCCAATTGTGTTTGAAACTTCAACGTCATTTAGTATACCGACTGATAAAAACTCGTCCTCGTCTAATTTTTAATTGCATTCATCTGATGCCTCCATTAGTGAAAAAGAACATATGTTTGCGAAACAACTACGAAACATTCTTGGTGAAGGGTTTTTTGTGTATCCATTTTTTTGCCGCATTACAGAAAACATGTTCTCTAAGGGATCTTGATTTAATCTGTTCGTCAATAAAAAGAATTTTTTATTGTCACTTTGCGATGAAATATTTTTCAAATCGGAATACTCGGACGTGTACAAATTGTTCAATGCATTTAATGACCAAATCATTCCGGTAAAACAAGGTGGTACCGATGTTTTTTTATTAACACCAATTTTTTTTGCATTCTGAAAAGTCGATATTGTTTTTTTAAGTTGTTCAAAAATATGCTGATTTTTTTCACTCATAGGTTTTCTATACGGGTTATTATCATAAAGGTGTTTACTATTCATGCATCGAATGTATTATTAATTTCTAAAAGAAAATCGGCTGTATCTTTTGGGGTTTTTGATTTCAACTCTCCTGTCTGTAAACAAGTTTTGATTGCAGCGGAGACACTATTACTAAAAATTTGTAAAGCTAACTTGCATGAAATTTTCTGAAAAGCATTAGGATTTAAATGTATTCGTGTAATTTTACACATTCCTCGTGCTGTATTACTCTTTGAGTCAATATTATAGGTTTTGAATACATCTTGAAATGAAATGATTTTATTTTTTATTTGTATATCTCCGGTGATTAATTTGTTTCTCAAACTTTTAATTAAGTGGGGGATATCATAAATTAAGTTTAATGATTGACCATGAATTATACATAATTGATTAAGTTCAGTACCACCAAGTAAAGAAAATAGTTTACGATTTTGTGATCCCTGGTCACATACAATACTTGTTGGTAGTAACCCAATATCTAAAATCTGTTTTACACTTTGTTTTATTAAATTTACAAGTTCTTTTCCACTAACACCGTTGCCACTTAAAAAGTAACATAATGGAAACTTCCAATTTATATACAGGCCTCTAACCATGATAACTAAAGCATGTTTTGCATAATTTGGTGAACGGCCAAGTGGACCCAAGTCCTCAAATCCTTCAATAATATCAAGTGCTTTATTATATTCAATACATTTTAATATTGACATTTCGTCCAGTAATATTACACATTTCCTATCAGTATACAACATAGCAGACACTTTTATTTTTATTTGATTTAAATAATCATTAATAAACCCAGTAGTGTATTCTATTGATTTCAACCATCGCCGCACTGTGCTTTCGCCGGGTAACACAATACCTTGTTTTCTCATGTATTTGTAAGTCGAAGGAGATTTATAGTATATTGATAATGCGAATTTTTTTTCAGCCTTAGTCCAAGGTTTGCGATTTTTGTGTAGCATTTGCATTGTCATAAGAGCTTTAGAATTAGTAAAAGGAAATTGTGATTGGTTAAAAAATTGTTGAACGTCAATGTTTTTAGTAATATTTTTGTTGTTTTGTTTTTTTAAATACTGAATTATAGTGCGTTTTCGTTTTAATTGTCTTCTCATATAATTTAATTTCTCTTGAAGCATTAGATTTCTTTTATTTATTTTTGTTGGACTTGCGGAATTGATAATTTTAGGCTTTTTAATAGGACTTGGTAAGTGAGTAAGTTCCGATACATAGGATTTTGTATTTGGTGTAATTTCTGACTCTGGGCTATTATTGAATATTAATTCTGACGTTGGATTGTGAATTATTCCTGTCTGGTAGGTACGTTTCGGTGTCAGTACATTTAATATTTTTGGCGAAGGTGTATTACAATTTTGAGTAAAAGTATCTACAAAAATAAATAAATATTTATGCACGTACTTTAATAATAAATATCAAATATAATAAATATAGTCATTATTTGAAAATAATATTTTATTGTGTGTATTAAAAATTAATACAGAGTGATTCATTTAATGTAAGACACTTATTATTTCGAAAAATATCAACTTTTTTTTACTTTTTTTTTCGAAAATGTTGAAATTTAATGAAATCTACAAATAATTAATATTTCTAAAATGTTCGCACAACAATTTATAAAACTATTTTTTCTAAGAACTTCTGCGTTTAAATTTTTTATTTCAATTCGGTAGTTTTTGAGATATAACCATCTCAAAACACGGTATAGGAGACGCTTTTTGTGTTTGTCTACATTTGTCTTAATAACATTTATGGTCAATCATACAAATCAATAATCATTTAAACAGATAATCAGAGTACGGTTTATATATAAACATATTATTACACAATAATAACAATTATCTTATCTTAACGCTCGGAATGTACAGGTTAAAATAATAAGCGGTATACAACTTTTTGAAATTTTATGACATTTTAATATTACAAAAAGAAAAATTTGAAAAATGTTAATACTTTTTGAAATAAAGAGTGTCTTACGTTAAATGGATCACCCTGTATATTAAAATAATTTTTGATTCTGAACGAAGAGATAGGTATGTACCTACTCGTATATTTATGTTTTGACGAAAAAACAAATGTTTATAAGAATGTTCTAAATTAACTATGTGGTAGATTAGTATTTGGTAGTGACTCAAGAGACAAATCTAATAACAATAATATTATATGATATAAATGTAATAAACATAATTTATAACTATAAATATATAATAACTAAATTGTAATTATAAAATAATTATTAAATACGAAACTTTCGTGGTAAAAATTGAATTTATCTACCATGCGTAATATTATAATTTATAATAGTATAATAGTAAAATTAATTACTTTAACAGCTACATTAAAAATCTTTCCTATGTTTTTTTGATTCTGAACGGAATGATGAATGTATTAATTTTACAATGATGTGTGTTTTTTTTGTATATTTTTTTTTACTTTTGTGCATTTCATCACGTTTTGGAGTATTAATAGTACTTTGATTTTTGACTTCAGCCCATCTTTGAAAATAAAAATGAATCTAAATGGTGCTTTAGGAAGTCAAAAGTAAAAAAATTTCCAGTAGTTTTCAAAAGTGTCAGGAAAACCCCTAAAAAAGTAACGGAAAACGGTAATTTTTACGCATAACCAGCTAGTTTTCAACAAAATCGGTTTTTTTATTTTGCTGTAAAAAATTAGGCATTTCAAAAATTCATTCCAAAAAATCTTTAAAATTTAATAGAAAAGGTTAATTATATGTTTTACGTAGCGTAGTAAACAAAATCAAAAATTGTTAACCACAATTTTCGTTTATACACATTTAAAGTTTAAATGTTTACGAAATATGTCAAAATCACGAAAATTTGCAAATAATTTTGAAGTTGAAAATTTATAAAATTTTTATGATTTATACTAAAGGTTAAAAAACCCAATACAAAATTATCCATAACTTTTTCTTCGAATAACTGTAAAAAAAAATACTAGCGTCAATATAGAAAAAAATGCATGAATGTATGAAATTTAATTTGTTACGAAATCGCGTAAAATAACGATATACCTATTTCAATTTAAATATAGGTAATAATATTATAAATTATAATATATCCTACTAATTATCCTAGACAGAGAATTATTCATCTCCGTTCACAATCGTTTTTCATACACAATGATACCTGTCATTGCATTCAAATTTAACACATCCATTACAGTGACCTACTCCCCCATCTCAACTATAGCGCCTATAGATACAGCAGAGCGATACCCATTTGCCCACCTTTTTTTGCTATGAAAATATATTAACCATAATTAATTAAGTATAGTACCTAATATTATTTTTGTCATTATTTTACCTGAAAATATTGCCGCTGACTTATTGTTTTTAGTCGGCGTAGTGTTCAGTAGAGTATCAACATTTAAATTCGCATCTATAAAATAAAAATTTGTGTTCACAATTACTGAATTAATTATTTAAATTATGCACTTAATATTTACCAATTTTATATTTTATCGGTAATGCATTTTTAATTAGCCGTGGTTTTATAGTCGTCGAATTCATATATATAGAACTATGGAAATGATTTGAGCAAATGTATTTTTTTCTTAATTTTTTTGGACTCATCCCTTCTAAGTCTATGTTACCTAGATTATATAAACATAATATGATACAATAGTACAATACTCGTGGTTAGGTTAGTTAGGTTAGGTAATATTAATTTATAACTGTTTTCATTTTAAATATACCTACCTGAATTAATTATCCATTGCTTGTGCAATTCAATATTGGCCGGAAATGGATGAAAAATATTTTTCGATGTCCTTCTTCTCGAATTACAGTCAAAATAAACACATTTATCTCCAGACATTTTTTTAAATAAAATAAGAAACACAGGGCAGTATAATACAGCTATATAGAATTAAATATACACAAATACCTTATTCTACCATTAGCTGATGGCTGTTGAGTGTTGACTGTATTAATCATTATTGTGTAGCAAAACAAACACTAATTTGTATTTTGATAATTTAAAAATGGTAACAAAATATTTCAATTCGTTCAAAAATATACTACAAGAATGGCCTTGATGGTCGAGAGATGCATTGAGATTTAACAGTAAAATAAATTGGTATATCTATATTCCTTTATTTTTCAATATATTTAGTACTTATTTATATAATATTTAAAATATTTAATATTTTAATGTGATTACTAGATGGCTAATTTATATAATATATTATACACATCTGTATATTACATCGCTTATTTGTACCTATTTTACAATGTAACATGCGCATAAACTTTTGTCAATTAAAACTTAATAGTATTAGTATAACCAGTATAGGTGTATTATAGACAATTTTTATAATCTTTAGGTATTAAACACACAATAGGTAGTCAGCGACCCAAATAGCAAAAGTCTCGCAGTGTACTCTCGCCTTCTAGGCTTCCTGTTTTAATGCATAGATTAGTATATAGTATAGATGGGCAACTCCTGGGTTAAAAATTGTGACTGCGAGCAGCGCTCCCGGGGTCTGCACGACGAACTATTCTGTAACAATCGATGTTTACCGCGACATTGATAAAAAAAAAGCAAAATATTCGTGCGACTCCCGAGATCGAACCACGACTGCAGATATCACTGTTTTTCCTACCTAACTACTTTAATGCCCTAACCTATAGCCTACCATTATGTGGCAACTTAGTTGTTGAAAATTAACTGTATAAAGTATTAACCTGTATTATTTTTGATAGCTTTGCTCACATACCAGTGTTGAACGATAATTTACGCAGATATGTAAATAATTGAAATTAAGTTATATTTTTATTTACCTTTGAAAAAAAACATTGGTGAGTAAATAATAATTTTTATTTTATTTGGATATCCAGATGTTTGGGAATAGATCGGATGTATTAGATTGTAACATGCATTCCAAAACTGCTTTTGAAGAAGTTTCATCTTTTGGTAATAATGTTTTAATATGTTCTAACTCTACGCATAAATCTATTCCGTTAATATCATTTTGATCTTTGTGTTTAAGTGTATTATGTAAATCCATACAATGTTTTACCAAAGTATCATGTTCAGGTAAATCAGAAATATTATATAAGAATCCACATGTATTTTTATGAGTTTCCAACTGTTCAAAACATGACTGTATTGAAGTTATACTTGTATCGATCAGACAATAGAAAAAATATCTTTTAAATTCCTCTTCTGGAGTAGGTTCATATTTGTCTAAGCTTTCATATTGAAATTGTTTTTTAGTTAGCCTATGCCTTTTGGATTTAAAACTCGTTTCTACATTTAGAGTTTCAGCAATTTCTTTAGCAGATGAAACAGCTGAAATATATCCAGTATTCCTATAAGAAATAATATAATCTAAACAACTTTGAACAACTGAAGTTGCTGTTATTATGTCCATAGTGATTCCTTGCATTGCTTTACTGGCTACATTAATTTGAAATAGTAAATTTTGCCAAACAATAAGCGATATAAGAAATTCAAATTCACATAGGTTATCGGCTAAACATTGCGCTTCGTGACTGTCGTATATAGTAGACAGTCATCAAAATATTACTTAGGTCAGTGAAGCATATGTGCTGAGACAGCGATTAAATTACGATATAACACCGCCGTACAGGCAGGCACGGGGTTCCCGTTGTCGCTGAGTGAATCGGCGAGGACGTATGTACTCTGGTTGCACGTGAGAAACGTCAATCATAGTACGGGCCATTTTAATCGAATTAGTTAATTATTTTACTTGTGTTTTAAATATAATAAAAGTGTTTCCGACCTGAAAACCCGAGTATTATTTCAAAGTCTTTCTTCGTTCTTACCCTTAATATTGGAACAGTGCTCAGACCCACACACCTTAATAGTCAATGAGGTTTTTAATAACCGAATAGTGCACCGGTTGTGGTGTCCTAATAGTCATTCCAATTTAAGAAACGAACGGAGAACGACAAAAAACGCACACCGTCGTACCTCAAAGGTTAACAGTGCTAATCAGAATTATTCTAGAGACAGTCATTAACCTAGAGTGTACGGGGGTAAGGTAAACAGTTTGGTTTACTGCGTATCATCCGATACGGGTGATACCACAGAGTGGCGCCCAACGGGGTTATTTATCCACGGTCGGAGACATTTTTTTTTTGATTTTTGTGCCCTGGTACCTCAACCTTGGCACGTTTAATTTTTCGAAGTGTTTATTTGTGTTTTGTGCCGCGTAGTACAATCTGGCAACCGTGCGTTTACACATATACGCCAAGGTGAGCAACGTTTTGTAATATACTTACATATTAATATTAGGATTATAGTTTAGGTTTTATTCTCTTTAATAATTTTTCAAAATTCTTATTAAATTTTAAATAACCGCAAAATTTTAATTTAAGTTTAAACAAATAGATTAGATTTTTTTTTAAACTATTTAAATAGGATTTTTCAGTTCATTTGTTTTCTTCTCTTATTCTTTTCAAAAATTTATTCGACATTAAATAACGGCAAAAAGATTTTAATTTAAGCGATATACTTACATATTAATATTAGGATTATAGATTAGTAAAAAAAAAAAAAAAAATTGGGCGCTATATTATAAAATGATTATATTTGCGTATCATACACACCCACACGCAAGATTTGGTTACTCCCCATTTTACCTAATGTACGGCACGGAGGCAACGCAACCTCTAGACAACAAAATCTTCCCACCCGAAACAGATCATAATAGAATCGAAGAAATAATACAACTACAAAAAATTAGGCAAGAATTACCAAAATTAATAGAAGCAGAACAAATTAAGCAAAAGAAACAGTATGATAAGAGCCACAAGGAAGTAGAATACCAACCCGGCCAAAAGGTGCTAGTAAAAATAAAATTTCAGAAACAAGGAGAAACAAAGAAATTGGCGCACAAATACAGAGGCCCTTTTGAAATTTTAGAAAAAATTTCGGACGTAAATTACAAAATTGCATTAACACTAAAAGGAAAAGAAACGAAGGACACTATACACGTAGACAGACTAAAGCCATACCACGAAGAATTAGATTAAAATAAATAAATAAATAATAATACTAACAATTTATAAAAAAAAAAAAAAAAAAAAAAAAAAACGTACTCACCCAGTAAAAAATAAATAAAAACAACCGGAGGAAAAATAATAAAAAAGAAAAAAGAGAAAGAAACCATTATAAATACAATTATAAATTATTATTGATTTATTTTTGTCGCTATTCAGAATCCGTCTCCTATATATATATATATCCATTATGGTCAGTATTTTCTCCAATATTGTGACGATGGACGTCATAATCGATACGAACACGTCATCAGAGGGTTGATTCACACGTATTGGCCACTCAATATCTACCCGGATGTCGGGCAGACCTATTACTAAATAAAAATACTATAATTAATCAAAAAAAAAAAAAAGAAAGAAAGAAGAAAATTTATAATATAAGAAACTTAGAGATGCCGTTCGGAAGAACTGCACCACAATACTGACCCAACACACGGATAAAACAAAATCAAGCTAAAAAAAAAAAAAAAAAAAAAAAAAAAAAATAGCTACATTTTCCAGAACGCCAACAACAATTTATCCATAGTATGCATTTTTATAATAATAATATAAAAAAAAAAAAACAACAACAAACGCACAAGCGTAGGATCAGACAAGAGATGTAAGCATAGTATGTGTAGCATAGTACAAAACGCAAAAAACGAAAACTAGGCAAAACACCATAGTACTCTTATATTATACTAAACCACAACAAGAACAATTTTTTTTAAATATCACCTTAAAACAAAAATTAATGAAACTATAAAATTTAAATTTGTTCAAAACAATGTATTATAAAACCCTCTTTTAGGAAAAAATAGGTATAATTAACCAATATGCAATTAAACACAAGGTTAGGTTAAAAATTACTTTTAAAGGAAAATAATAAAATTTCAAAAACATGTAAAAAAAAAAAAATTGTAAATAAAAACAAAAAGAATAGAATGTATTTTCAGCATAATCAAAATTCACGAGTCAACAAACAAAAGCCGTAACAATCTTCTGAGACAAAGGGCGAGTATAATATTTTCAAAGTAGACAAAAAGCAGTAAACCAATAATTAAAAAAAAAAAAAAAAACATTATAAACCAATAATTATAAAAAAAAAAAAAACAATAAGCAAACACCTTTCATACGAAGACACGAAGAAGAAACTGCCGTCAAATCAAAAAAAAAAAAAGAAACAAAAACAAAAATAGATACAAAAATAAAATAATAATAAAAAAAAAAAGAAAGAAATACAAATCAAATTAAAAAAAAAAAGAAAAACTAAAACAACCAAGATAATAACTACTTACCTTATGAAATACAAAGAGAAAAAGAAGAATTAACTACCACGGAATCGAAGAATAAAATACCATAGAAAAACAACAAACATTTACTGCTATTTGTCGAAATAAAAATATTATATTTCTAACTGTGAACAATCTCTAAGAAAACATTTTTCTACAAAAGAACCAATCAATACATTTTTATAACCTTATATGTATTCACACAAATTCTTGTATTTATGTTCTGAGTAAAAATTTCATACAGTACAATATTACTATTATTCAATTTATATTCATAAAAAAAAAAAAATGTATAATAATCATTAATGTGTTTTGTAATTGCAAATTATATGTTTTTAATTATTACGAGATCCTCACATAATATTGCCATAGGTAGATTTTTTTCTTGTATTAAAATTTTGAGTTAATTTTATAAATTATAAACCAATCACGGCGGTTGAAATATCGATTTTTTAATTTAAATTGTTGTAATGTTATTATTATGGTTTTCCATAACTACACATTTTCTGTGAACCAATCAATACATGTATACATATATATTTTTTTTAAAACACACATCAAATAACAAATTATTAGAATAGTATGATTAAATTAACATATAAGCATAATTTTATAGTCAACGACGCGAATAAGCTGAGACAGTAATATAGTGTTAAAGTAGGTTAGTATTTAATGTAGTAATAAGAAATTATGTGTAAAAATTCATTAAAAAATGAGGGCATTTTTTTCAAAAAACTAGGAGGACTGTCGTATATAGTAGACAGTCATCAAAATATTACTTAGGTCAGTGAAGCATATGTGCTGAGACAGCGATTAAATTACGATATAACACCGCCGTACAGGCAGGCACGGGGGTTCCCGTTGTCGCTGAGTGAATCGGCGAGGACGTATGTACTCTGGTTGCACGTGAGAAACGTCAATCATAGTACGGGCCATTTTAATCGAATTAGTTAATTATTTTACTTGTGTTTTAATATATAATAAAAGTGTTTCCGACCTGAAAACCCGAGTATTATTTCAAAGTCTTTCTTCGTTCTTACCCTTAATATTGGAACAGTGCTCAGACCCACACACCTTAATAGTCAATGAGGTTTTTAATAACCGAATAGTGCTCCGGTTGTGGTGTCCTAATAGTCATTCCAATTTAAGAAACGAACGGAGAACGACAAAAAACGCACACCGTCGTACCTCAAAGGTTAACAGTGCTAATCAGAATTATTCTAGAGACAGTCATTAACCTAGAGTGTACGGGGGTAAGGTAAACAGTTTGGTTTACCGCGTATCATCCGATACGGGTGATACCACATGACGAAGACCAGCTTCAGCATTTGGTAAATCAGAAATTTCTATTAGCTTATTAACTATGTTATTTATTTCATTACGCATTGCTTTAACGGCACATATGCGGCTTTCCCAACGAGTTGTACATACTTGTTTAACAGTAAATCCAGACATATGCCTTTTTAGAATCTCCCAAAGGTTCACAGAAGCTGAAAATAATATACACGTTGAATTAATCCAAATAAAGTAATTGATCCTTTAAAAGACGATGCAGCATCGGCAACAACTAAATTCAAAGAGTGACAACTGCAGGGAATATAAAATGCTCTTGGGTTTATATTTAATAATCTTGCCTGAACTCCTTGTTTTTGTCCTTTCATATTAGCCCCATTATCATACCCTTGTCCCCTGCAGTTGATAAATTCAATATTATTATCTTTGAGGGTTTGCAACATGAGCTCTGAAAGACCTAACCCGGTAGAATCAGTTGCAGTTTTAAAACCAATGAAGTGTTCTTTTATAATTATATTATTTCCAACTTTTTCGACAAAACGAACAGTGAATGACATTTTTTCTGATTTACTTATATCTGGTGTACAATCTGTAATAATAGAATAATATTTTGCCTCACGAAGATTAGCTATAATAGTATCACGTACGTTATTAGCCATTAAGTTTATCAATTGATCTTGAATTTCATGACTGCAGTAATGCTTTTTGCTCGATTTCTTGGATATGTGACATAAATGTTCTGCCATAATATCATCGTACTTACCAAGAAGCTGAACTAAATAAAAAATTCCCATTATTAGGTTGAAATAATTTATCAGATGTACCTCTAAACGCCATATTGTGTAGAGTGAGGTACAAGATTATACTTATTAACCGGTCAAAAACTTTTGTCCAGCGAAGACTTTCCTGGTCGATTATACGTTGATTTTGAGCATCTATACAAATATTTTTTTTTAGACGGATTTCAGACTCAATCCATATACTAGTAGCGATAAAATGGTGTGTGGATTTTTCATGAGCACTTAATATAGACCCTATGTGCTTCCAATCGTTACAACCACTATTTCCTAACGATGATCCGCAATCTGGCTTGAATAGTTTACAGCAAAAACAATATACTTTTTCAGAAGTTTTTGAATAAATTAACCATCGTCTTTTAATTTTTTCGCCATTTTCACAATTACGATATGCACGAACATTAGAAAAATGCCTTTTATGCTCATCTAGTGGATAAGATATATTTTCAAATATTATTTTTGGACCAATCATTACTATTCTATCAATAATATGACGTTTCATATTTATTGCTAATAGCCACTCGGCTGGATTTTCCAAATAACTGACATCACAAACAGTACATTCATTAAGAACATCTAAGTCGTCGTCAAATAAAAGTTTATCATGTGTTTGAATTTCTGTTTTTTCTATGTCTACATTAGGTTTTTGTTTGTAGGTACCACTATCAATTAATTCAGAATCAAAATTTTCTTTAGACTTTTCAAAAGATTCTTTTGGTTTGTTATCAATGGCTATAACGAATTTTTTCATACTATTTTGTTCTTTTTTTTTCAGCAACGATTTTCTCTGCTTTTCGTTTTCTATTGTGTGCTCCCGAAAGCTTTTTCCCCATTTTAATTAAATATTCTGTAATATTATATGGAAAGTTTACATTAAAAATATATATTAGAGAGGGGTAAATCGAACTGAATTATAATGAATATTAAGTTCAGTTCAATATTGAAATAATAATAAAAAAAACTGTTATCGATATTATTTGAAAAAACTTAATTTAATTACTAATAATTAACTTAATTTTCTTAGGTCCCTACAATAACTATTCCTTTTCAAATTATAACAAAAAAAAAAAAACATTTCTATCACATCATAGTAAGACATTGGTACTATTGTAGTATTTATACTGTAATAGGTACTGTTTTTTTCGTATACCAGATACGAGCTTAGATAAATGTACCAGCTTTGGCTTAAACATTTTAATATAATGTAGGTAGGTATTTAATAATGTAATTGATTAATCTAATATAATAAAAAAATTGTTGTAGAGTGAGATATTACGGGGGGTAAGCATTTTTACAATTTTATTCCCCTTTTCTTTTTACGCTTTCTTCATATTTTTCCCCCATACTCTAGACCGTTTTATAATCAATTCGGCTTTTTTCCCGATTTTTCTCCGTTCCCTTTTCCCGATTCGACCGGATGAAAATCTTTTTAGGATAGAAGTTAGTGACTCCAATCACGTTCGTCCAAATTCCCTCCGCCTTTTTTCTCCCCTCACCTACCGATCGGCTTATCATTCCCGCCAACCGCTCGCTCCAATTGTTTGCTCTTAGTTATAATAGTACCATTGATTATAAATACTATAGATTGCTCACTGCAACACATAATACGTTGCGCTAAAATTATTCCCGATAGAGGGCGATAAGGAATATATTCTATAATAAAATAAAATATTTCTAAATTCTAATTTCTAATCATCGGCGCATCGTTGTCGGCCGTCGTCGAGTGTGGTCGCCAAACCTACCGCCGCGCCGTTGCGTATTGTCAAGTGTCCTATGGGCTAATGACTCCTATGACTCGCACAGTCGCACAGTGCACACTCGCACGGCCGTTCTCCAAGTTCTTTCGTAGTTACGTCACACAACTACACGTCACACGATCACTCCACGCGTGTGGCGTTAGGCGTGAACGCGTGATATCCGATTGGTATATTCTCGAAACAAAATTTCATTATTTATTAATTAATTCATTAATCGGTAGGTAGCTTTCTCGTATAAAGAATATAATGTTATATGTTATAATTATTATTTGTATACCTATCTGGGGTGCCACTTAAGTGGACTCCAATTGGACTGTCTGACAGCTTCTAATTTGTATTTTGTTTTACATGAAGTGTATAACATAAAATTTAATTGTATTTTATTTGTTAAATCTGAATTAAAAATAAAAGTGTCAATACTTACCTGAACGTTTCTTAATTTACACTACAATTTAATAGCACAGCACGTGGTAATGTTTATTTTATATTTTTCGTTAATGACTATCTAGTCTAAAAAATATATAATCTATGAAAACAATCACAGTTCTTGAAAAATGGAAATGTTAAAATATTAAAAACTCTCTTTTTTTAGCCTTCCCGTTTCAAGTAAATATTACATATGCATTTAATAGGTACCTAAGTTTTGGACTTAGGTTTTGGATAGTAAGATATACTTACCAAAAAATAAAATATGAATTAAAGTATTTTTATTTCAACGATTTAAGTTCTATTTTCACCATATTTTTAATGAATATAATACCTGTAAACAATAGTAATCATGATTTTTGAATACAATTGTAAAGAAAATTATACAAAAAAAATTACCAATTAACAAATTACTAATGGTAATAAAATATTACGAAGGTATTATCAAAAATGTACAAATGTATAGTAAATAAAATAAGATAATAATAAATTAATATAAAATACAAATTTGCTCATATTGGTAAGTATATAAGGGCAAGACTATTTATTATTTAAAATTCTTAGTTTAGAATGTGGTTTAGTACTTAACGATATGAACTTCGAGGATTTTTCATTCATTTGTTTACATGTATGAAAAATTTTAGTCACAAACAATAGGCGAACTATGTATAAATAATGTTCTTTACATTGATGACTGTCAAATAAGGGTATTATGTCTAATAAAGGTCTTGCGATTGACTGCATTAATATGTTTACAATTCCTTTTTTTAATTGTATGAACTCCCAATTATTTTCAAAGTGTTTTAGACACATCGTACATATTTTTACTATTTCATCTGAGGGTGTCTTCAAACCTCCACTATAAACACCTTCATACATTTTGTTAATTATCAATAATTCATTTTTGTCGTTCATTGTGTTATTGTTTTTTATTAATTTGTCCAAACAGATGTCACAATTGAAAAAATCTAGACACTTTTTTACCAAATAACCAGTAAAATATAAAATTGAGCATGTCTCTAATGTGGATATCGTTGTTTTTTCCGAAATATGCTGTGTACACGGAGACAAAATGGGAGACAAATCTAACTTTGAGTTCAATAATTCATCGAGTTCTTCTTTTTCTCTACTGTATTGAGTGGTTGTTCCTTCATTATTGGAAATATCAGTTAAAACATCAATAGTAAGAAAAACATCATTATCATCTTCGCAGTTGCATAACTCTGAACATTTCATAAGACTAAATGTACAAATATTTGCATAACAATTTCTGAACATTCTTGAAGTGGGATTTCGATTATATCCATTCTTTTGACGCATTACTGAAAAAAGGTTTTCTAATGGGTCCTGACATAATCGATTTGTCAATAAGAAATACGTATTTCCAGAATCACAATTATTTAATTCATCATATTTTTCTCGTTCAAATAGAGCTAAAATCGAATTTATTGACCAAATCATTCCTATAAAACACGGTGGCTGAGAGTTATTATTATTTTTTTGTTTATGGAGTTTTTTAGCTTGAAGAAATATGTTACGAGTATTTTTTAAAGTATCAATTAAATAATGGTTAGCATTACTTAAAGGCCGAGAATTTGGATTTTTGTCGTACAAGTTTTTGCTGTTTAAAATATCAAAAGTATCATTGATTTGCATTATAAACTCTGCTGTGTTTCCTGCAGTGTCTGATTTTAATTCTCCTGTGGCGATACATGTACGAATTGAAGCTGAAACTGATTTGCTGAATATTTGAGTTGCATACTTAACTGACATTTTTTGCCATGTATTTGGATTTAAATGAGTTTTTGTTATTTTGGGCATTGAACGAGCTGTTTTACTGTTCACATCAATTGCATATGTATCCTCAATATCTTTAAAACAAATTTTTTTACCGCCAATTTCAAAATCGCCGTTCATTAAATTGTTACGTATACTTTTAATGAGATGCGGGACATCGTATATAAGACATATCTGCTTACCATTGATATCGACAACTGGGTTTGTTTTAGTCCCTCCTAGTAAGTCAAACATTTTGCGGTTTTGTGACCCTTACACACACACAATACTTACTGCTATTAAACCAACTTCATCAAGTTTTTTTACACATAACGTTATTATTTTTACTAACTCGGATCCTTTTATACCAGACCCACTAAAAAAAAATGCAAAAGGAAACTTCCAATTTTGATAAAGGCCACGGATCATTATCACTAAGGCATTTTTAGATGGTTGAGCAGATTGTCCAAATTCTCCCAGATCTTGAAAGCCTTCTATACAATCAAGCGATTTGTTAAATTCCAGACATTTCATTAAAGCAACTTCATCTAATAAAACTACACATTTTTTTTGATGATAATTCATAGATGAAACTTTATACTTGACTTGTTGAATGTATTCATTTGGGAAACCAGGAGAATAATTAATACTTTGTAGCCAACGTCTTATAGTGCTTTCACCAGGTAGTGTTATTTTATTTTTACGCATGTATTTGTATGTCGATGGAGATTTATAACAAATGAAAATGCTATTTTTTTTTCTTCAGATGTCCATGGTTTTCTATTTTTATGTTGTATTTGCATGGAGACTATTGCTTTTGAATTTTGAGATTTAAATTTTATGTTCTGCATTAAAGTTTTTATATTTGGTTTTTGTTTTTTAAGTATATTTTTTAAATTTTGTTTTTTTAAACGACTGATAATTGCTCTTTTTTGGTTTAACATTTGTTTTTGTTTTTTACATATACTAATTAATTTTTGTCGAGTTTGTTGATTTTTTTTGTGTGTTGTTGGAGATGGCATTTGACATAATTCTTGTACCCATTGTTTAGTTTTTGGTGAACTGGCTGAAATACTAATAGGACTAGGAAACATTAACTGATGATGAGGTGATGATGTATATTTTGTATTTTGATACATTTTAGTTGATGGTATAATATCAAATTTTTCTGGAGTAACTATAAATGTGCCTGATTCAGATGCGATTTCGGAATAATGTGACGTATTGGGATTGTCGTTTACAACCGACAATAAATCTAACAACCAAAAAATAATAATAAAAATAATCTCTCGATATTAAGACCTGACAAATTATTACTGCCTTATACATAAAATATCGTACCTTCATCGTACACTAATTTTCTCTTAGCATTTGTTTCTAATTGGTCACTGCTTACTGATCCCTTTACATTTACATTATTTTTTTTATCTAAACAATTTACGTAAATATAATCCAATGTGGTACGTTCACGGAAAATTTGATTTATATTTAAAATGTGGGTACAAAAACATTTTATTATATTAAGTAAGTCTATAGTGCTAAATTAAATTTAAATTGTGTTAAAATAATTATAGTATTTAATAAAGTATAGGTATAGTTAAGGATAAAAGTAATGCATATTTAGATTCTATAGATTCCTACTTAGATTGCTCTGAATGTAAATTATGTATATACATATAAATATAACAATGGTACAGGTATATTTTGTTTTAGAAAAGTCTAAACCATCTGTAATAAATTGATGTTAATAGTTTTTTAAGTCAGAAAATTTTTTAATTGCCTAGTCAGCCCAAAATTGAAATAACGCCCCTACAATTTATAAAAATATAAAAAAATATATGTTGGACATTGACATAGGTATTGAAATATCTTTTTTTAGATTCTGAGTGAAGCGAAGGATCTTATGGTTTCTAGCACCATTATTTATGGAGTTATGGCTAAAAAACTGAAATAGATTTCACGAAAATTCAGAATACGGCATTTTCCCCGTTTTTTGTCAGTTTTTCGGTACTTTACGCTTACGCTTGGAAAAACTATTGAGAAATTCGAAAAATGACCTCTCAAAAGTACCATCTTGGGATTTTTTCCTATCTAGAGAGTTGCTGGATGAATCTTTTGGTCCAGTATATCTAACCGAAAAAGTGTTTACACACATAAATAAGAAAAGAAAAAACACACAGAATTGTAAAACCAATACATTCTTCGTTTCACTCAGAATCTAAATTAGCAATCTACAACTCCCAAACATTCTATACTCTATTCCAAATAAGACCAGGCTACGGCGGCCAAGTTGTGCGCATGGGCGTGGCTTCACTACGAGCACGGACCACGAACTTTGCCGCCGCGGCCCGACAGCTAGAGCGACCGCCGCGATGTAATTAGTCTATCGTAAACCAGCGACCTGAACAAATAACTTAGATTGCATTGTATACTCTGAAACAGATGGAGTGCGGAGCGGTACGTCACGATGTATTTTTCCGTACCGTAACTCGCGCAGTCGCGCACCACATAATCACATACGTACGTCAGTACACGTTATCAGTAAAATAGGTGGAGCCTGACCGCCGCCCGACGAGATCTGGTCGCCGCCGTAGCCTGGTCTTATTTGGAATAGAGTATAGAACAGCAATATTATGTTTGACAAATAATTCTGTATATATTAAGTTTAATTTACAACATTTATTTTAAAATTGTTTCATCTTTAATTTTGGGGGGTGTTTGAATACCCAAAACCCCTCCTTACCTACTCCCATGCACTATATACATTCTATTAGTAGTAAATAATTTTATTTTTGTTTTACTAATAAATATATTATTACAAAATGTAATTAGGTATTTACCACTTATACATTTTTTTGGAACAGCATAGGTATTAATCCGAGACTTTAAATCATTCGGGTTAACATAATCATTTCTTTCAAAGTGATCTGAACACAAATACTTTTTTTT
Source organism: Therioaphis trifolii (assembly GCA_027580255.1). Lineage (NCBI taxonomy): Eukaryota > Metazoa > Arthropoda > Insecta > Hemiptera > Aphididae > Therioaphis > Therioaphis trifolii. The sequence goes on along the minus strand of CM050405.1, from coordinate 83,253,237 downwards.
CAGACGTTTTGGACTTAAACCTTCCAAACTAATATTTCCTTAAATTATAAAAAATAAAACGTTTTTATTTATGTAAATAAATAATGAGTAAAAATACTGTTGCTTTGTAAAATAATTTCTTACCGCTATTTATAATCCATTTTTTTGCCGTATCACTATTTATCGGAAAAACATGAAATTTGTTTTTTGACGTTCTTCGGGTATTTTTACAGTTTAAAAAGGAACATTTATCACCAGACATTTTAATGCGTTGATTTAGAAATAAAATTTAATATTATTCGGAATAAAATGTCGATGAACGACTAGTGTCGACTGACGAGTGACGACGCAATGAATTTAAAATCTGATAAAACAATATAGGTACCTACCCTATTTAGTCAATTATTTATTTATGTTTTCTACTTATTTATAGACAATTAAAACAATTACAATCAGTAATCTATAAAGCGTATATAAAAATAAATCGACTCTGATAATATTATGTATAATAATTTAAATCTTTATAAATACAAGTAGTTTTATAAATAAAGTACAGATTTTTAGAATTTCGCATATTGGTTTACAATGTATGAATTTTTATGGGAGTAAGAAATATGGACGATTTAATTTACATAGAGTTAACAGGAAAGTTATTTTTGTATATTTAATATTTATGGACCAATATATTAATATAATAATTGTAAAATAAGCTAATTAAATCACAATTGTGTTTTTTTTTCTGTAAACACTTCTTCGGATAGAAATGTTGGTCCGAAAGTTTCATCCAGTAATTTTTAGATTCGAAATCGGCTTGCGGTGGTACTTTAAAGTGGTCATTTTTCCAAAATCTTAACAGTTTTTTTTAGGGGTGAGGAAAAACATACCAAAAAACCGAATATAAATGGTTAAAACTGCAGATAACGAGACTTTCACTTTTCACATTTTAGTTATTTCGTTATAACTCCAAAATTAATTGACCTATAAACTTGAAACTTTTACCCTATATCAAAGAAGTACATACTTTTTAAATTTGACAAAATTTTCCAAAAAAGTTTAGCACTTTTGGTCTAAATATAGAACTTTGAAAATACCTCACTTAAAAAAAAATCTTATGTAGGTACATAATATAGCTTTTATTTATAGGTATTAAAATTTGAAAATGTAATATGACTTTATTCATAAGTCATATATTTAACTAATGATCCTCATAAAATTTCAAAAATCGTTAGTCATGATTTTTTTCATCCAAGTTTTAATAAATTAATATAAATAAAATTATTAAAAATAAAAGTATAACTACAGTTGGCTGGTCATCTGTGAAATGATAAACAAGTAGATAATCGTACGTAATCCGTAATAACATTGAAACAAAATACTATTGATAGTATTTACTATTTATAATCAATGGTAATAATAATAAATCATAACGACCCGCAGGCCACTGTCGCAGTCTTCGCGAAGTGTCGCCGAGCGATCGGCTTCGCTCGCCAAGACGATTACTAGCGATTACAACGTTATCCGCCAGTACTAATTATGCGACTGCAACGCCTTTAAGCGGTATCCGCCAGTGTCGCGCAACAAGAAAACTAGCCAGTGAGCTATCTATAGTATTTATAATCAATGATAGTACGCATCGTCGTATCACGAACATCGTCGTATCCGATACGGTATCATCAATATAAAATTGATTACAATCTCAGTCTGCCGCCACCAGTATCTCATAAACCAAGGGATTTTCTTAAATTATTGTATACATTTTTTTTTAAGTCTCCATAGTCACTTGGGTCTTTTTTAGAACGAATCTTGCATTTAAATTCTTTACAGTTAAATTAATCTACGATTCACCTGTATCCCACCGGGCAGCTAGTGCCGAATAAATAAATACTAAAATATTATGTAAATTATGATAGATTAAAATTAAATTATAATAATTGTATTAATTGTAGTAATGTAATAACTCAAAATGCCTCATTAACACTGACACCTCCTTTCCTTTTACGTCTTCTCCCTACTGGCAATGGTCCCCTAAAATAAATACGCAGCTCCTCCATCTCAAAAAGGATAGCACCGCTCACACAACTATAATAGCAAACTTTAATGACATTTTACACACCGAATTTCAAGGTTACAATCATATTTATACCGATGCCTCCAAAACCTCTATCGGAGTAGGGTTCGCTTACTTTACAAGCCACTCCTCAAAACGATTTAAGCTCCTCCCTGAAGCCAGCATATTCACAGCGGAAACCCAAGCTATCAAAGAAGCCATAATATTCGGAAAGTCATCATTATCAAATAAAATCTTAATAATCAGCGACTCCCTAAGCGCCCTTCTAGCAATCGAATCACCGAACCCCTCTAATGAGATAATCTGTCAAATACATAATATCATCACATCGACCTATAAAGTAATTGAATTCATGTGGGTTCCCTCACATACGGGCATTCCTGGAAACGAAAAAGTAGATATACTAGCAAACGAGGCAATCACCTCGTCCTCATCCTCAACCATTACCACCCTCCCATACCAAGACGTCAAAAGATGTATAAATATACATACTTCCAAAATGTGGCAAACATCCTGGGATGAAATACCAACCACCAATAAACTTAAATCGATTAAAAAGAAAATCACTAAATGGCACACTCAGCCTAATGCTTCCAGACGATCCGAAAACATCAATACCAGAACAAGAATCGGCCATACCAATCTCACCCACATCCACATCATAAAACATGAAGAGCAACCTCTATGTAGCCAATGTAACGAACCGCTCTCAATCAAACATATAGTTTTAGACTGCCCGCTATACGTCAACGCAAGAAACATCCTCAACAAACCATCAACGATGGAGGAAGCTCTAGGAGAACACAACACGCACTTGATACATACCTTCTTCAAATCCATCGGCATTGACACAAAAATTTAATACAAAGATAGAAATTCACTGTTAAAATATAATGTAAATACATAATACCTCTGTAAAATCCATATATATTATAATTGTAACGCAAAATTAATTTAGAATTAAGAATTTTGCAATTTAGTTATTAATTTGCCTATTTGTATATTCACTAATTAACGATAATGTAACCATAACCACAGGCTAATGACCTAGCTGTTGAAGCCTTTAATACTAATAAAAAAAAAAAAAAAAAAAATAATTGTACTGCAAAAATATTTTATTCAATAACAAAATAACTTCGTACATAATAACTAATACTACATAATAAATTAATATAATTTAATTTTAAAATGTTTTCCTATTCCTACTGTCCATCAATTCCAGCGATAATACAATAACTCATGTTTACGTTTTGCAATATTTAACGGCATAATATGTTGAGATACCAACGAAAGTATGAAATGGTTTAATATGAAAAATTTAATCTTGTACATACCTTTTAAATCCTAATCATAGAAATGTATTTGAGGCAGAAAAATAGTGAAACAATCACACGTGTTAAACGTAAAACAATATTTTAGAAGACAGTGTCTTAGTAAATCGCATGACATTAGTAGATACTAGGTATACGCAGTACTTCTGTATACAACTATACAATCAAATAAGACGTTATTATATAACATATTGTAAAAAATAATCGATATTTTTAATCGCACTTAATCTTGTCCCGTCAGTCATTATCTGATGCTATTAATATCTAAATTCTACGAAAATAGCGATAACGAACGGCGACTAACAAAAAAAATCATTTATCATCTATAGACTAAATTATTATGTACCTATTACATATTCTAAAATATAATAACCAATATAATGGATAGAATATTAGAATTTAGAATTATATTCCTATATTTTTTTCAGTTTAAAAATTTTATCATTGAGACGTCCCCCGTTCAACAAGCGCCCCGGGCGTAGGCCCAGGTTGCCCACCCCTTATAGTTATTCTACTTAGAATGAAATTATATTCTACATGTGCCTATGTTGTTATCCATTTAAACAATTTTCTTTCATATTATGTTACAACTACAAAGTTTTATCTATTTTTCTTGTTTTAATTATTAAAAAAATTATTTTACTTGTAATTATTTTGTTGCTTTTTTTAACAAGTTAACTGCCTTATCATTTTTATTGAACTTACTAATTTCGCTTTGTGTATCATAATAGACACTCAGTTATTTTTACTTTACCTCCTTCATTATTTTATCTTGTATTTTCAAACTTGCTCTGAGAATCAAATATGCTTCTCACATAAACTTGTCAATCTTTTCTTGAGTATCATATACACGCTCATTTATTTAACGAAATAAATATTAAGTATCATAACTGATTCTCAATTTTACTACTGGTTTTTAAACTAGAAAAAATGTTCTATTTAATGGTTTTTTGGCCCTATGGATAGCTACATTTTATATCCTTTAATTCTGATTATAAAAATGTAACAAAATACAGTTATAAAATATTAACTTTTTAAGAAGTGACTCAAAAAATTGAATTTTGAACTCTATAGGTACACTGTAAAACAGTTAAAACCAATTTAACAGATACATCCAATTATAATAATTTTGGTATTTTATTTTGCATTTGAAAGTAGAAAGAAATTATTGATTAATGTGATTATGACTATAATTATACATTTTATTCTTTAATCTTTAGGTCCTCCTTTTTTGTAAAAAATTAAACACACATAATACAAAAAAAATGTCTAAAATTATAATAATAGGTACTTTGGTAAGTATGAGGACATATTCCCATCCACATAATAATTCCTAAAAATGTTTTCATCTCAGTATGAGAAACATTTTCCCAATTTTTAAGTCGTGAATGTGGACTAATTACAGAATTTAGTAGCTCTGCAGCATATCTGTTTCTTCAACCAACAATTGGATAATTTCATCATCCAAAAATAAAGAGTAGAAATCATAAGGCGTACCTTCTGATAAAGTCTCAATTATATCGGGATTGATACCGACTGGAACATTCATTTGATTGAATAGAACACGAGGCTGGAACGCATCATCAACATCAACCCAAATAGGTTCTGAGATTTCATTAAAATGTTGCCTTGAAGTTGACTCTACACTATCTATGTTCGGCACGGAATCATCTGTGTCATACTTTAAGTGAATCGCTAAATACAGAAAGGGCACATGTCCAAGTTTTGAAATTGTTCAGGAAACACAAAAAACTTAATATATCTGAAAAAAATTGAATTTCAAATTGTATGTTGAAGAATAGCTGCGTTTAGACCAAGAGGATTAAGGACAGTTTTGGAACGCGACGTTCCATCATGCGTGATATTAAAAGGATGGAACGGGACGTTCCATCATTTGGTATTTAAAAATTAACCAAATGACTATCACGCGTGATTGGACCGTGCAAGTTTTTCCACGCGGTAGATTGTACATGCCAATCATTTGCTAATTTAAATGAACAAATTCCATCACGCGGGTTGGAGTGATCATTTGGAACGCGATATGACAAAACTGTGCGTGTAAACAGTATTTACAAACGATTGTACACGATCTATCATGTCCTCTAGTCATTTTAAAACTTTGACCACTCCGCTGTTCAAACAACTACAGTCAACATGTACCACAGCACCTGTACACTACTAATACTTGAAAAAAACGTGTTTATCGTACCTACTTAATAGTGTTTAAAAATGTCCTCTTTAAGAAGAAAAAAACAATGTCTAGGATATGCTGCTGTTTACTATATACATATGAATATGGTAAAGGCACGATCTCCAAGATCAATTTGGATGAAGAGTTGGCTGTTGGATAAGACAAAATTTGGTCACTTACCATTAATTAATGAACTCAGAAATAATAATCCTGAAGATTTTAAAAATTATATAAGATTTGATGGAACAACATTTGATTTCTTACTAAGTATAATTGTACGGGCCGGGTGCATAAAATATTGTTACGCGCAACCCGGACACCAGCTAATTGCGTGTTGCGCTTTACCGCCGAATTAGTCGGCCACACTCGTGTGTTGTGTGTGAATAGATCGGACAGCAGTGGTTGGGATCGCCGCGCAAATACTGTCCGACTATGTACTGTGGTGGTGTGTGTAAGTGTGTATACGTGTGTGTGTGTACTTAAAACTATGGAAAAAGGTAACTAAAAAACAATATAAAAAATGGTAATACAATTTAATATGGTAACTGGAGTTGCTGTTTTAATAAGAATAATTAATATAAGACACAAAAATATTATTCACAGCAACACAAAAGTATACAAATAAAATAATAATAAATATCGGCCCTTCTGGCCCAACAGTAATCAATAATAACGAATTGCCCCTTTGGCACAACTATAATAATTATAAATACGGATACATAAAATAATAAAACTCACAATTTTTGTCGGTGCGCAGACTGGCCAGCCGCTACCTAGAGCCTGTATAAAATAATTAAATAATAACACACACACACACTAATAAACTAATTTAACACCCACAGAAATATAAAAATGTACACAATGTTTGCGGTGATTCGCACACGCGTATAATTAAAGATTAATACAATAATACTAATACGGCGATTCGCGCACGTATACGTATAATAATAATAATGAAAATAAATAAAATGGCTATTAGAGCCTAAATAATAAAAATCAATATAAACTGCACTTAACGCGGTGATTCGCACACGCGGTGTGAATACAATAATATTATAATAATCAAAGGACAACGGCGATTAGCGCGCATATAACGAAATAAAATGACAATTTGATATACAATAAAAAATTCAAACAAAATAATTCACAAAGGTTGGTCTATACACTACGACGACTGGAGATAGACAGCATAGGAACGAGAAAATTATCGACAAATTTAAATATTATAAAACGGTTATATAATTCATGATAACAACAATTAACTTAAAACTATGATGTTTGTGCGTGTGTGTGTGTGTGTGTGTGTGTGCGTGTGGCCGACTGGACATTGACCGTGAAATATAATTATTTTAATTGAGGCGGCCGTTGGTCCTATGCGCTCGACCCGTTATCGGCGCCAACCTAACCGCTATGGTGTCGGTTTCCGTCGGCAAAATGCACAATTTTACGGTTGGTCTCTTCAACTGAACACCTCCTGCAGTTCTAAGAGTGACCACTCTAATCTCTCCGTCATTTCCTGGATGCACTTCCACCACGATGCCTAATTTCCATTTCGTCGGCGGCATACATTCATCCTTTATTATAACTATATTTCCTACTTGTATCGGTGCCGTCCTTTTGACCCACTTCCCTCGTACCTGTAATTGAGGTAAATACTCCATCTGCCACCTTCGCCAAAATGTCTGCATCAGCAGTTGTACATATTTCCACCTTCGAACTTGGTTAAGACTATCGTTTGACAAGTCTGGCTCCAGTGGAAGAGACATCTCTCTACCGATCAAGAAATGAGGCACTCACCCCAGCCTCAGCGTCAGACGGATCACTGCTTATTGGGGTTATAGGACGCGAATTTAGACATGCCTCAATTTGGCAGAGTAATGTATTTAACTCGCTCAAAGTCAGTCTTGTTTCTCCCATCATCCTCGTCAGGTGATATTTGGCACTCTTGACGGCGGCCTCCCATAAGCCACCAAAATGTGGCGCCGACGGAGGGTTAAATCGCCATTCAATACCCTCTTGAGCCATTATGCTACCAGCACTCTTCACGTACAAACTCAACTCTCTTTGAGCTCCGACAAAGTTAGTGCCGTTATCGCTATAAATGGTCGTACAACGTCCTCTTCTGGCCATAAAGCGACGTAGAGCAGCGATGAACGCTTTGCTGGTGAGATCTTCTACTCCTTCCAGGTGAACCGCTCGAGTAACAAAGCACACGAACACCGCTATCCATGCTTTGATGCCTACTACCCGACGAACACCACTGCGTATGATTAATGGCCCTGCGAAATCTACTCCAGTAACAGCGAATGGACTCGTGCCTTGTACTCTTAATTTCAGCAAAGCAGCCATCATCGGCTCTATGAATCGTGGTTTTGCACGCACACATCTTATGCATTTAAGCACATTAGAACGGGCTAAAGATCTCCCTCGTAACGGCCAGTATTGTCTCCTAACTTCAGCTAACAGCGCTTGTGGTCCACAATGTAACTGCTCTGCATGTTTCTGCCTAAAGATAAGCTGAGTAACCTTATGCTCAGCCGGCAATACTATCGGATGATTTCGTGTTTCCACGCAATGTGCATTATTTAATCGACCGCCAACCAGAATCAAACCGTCCTTTAAAAATGGATTCAAGCATCTTAATCTGCTTCTCAAGAGTAATTCTTTGCCTTCTTTCAGTGACTGCACTTCGGAGTAAAACATTTCACTTTGAACTCTTTTTAATATCCACCTTTCAGCTCGCTTTAGTTCGACCACCGAATGGTATATCACTCTTGAGACAGCTTTACGATCCTTTAAATATTCTATGAAGCGCAAAAGCCAGGCAACCCCTCGCTTTAATTTGTTCCAGTCAGAATAATGTTGAATGACGTTGTGTGTGCTCTTAGCTACTATCATCGCTAGTTTTATTTCTCTTCTTTCCGATAGATCTTGCTCCTCCAATGCTTGTTGCACGCACGGAACCCATGAACTTTCCTTCATCCTTAGCCAATTTGGGCCCTGCCACCATAAAGTCGAAGTCGTAATAGCTCGTGCGCTTATCCCTCGCGATATCACATCCACTGGATTATCCTTGGTATTCACGTAATTCCATTGGATTGCGTCCGTTAACTCTAGAATTTGAGCAACTCGATTCGACACATAGACTTTCAAACAACTAGATTTAGCATTTATCCATCCTAATACAACCATAGAGTCCGTCCACAATCTACATGACCGACAATCAATGTTCCAGGATTCGGCAACCTTCTTGACTGAGCTAAACACAACGCTCCATTCAGCTCCAACCTCGGAATAGTTGCGCCCTTTAGAGGTGCTACGCGACTCTTAGCACATAACAGATGCGCTTGCCAAACACCATCCTGTCCAATTTAACGAAGGTAGACACAAGCGCCATACGCTTCTTGGGAAGCGTCACAGAATCCATGGACTTCAAAAGATTTCTTTTGTTCGCATAATACTCCTCTGGACAAACCTTCTAGATCTTCAAGTCCCGCGTAAAACTTTGTCCACTTATTTCGCATTTCTTCGGATATAGCACAGTCCCATTCTGCTTTCATTTGCCACAACTGCTGTAGGAATATCTTTCCGACTATTAAGACCAGAGTGAGGAAACCTAACGGATCGAATACACGATTAAGGTCAGATAATAACATACGTTTTGTTAATTTAGATCGTATACAAGAATTCGGTGTAATGCTGAATCTAAACTCATCCGCAATGGGCTTCCAACATAGACCCAGCGATTTTACCGTATCATCATTATCGATTTCTAACGAAAAAAGTGGTCGTCACTACATTTGCCAATCTGCTGTCTAACGTATTGTGAATTAGAGCACCATTTTCGGAGAGGCAGCTTTGCCGCATCCAAAATAGCGGATATCTTCTGTTGCAACTTCACACAACCTACTTCTGTTTCGTGTCCCGTCATAAGATCATCCATGTAAAAGTCCTCCTTAATAGACTGGGCCGCCAACGGAAAATTTTCTTTCGCTTCTTCTGCTAACTTTACTAGACATTGCGTGGCCATAAATGCTGCTGGCCCGGTCCCATACGTTATAGTTAATAATCGAAAAGATCGTAATTCTTCGCTAGGAGAAGACCGCCATACCATCCGTTGAAAATCGCAATCCTCCGGAGCTAATTTAACTTGAGGGTACATTTTCTCTACGTCCGCCATCAGCACGTACTGGTGTTTTCGAAACCGACTTAAAATAGTGAACACGTCATCTTGCACAGTAGGTCCACACAACAGTATGTCATTGAGCGACTGCCCTTTTGTGCCTCTGGCAGATGCATCAAAAACCACGCGAACCTTTGTGGTTAAGCTTGATGACTTAACAACTGCATGATGTGGTAAATAACAAACGCGTTCTGGAATTGTAACTTCGTCTACTATTTTTTCCATATGCCCCATTTCTAAATACTCCGTCATGAATTTTACGTACTCTTCTCGCAATGTCTCATCTCTTAGCAATTTCTGTTCTACATTTAGAAATCTAGCTCTGGCCATATTAAAAGTATTACCGACGTCTTTAATATCTCCTTTCATTGGTAATCGAACTATAAAACGACCATCCATACTATCCCGCTGAAATGTTGATGAAAAATGTCGCCTAGCCCGATCCTCTTCTTGACACTTCCTGTTGTTCTTAGATGCACGTCCATATATATCGTCTTCCTTTGTGCTTTGCGATTTCCATTCTTGCTCCAACATTTCACCTACTGACCCAGCTCCTAAGAGACACGTAGCTTCTACGCCACCGGTAACGATCCAGCCGAACTTCGAGTCATGTAGCTTGATGGTGTCCATGCCGACATTGATCCGCTCTGGTTCCAAAATATCATAAAATGATCCACCGCCAATTAATAGATCTATTGTTCCGGCTTTAGCAAATGCTGGATCAGCTAAATTATCAATTACTTCTTTAGAAACGTCTCTTCTATCTATTGATATGGGAGACGCTGGCAAATCATCCACTATCGCGGGTAGCACGTAACATGGTAAAATCAGGCTAAAATCTTTAATTCTTGATAACACTTTAATGTCCAAGACCGATGATGATTGAATTCGGCCGCCTCCAATTCCACTAACGGGCATTTCTGCTTTTCTACTAGTTCATTTCGTTCGTTCGTTTAGTTGGACCATTGATACAAAAAGAGGATACCATCATGAAGGAAAGTATTCCTCCAGAACAAAGATTGTTAGCAACACTAACATTTTTAGCTACTGGTATTACCAAAGACTAAAATTTTCAACTGCTATATCAGCTAGCAGCATAAGTGAAATAATACCAGAGACTAGTGATGCAATTTTTAAAGTTTTGAAAAAGGATTACCTAACTGTAAGTATTGTAAAAATAACAGCTTTATAATTTTTTTTATTTAGTAATTGATTGATAATCTTGTACCAATAAATTTATAATCTATTCATAGTTTATACCAACCCAGAACCTTAAAGTTGATTTAGAATGAAATAAAAATAGTTACAAATATAATGAAGATAAAGTATTTAAATGCCATAAAGAGCTGTTGAACACAATGTGATTGTTCATCATAAGAAAAAATGTCTTATTTACTATTCAACATTTTGAGTCTTATACCACCTACCCACCTACTCATTATTACAATTTACATTTTTAAAGTACCTCCATTATGACAAAAACTTTTTTTAATTAATAAATTGTGCCCTGTAATTATTACTTTTTAAATAAAATATTATTAAAAATAAATGTAAATTACATAAAATAATAGTATTTATTTAACAAATTTATTATAAATAACAAAAAAATAAATATAAATCACTTGTTGAGTTATAAAATAAAAAAAACAATTTATGTAACTTTGAATAATTAAAACTAAATACATACATTCTTTGTAAATATAACTTTTTATATAAAATATTAATAAAAAAAAAAAGTAACAAAGAAAACATTAAAATATAATCATACTTCTGATCAAATTATATGTTAATATAAGAACAAGAGTTGGAAAAATCAATAGCAGATTCGTCGGTTACTTTTGTATCATCATAATTCCACTTTGAATTTGGCATATCATTTACCATATTTTCATTAGTAACCTGAGTTTCAGTAAGATTTATAGGGTCCATAGGAGAAGTAGAATGAGTGTAGCTTAAAGTAGAGGTGGGTTTGGAATGTATAGATACAGATGTAGCAGGGTTAATGGCAGGATAGGTGGAGGTTTCATTTGTAGAAGAAGTATTTGGAAAATAATAATGATTGTTTGAATGATCTGTAAATTGAATAGCAATATTGTGATTAAATATAAGAATATAGCATTGTGATTTGTGACTAGTTTTGTAAGAAATACTTTTAAAATCATATTTAAATACAGATACAATTCATACATTCTCAAATGCATTCAAAAAGTATTTAAATACTATTAAAATATTTAAATACAATTACTCAAATAGTTTACAACACTGATTAAATTAATTAAACAAAAAAACTCATACCTATATTATTTTGTAGTCAAATGTCTGGTGTCAAAGTATTTAACAGTCCTTTAGACAGTACTGTGTTTATCAATGATTCAGCAATAAGATATTGGACTTGATTCATTTTGCGAGTCTTAGCAGTAACACAATTTCCAAATGCCTCAAATTCATCAATATCTTTGCAATTATTAATTGCTTCTGTTATGGTTTGTGCAAAACGTAGACTGTCATCTTTCTTCCTTTTTTTTGATGGTACAGTGGTGACATGATGTTTTGATGAATCAAAAGTTTCCTTAATAAAAAAAAAACAATTAGGTATTCATTTCAAATAATTGGTTTAATTGGTACCCACTACCCAGATCTACATCTACTACAAATAATTAGAATTAATAAAAATAAAATAGTACTAAAAATCTTTTCATTGTTTAATTTTTAGTTTCCGAAAAATAAAAATGAATGGGAATCAATCAGTAAAGGGTCCTTGATGGGAAGCATGTGCGGATAATACCACCGAAAGATTCAGGAGCTCATTATTACAACTATAAGGACTTTTACAGTATGGTGTTGATGGCATTGGTTAACTCTAATTACGAGTTTATCTATGTTGATATTGGGAAAAATGGTAGATGTTCTGATGGAGGAGTAATCGAACATACTACATTCTACAAAAAATTATTGGCTGGGACATTAGATTTACCTAACGATTATGAAACTGAAGAGAACTTGAACTTCTCATTCTTAGCTGATGATGCATTTGCATTACATAACCATGTCTTAAAACCGTACCCAGGAAGTGGAGTTACACATGAAGAACGGATATTCAATTATAGATTGGCTAGAGGCAGGAATGTAGTAGAAAATGCATTTGGACTGTTAACAAGCCGATTTAGAGTTCTACACACAGCTATAAATATGTCACCAGATAATATGAAAAAAGGTGTGCTCTCAATTTGTGCCCTACACAATTTTTTGCGAAAAACAAGTAACTTTTATGCTTCAAATAAGACATTTGACAAAGAAGACACGAATACACATGAAATTATAAATAATGGCGATTGGAGAAATGAAGCCGCTGATATCACTGAAATTCAAAAACTTGTACAACGAAATGCCCATTATGATGCAAAAATTAATCGGAATAATTACAAACAATTTTATAATGAAAAAGGGAAAGTAGATTGGCAAGAAGAAATGCTGCAAAAGGGAAAAGCATAGTGAAGATGATTAAGAACACTTTTAGGAACTGTATAATATAATATAGGTACTAAACCCATCATTCAGTAGGCCTAATATTATTTATTAAATAACTATGTAGGTATATTTTTATTATTTATATAGTAGGTACCTATCTAATATGGAGTTGATTTTAAAGGTTTTTTTAATAATTATTTAATCTTTTTTTTTTTTTTTAAATACATTACTAACCTGTACAACAGGCATCTCACTGTTTAGCTGTTTGTTGACTTCCTCTGTAAGAGTTGAATCATGTATATTTGTAGCATCATACATAGCATCATTATTTTCATTGTCACTTAGGTTGGAAATGCTCTCCTCAGGAGTCTCTTGTTCTTTTGTAAACAAAAGTTGATTATAATACCATAGTGATGGTACGGGTACACTGTCAGTGGATGAACCAGTTTTGTTTCTAGTTTCATTCCATTTATTTAATTCTTTTCTAAATCAACCACGTAGACTTTGGACTCTTTGTACAACCCATGCCTTGTTTGCATCAGAATACACAGTTTGAGCAAAGTTGGCCAATTTTTCATAGGCTATAGTTTTCAAATTTCTATTAGTATAAACCTTCTTGTCTTTAGTCTTCCACAGACATGGTTGCTCTCTGTATATACTTATAAACTCGGTCAAAAATTCTTTCGACCAGTTGCGAATATCCGACATAACTATTATTATAGTTATTTACAATTTAAACAGTAAACAAGTCGCTGAAAACTACGTACTTCACGAATTCAGTTAAAACTAAAAATTTTAAATTCATATAACAAATATGCACATGAAGTTTTACTTTTGTATTTGTAAATCACAAATTGACAATTGTGATTATTAAATTATTTCATGAACAATGAACAAACTAAACAATAGATAATATATAATGTTGATAATGGAAATGTAATTGGCGGGAAAAAAATAATTGAGATAACAAATTAACACTGGTCGCGCTGTCGATGCCTGCCATACTGATGGTTAGGCGGTTACCCCACCAGTCCGGAGTAGGATATACATTATCAGCTTGTATGTAATTTCCTGATATTCCGTATACGTTTTGCTTCAAGTGAAGTGTATTTGAATGTATTTGATTATATTAGTAGAAATTGTACTTACCAACATATACAGTTAGCTATATCAGAGTATAAAGTTTTGGGAACAATATTAATTTACTAGAAAAAGTAAAATACCCGTAAAAACTATATCTTTATATCCCGAATCGGAATTAACAATTTATTAGTCGAAAAAAAATATTTAAGTTATTTCTTATATTCTCTGCCTCTCTGGATGTTCTATTATTTCTCCTACATACTGTTAAATCCCTGGGTAAATTACTATTCATATGATTTGTTTCTGTGTTAAAGTAATTAGTAGATACTAAATTTTTTTCCAAATCGATAATGACATTGTGTAGTATACAAATTGCTTTTACTATGTGGTCAGCATTTTCCACTTTTGTTTCAATACATTTCAGTAAAATTCTAAATTTTGATGCAGCTATACCAAAAGCGCATTCAATCGTCATTCGAGCTCTTAAAAGTCTATAATTGAAGTATCTTTTATTTTCATCATTCAACGTATGGTCGCATCATGTATGTTCGCAAAGAAAATGCTTCATCGGCAATGAAAGTATACGGACCAATTATATTAGACTTTGGAAGTTTATTAGGATAAGGTAACTTGAGAGTTTTATTTTCAAGACGTTTTAAATTGTTTGAATTTGATAATACACCTCCATCGCTGTCCTTTCCATATGATCTAACATCAATCATAATACATTTATAATTTGCGCCTGCAACAGCCAATAAAACAATGGAAAAGAACTGTTTATAATTAAAGAATATACTGCCTGATTTTTTTGGGCATTTTGTCCGGATATGTTTGCCGTCAATACTTCCAATACAATTTGGAAAATTCCAATTTTCATAAAGTCCCTGTGAAATATTTTCGAAATCAGAAACCGAAGGTGAGGACATATGTTTTCCTTTCATTATTTTCCAAATTGCTTTACAAACTTCGATGTTAATTGAAGAAACTGCTGTTTTTGAAATTCTAAATGTTAAAGCAATTTGTCTTAAAGCTAAACCAGTAGCAAGATATCTGCGAAAATAAAAAACAAAATCAAAAAAATTATAAATAATTTGATTTAAACATTTAAAAAAAACCAATTCAAACTGATTAAAATAGCATTCAAAACTAATAATAATTTAATAAAACAAAACAAATTAGAAAGCGAAAAACATAAAAAAACATCTCCTACCATTACAAATTAATTTTAATTTTAAATTGAATTACATTTCTATAGTGTTTAAATTTAATTTCACAGAAGAAGACGTTAATAGAAAATGGAGGAGTCTTCGCGATCAATTTTTAAAAGAATAGAAAAAAATCCCATCCAATCGTTCTGGTAGTAGTCAAGAATACGCCTCACTCTACAAAGGAAAATGGTGTTATTTTTGAAGGATACTGCCATTTCAAGAAGAAGTAACGGAAATATATCGGATGTAGATGAAACTGAAGAAATCGAGAAATATAATGCAATTTATGACATTGATCAGTCATCAGAACAAAACATACGTATTGATGATAATATTTCATCACCTCGATCAATTTCAATTACAACTACACAAAAAAAAAAAAATAAATAAATAAGAGACCAAAAAAACAAGAAACTAGCTATAATTTCGAACAATAATTAATTTATTTAGAAACAAGAAAACTGGCTGAATTAACCGAATCACCTGCTCAAAGTGATGATGAAGACATGCATTTCTTTAAATCTATTCTTCCTTATTTTAAAAATATGAGTCCTATTCAGAAATTACGAGTTAGAAACGAAATGCAAAACATTTTGATACGTGAAAATTTACCAACACAGCAATCATTTGGCACAACAAATTCTCATAACCAAAATTATATTCTACCGGCAGTTCCTATCATACATTCGAGTAATTCTACTTCAACATACATTTCCACACCATCACCTTCACCTAATTTCCAATATTCAGATGACACATATTTTAGTATTTAAAATTAATTAATTTCTAAATCATTTTTATAATTTGTTATTTTTATTAATTAATCAAGTGGTTTTTAAATATTTTATTGAAATCAATTACAAAAGTTGTTTTATTTTATTTTATTGTTTTAATTCAAGTATACTACAAATGTCTTACTTCATAAACATTTATTTTCATGTACCTATTTTATTTATATAGGTTCAATTTACAACTATTTATTTTCACTATTTTATTTATCAAATTAATATGCTTACCTTAGTGTAATAAGTAGTCTCTCTTCCACAGATATTGGTACTTTGAAATTGGTTGTGATGTGATAACATTCATGTTCTAAAGCCTTTTTTATGTAATCAAATTTACTTATTGTCATACGCGTGTACGTGTGGAATAATTTTTCATTGGAACGTAACTCACAATACAAATGATGGAATTCGCCAAATTCAAACCTATCTTTAAATATTTGATTTATCGAATTCCTTTTGTGCTTTTTTTTAAC
Organism: Therioaphis trifolii; assembly: GCA_027580255.1. Lineage (NCBI taxonomy): Eukaryota > Metazoa > Arthropoda > Insecta > Hemiptera > Aphididae > Therioaphis > Therioaphis trifolii. The sequence goes on along the minus strand of CM050405.1, from coordinate 83,236,468 downwards.
ATATAAAATTTAACAGCCAGACTTTCGCTAAGTAGCATTAAACGCTGTGCACTGGACAGCTCCATTTTTGCGACTATCTTTATCTCACGGCCTCTCGCTCGTCAATTTTGCGTGAACGCAACACACGGATTCAATTAGGACATTCTGTTCATTTGCGTGCACGCATCACCCGCATCGCCCGTAACGCACGCATCGCACGCATCGCACGGATCCAGTTAGGACATAGCGTAAGACATAGCATAAATGTTTCTACAGTCACTTTAAAAAATATAATTAAACTGTAGGTATCTGAAGGACTTTAAGGTTGTGGACATGTGCCGTTTATGCTGCAAATAACCATTTATATTTCAAAAATAACCGTTTTCTTATAAATAAGTAGCTTTAATATGCATAAATATTAAAATGACATGATTAAATAATATACAGTAGATTATATACTAATACTGAGTCACAAATATTTGATATCTTTTAAATAGTTAGACATTTTACTATAGAAATATGTTATGTTCTATTTCTCGTTGCTTGAGATGTCTCAGTTTGTAACGAAAATATAAAATTCTAAAATGGTTGCAATGCTGGCTGTGGAATATATTTCTCTAGTTACTCAAATCTTTCATTTTGCTTTCAAGAATTGGTAAACTTGAAATATAAACTAGTGTTTTTGGGTACTGTATGGGCATTGCATTGTTTTTTCTCGATTTGAAATGGTATGATATAATTCCGTCAATAAATTCACTTGCCTTAATTATTCCACATTTTTCCGATACACATTCAAAATAATGGTACTTAGAAATTAAAAATTTTTCAATTGTACGACGTAACTGATAATCATTTTATTTTACAAGTAGTCATATAGCAACGTTTTCACAATTTTAATCTTTATTTACTGATAAACAATTGTACAAAATTAAATTTATAAATAGAACAATATTACATGACGTCATACCTAAAATAAAGTGATTTCACTTAGTTCCGATAGTATTACTCAAGTATAATTTTTATGCAAAAAGGTCACATGTCCAGGACATCATAAATATCATAAATTATAGCACGTGATGTGTGCTCGTGCGATAAACGGTTCATTGAACGGTGTGGGGCATGAGTATAATTTATGATATTCAGCTACTATTGATTAAATTTGAACAAAAATCGATTTAATATCATGGAAAAAAAACAATAATGTTAAAAATAACAAAATCATCGTCATAAACCGTATGGCCAATTGACAACAACTTCAGAATTATTCTTGGGCAACAACTGTTAGAACAGTGAGTATATTATTTGATTCTCAAATCATTCGTGGCAAGTAATGCCAAATGGAAAGGGCAATAGTGTGACCTATAGCGTATATCATATAAGATACTCAAGGCAGTCAACTTGTTAACTTATCTAAAAGTACTATATTAAATACTTGAAGTTGAAAGTATTTAAAAAATTATACCATAGATAGACTCATATTTTCTTCGAACTAGTTACTTGAACGTGAATTTAAATACGTTGTAAATTATGGTATTATCCTCTTAGAGTAAGTTTGAAATTATGTCATTAATTAGCAATTTATTGTTCTTTGAATGAATTATTTATTATTTATTTTTTTTTTTAAATGAAATTTACAATGTTTACCTAGTGGCACATAAGTAAATGTGAAAAAAGGAATACCATATAGATATTACCTATAACAAATCTAACACAATTATATGAAAAAAAGATTGTTTTTATTTATGGAACTATGGAAGTTATTTCCCTTACCAATTTGAAATTCACATTGATAAGGAATATATTCTATCAAAAAGTTGTTGTGAATTTAACAATATGGTTTTGTGTAGACTTAATATTAAATAAATAAAATAAATTATCGGTTTTATAATGATTTCTCTATTATTTTAATAATGTAATATTAAAATATATATTGAGTGGCCGGAGCTCCGAACCAAACTAGATAAACTGAAAAATACATTTAGGTACTACAATTGATTATAAATAAAATTGTAATTTATAATCAATGGTACTACACATATAATACCAATAAAACCATAAATTATGGCTAACTCACAGCACTCCAGTAGATGATTAAATTGTGTGCAATTATTCTTAGGAAAATATCGAAAAATCGATTTTTCATTTCGATTTTGAAGGATTATTTAGTATAAACTATATGTGAACAATTGTCGTTTTTGGATTAGTCGGTGAACGACATAGGTAGTGTTCGGCGAATGATCAGTTCACATTTTAGTGAACTAGTTCGAATCGTTCACTTGGGTGAATAGTTCAATTGAACTAGGTCGTTCCCGAACGATACATCTCTAATACACAGAAGCAGCCGTTAAAATAGATTCATCGTCATAGTGTCCAAAATAAGCTGGTATTAATCCTTCTAGTGGCATAATTTGTTGAAGTCTTTTATTGAATCTAACATGCAACTGATTCATTAAGTTATCAAGAAATGGTATACATATTGCTATTTTATAATACTCTTCAGTGTTCTTAGCATTAAAATTAACTCTTTTATTTTGTCTCCCGCATGTTCTAGGTATGGTTATTTCTACACCAACTTTCAAAGCTAATTCAGAGACACTATTCATTATTTCTTTGAAAGACTAATCTGCATTTTTACGGTTGGTTTCTAAAGCTTTTCTTACTACTGTAACATTAGCCAATGCTTTAGACAAATCTTGTTGTTTGCTCTGTAAGACTTGGCTTAGTTGTAATGTATAAGAAAAGCAAGATACAGCTACTTCAAGGGAAACATGAAAGTCAGTTTTCGTTATTGCACTTATATATATATATATATATATATATATATATAATGACGCTTTACTTGATGTCTCTGGATTTGAATCATGAAATTCAAGATCTTCATGAGTAGCAACAGTGTTAATATAGAGTTCTTTAAAAGATACTAGTGAATCATGCCGATCAATACAGTGACAGTGGCGGCGCCAGGAGGGGCCTGGGCGGGCCACGGCCCCCTCTAAATTTGTCTTGGCCACCCCTTGGCCCCCTAACCACAAGAGAAAAAAAATTATATAAAAGAACAGATTATAAATCGAAATATCGAATAATTGTGGCTATAAATTATTATTATTATAAGACCGTATGATGCCCGTCTGCACGGCTATATAATATATCCGCGAGCCGTACCTATCTGTGACATAATGTCATTTGTCAACGATTTAATATTTTATTGACAATGAGTATTATTATTTTTGTCTACGTTTTACGTTTACATTTTACAATTTTACAGATCATAATACAGTTTAATCGGTTTAATGTTATCTATACCATGTCGAATATGAAAAACGGGAAAATCCAAAAATAATGATACGATTTTAAAGACGCGTAGTTAAACAACAAAGATTATCATTATACTTACGTACTCGTAAAGGATATCATCTTAAACGTTGTATAATTTTTAACTTAATAATGTCCAAACGAAAAATAAATGTCTTTTTAGCATCAGTAATAAATAAAAAACAAACTAATGATTCTGATTCAATTTTGTCACAAAAAAGCAAGTAAGAGATTTTAATTTCAATTATTATTTTAGAATAATAAATTAGAGTATATAATTTATTTGTTTATATTATTTTTTTTAATTTAGTGACTTACACCAACCTAATCATAAATATTCCATTTTGATTTTAGTAACAGTTCCAGTGATGAATCTACAGATAATCAAAATGTGTTTGAGGCAAATTCAATAATAACTCCTACACATGTAGTTACGCCACTCAATGTTCGTACAGCTCCTGGTCCCAAAGATATTTCACAGACTATAGATGAAGGACCAACCCAGCCAAAACTAAAATATTACCCAAATATTACCCATTTATGGAACTAGACATTCTAGCCGAGTAAGAGGTTTTTAAGTAGGTTGTTTTGACCAGTTTAAATGGTTGGAATATAGTAAATAAGAAGATGCAGTATATTGTTTACCATGTAGATTTTTTTCATTTAAACTAAAAACTGATTGTGATAATATTTTTAAAAGCACTGGGTATAAAAATTGGAAAAATGCACTATCAAATAATAAAGGATTATACAAGCATGATAATTCTGAAGACCATAAACAAAATGTTGTTACTTGGATCGATTATAAAAAAATAAAACTAACAAAACATCAGTATTATCTCAATTAGGTGATCATCATGCTCAAATAGTTGTTGAAAATAGGAAATATTTGGAAGCTATAATTATTTCTCTAAGAATTCTTGCTATACAAGGTAGTGCATTTCAGGGTCATATTGAAACTGAGGATAGTTTAAATAGAGGGGATTTCTTAGAATTAATGAATGTAATAGCTAGTTTTAATGATATTGTTAAAAAAAAAATTACTGGTCCAAAAAATGCTCGGTACTTACACCATTCAATTCAGAATGAAATTATCCACATTATGGCTTCTATGATTCTTAAAAAAATATCTTCTGAAGTAAAAGAGTGTGTATATTTTTCAGTATTAGCTGATGAAACAAATGATATTTCTAAAACTGAACAGTTATCTATAGTTTTGAGGTATTTTTTTGATGGTGAAATAAAAGAAAGATTTCTTGGTTTTACACCTTTAAATGGTCTTGATGCAAATTCATTATTTTTAAAAATTAAGGAAATGTTGCATACATGTCAAATAGTCATAAACAACTGTGTAGCTCAAACTTATGATGGCGCAAGTGTGATGCGAGGTCATATTAATGGTGTTCAGACAATTTTTAAAAAAGAAGTTCCCCAAGCATATTACATGCATTGCGCAAATCACAGACTTAATTTAGTCCTTGTTGATATTGCCAAAAATAATGAAGAAGCTGATGTATTTTTTACTCTTGTACAAGATTTATATGTTTTTGTTTCTGGCTCTAATATTCATATTAAATTTATAGAATTACAAAAGCAGGTCCTTAATATTAAACCTATAGAACTAAAACGTTTATGTCTCACAAGGTGGTCATCTCGAATTCACTCTTGTAAAGCAATAAAAAATACTATAGAAGTTATTTTATTATTATTGAATCAATTAGTATTAAGTAAAAATGACCGTAACCTAGAGGCCAAAAGTTTACTTAAAAGAATCAATTTTAAATTTGTGTACTTATAATTATTTTTCAATAATTTGCTATCTCATATACATGGAGTTAACTTATACTTGCAGGATGTTAAAGCAGATATAACTAAAGCTATGGTATTAATTGAAACAACTAAACAGTTTTTAAATGATCTAAGAAATAAAATACCTCATACAAAATTGTTTAATGAAGCAGAAACGTTTTCTAAAAAACTTAATATTGATTTACCTCCTCAGAAAAAACAAAAAAAAGAGTAAACAAAATCCCTACTTATTTGGTAAAATATGTATACGAGACAAGTAATATAGAAAAATAACAAAATATAACAACTGAAAACGAATTTCGTTCTAAAATATATTATTGCATTTTAGATCAAGTAATAAATGAGCTGGAAAAAAGATTTGATAATAATTCAGATATTTTGAATGGTATAAGTTCATTAGACCCTAATTCTAAATTATTTTTAAATGTTTCATTATTATTGCCTTTAGCACAGTCCTATAATTGTGAAATAGAGACTTTAAAATCAGAGTTACAAATATTGCCTAAATCATTAAAAAACTATGAAAATAAATTTACAACTAAAATAAATGATATTCTTAATTTATATGATTTTCTAAATTAGTATCAAATTGCGTTTTCACAACTGCATAAACTTTGTTTAACATCTATTACAATTCCTGTTTCCTCAGCTGGATGTGAAAGAACATTTTCGTGTCTTAAACGGGTAAAAAACTATCTCAGAAATAAATTAATGGATTCTCATATGTCAAATTTGAGTGTGATAGCCATTGAAAAATTAGAAGCCAAAAGTCTAAACATTGATGACATTATTAATGAATTTGCATCATTGCACTAAAACCGTCGAATTATTTTAATTTTACATAATTTATAGTAATACTATAAAATATAAATCATAATACAAATTGTATAAAATGAAAAAAAAACAGTGACAAGAGTGTATAATAAACTAAAAAAGTATCTATCATATGCAGTTTGTCCAGGGCCCCGCGCTTGTTAAAGGGCCCCGTGATTTTTAATTATCATCTTAATATGAATACCGTGAGACACATTGACATTTTATATCAACCAATTATAAATCCATATTATGCCTATCACCAGTTATTTGGAAAACAATATTTAAATTCAGCCATAGTACAAACTACAGAGTAAATCGAGAAAAAAAATATTTTAATATAAAATTAATATGTTCTTACTTCAATTAAAAATTAATATATTGTTGTTGTATGTACCTAATTAGTTATTATTTAATTATTTGTAAATACTTTTGTGTTAGAAAAAAGAATAAGAATAACCTAATATTATTAAAGTGTTTAAAATCGACGAAAAACAGTATTTTTTTTTTAAATCCTGATTTAAAAAAAAGCTAAAATTTCAACCCTCTCTGAGAACCTAAAGGCTATTATCTATGTCCAGGGCCCCGCAATACCTAGTGCCGGCACTGATCATATGTTTATGATTCCTAATTATGTTACCTATTCAATAAGCAGCTAAATTAAAGTATAGGCACAAAGCACATAAAAGTTAATTTTATAGTTTTTAATTTATCATTATTTATTTATATTTCTGTTTAATACAAATTATAATTATTATATAGTGTTTAAATGTGTAAATTCATTTTATATTCATCATTTCTAACAATTAGTAGATATCAATTATATGTATACCATTTAATATAATTATGTTTTTGACTATTTACTATGTTTGCTTGTAACTAGATTTTGTAATATTTAGTAAGTTGCTAAATGCTAAGGCAAATAAAAGTTGTGTAATTTGTTTATTTAAATATAAATGTTTTAACTTAAAAACAAATGCAATTTGTGTATTACCTATATTTTAATAAAGTACCTACTCATTGTTTATGTAAGTTTGTTGAAAATGTTATCTAATGTTTAAGTGTGTAAATATTAAATAATATACCTATACTTATATGATATTTATTATCAATTAAAATGAAAACCAATAATTATATGAAAACTTAGTATATGCAACACAGTCTTTACAATAGATAGTGTGTAAGCGCCCTACCCTATACTGAGCCTATGAATGGGAAAAAACCACGAATTGGGACTTTTTTGGCACTACCAAATTTTCAAAGGCCACCAATGGGCCCCCCAAGATAAAATTCCTGGCGCCGCCACTGTACAGTGAGTTTCAGTTTTTTTTATTTAGTTTTTTTATAAGTTGTACCATTGATTATACCTATAGAATAAACAGATAAGCCATGCTGTACAAAAAATAGGGGACAATTCTGCTCTGGCGACCACTATGTAGCGCTCTAGTCGTCGCGCTGTCGTCGGTAGAGGTACCACATCGCAGTAGGTTATATGTATGACTGGGGGAGCGCGGAGTAAGCCATGCCCCCATGGTTATACATTTTATTTTTAGATATTCTTAATATTCTTATCATTTTATATTGGTTTATCAATATATATAATCAATGTATATAATCAACACGACAGCGCCACTGACAAGTCAGTAATCACTAATCACAGAGCCAATGCGTCTACACGATTTATCGTCGTTTTGTCGTATTTCTTTATTTCTTCATTGAGTTAATATTTATGAAACCATGCCTGGAAACAAATGTCAATATTTTAATTGTTTAAAAACGACAACAAAATTTCCTGGTCTACGAATGTTCAGATTCCCCAAAGATGCAAGAAACGAAATTTGGGTGATTAACTCTGGTAATTAAATATACTTAAATTTAATTAAAATAATTGGGATGATTGGAAACAAACTTAATAATATAAATGTATAATCTATAATAAATAATGTGTTGATAATAATGTAACTATAGTATAGAATGTTACCAATTAGACATAATAGTAAAATATTTAAGCTATTTTAAGTGATTAAACATTAGAGTCCAATTTTTTTTTAACCTTAAACAAAATTAAATTATTGAGGTATTCGAGTTTTTATTAATACAGTTTTCTTTGTCTTTAAATAAAGGAAACCGTGGTTTGTTAGAACTTGATGTAGACAAGTGTAATGTCTGTGTCAGGAACACTTCAGTTCAAATGATTTCATGCAAGGGAATAAAAAATCATTGAAACCGACAACTATTCCATACAGATATAACGTTACATCTGAAGAAGAACCGTCTAAATCGGCTGGTACTGGTCAATTGCAATTTTTAACTCCTACTAAAACCTATAATAAACCTAGAGCTCCAGATACTGCAGTAGAATTAGTATTTCTTAGCCCTACTTCTAGTACTTCTTCAATTATGTCTACACCGAAAAAAAAAAGATACCAAATTTAATTAAAATGCCTAGTCCAAATTTTTAAAAAAAATTGGATAATGACTTGCCCAGAAAAATTAAATTAAAACAAAAAATTGAAATAATATCAAAATTAATACACAATAAAAATACCCATATCTTAAAATTAAAAAAATCTATTTCTAAATACAAAACTCGTCATAATTTGAATAATCTTATGTCTGCTTTTAAATTTCCATCGTGTAACTCGAGAGCTATGGTAACCATGCAATTAAAAAATAAACGTCGTAAATGGACAATTTTTTTTTTTTTTTTAACTTTTATTTTTAATACATACAATCTATAAATATATTTTACAATAAGCATGTTTGAGGATTTACGTTTAATGACATGATTGACTTGATGAATTAATCACCCAGCGGCAACACTTACTGGCAAGAGGGTTAGATGTATTTTAGGTCACGGTTCCAGCTACGCTTTAACCTTCTAGGTGGGTTCCCAGGAATGGACTCAGAGTTTAGAGCAAGGATTAGAGGGTTAGAGTGGTTTGTAAGACAGGCACGGAAAAGTTTTTGGCTTCTTCTGTGACAGTGAGTATTTTTAAGTCTGAATGTAAGGTATGATTTGAAACATATGGAGGGGCGCCTGTAATCATGCGTAGTGAGGTTGATTGGAATGTTTGGATTTTATAAGTATTTGATTTTTTTGCTGATCCCCATAGTTGGATACCATATAACCAAATTGGTATGAGGAGGGTTTTGTATAGTAGCAGTTTTGTATTAAGGTTAATTGTTGATTGTTTAATTTAGTATGAGCCGTTTTTGTTTAATATGTGTGGCCCAGGTAAATCTTTTATCTAGTATCATACCCAAATATTTAACGTTAGAGGAAGAAGGAATGACTTAATTGTTTAAGTAAACTGGGGGTACTGTGCTTTGTTTGAGAGTGAAGGTAATGTGAGACGATTTTTCGTTATTTATTTTTATTTTCCACTTGGAATTTAGATGATTGGAGTTTAGATGATTTTGTAGGTGTTGTCTAGCAAGGTGTGGATTTTTTTCTGAAATGTATATAACTTTGTCGTCAGCGAAGTCGGCTACCGAAGTATGAGAGGTGGTTGGTTGGTCGGCTGTGTATATGTTAAATAGTATTGGGGAAGAGATGGCACTTTGGGGAACACCAGCTAGGATTGGGGCCAAGTTTGAAATTTCAGAACCAACTTTGGTGGCAAAGAATCTGTCTTCAAGATATGACTTAACAAATAAGTAGTAGGGTGGTGGTAGAATTTTTTTTAGTTTGTGTAGAAGACCGGGGTGTCAAACTCTATCAAAAGCTTGGGCAACGACGAGTAGAATAGCTGAGTAGTATGATTTGTTTTCTAGGGAGTAGGCGATTGAGTCGGTTAGACGGTGTATCTGATGGATAGTGGAATGTTTATTTTGAAATCCAAATTGTGTGGGGGGGAATGATGTGGTTGTCATTAATGATCTTGGATATTCTTTTTAAGAACATTTTTTCACATAGTCTTGCGAAAAATGGTAGTAAGATTATTGGGCGGTATGATGACGGATTATCTGGAGGTTTTCCAGGTTTGGGAATTAAAATAATGAGTGATATTTTCCATTGAATAGGGAAGAGCCTCAGGATAGAGTTTAAAATATGGGTTAGGTGAATTAATGCAGTCTTTGGTAGTTGGCGAGCTACTTCAGCTGTGATGAGGTCTATTCCAGGTGTTTTTTTAAGTGGAACGGTATTTATAAAGTGCAGGACCTCAGCTGGTGAAAAAGATTTGGGGACAAGATAAAGTGGAAGGGCTGAAGTAAGATAATTTTTAATTGTTTCTGTGAAGGTACAATTGGTTGGTGGGGCTTGAAGACTTCTGAAAGATGAGAACAAAAAAGTTCGGCTTTCTTTTTATCTGATTTGCACCATGTACCATCAGGTTTTTTTAGAGTAGTTTGGGTAGGTTTTTAGTTTAAGCAGTTACGTGTTGCTTTCCAGAGCGAATTGTCTTTTGTCGTTAGGGATGAAATCCAATTATTATACGATTCGTTTCTTAGTTGTTGCAGTATACGTTTCAGTGATGAGGTTAGTTTATTGTAAGTACTTTTGTCAGATGGAAGTTTTGATCGTTGCCAACGGGCTCTGGCACGTTTCTTTTGGATTATTAGTTCACGGACATGTGCAGGGATCGATAAATGGTTATGATTATTATTTTTATTCGGTTGAGTAGTAGAATTCCATGCAGCTGATTGAATGATTTGAGTAAGATTAAGTACAGCATCGTCAATATCCTTTGGACATTTCAGACGTATGTTTAATTTTATTTTTTGGTTAATAACGTCACGAAATTGTTCCCAATTCATTATTCCATTTATTAGTGATGGGTTGCTAGGTTGAAGGTGGGGTGAGGCATCTATGCATAGGTGGATTGGGGAGTGATTGGAACATGGATCTAATAAGTTTTTAACTAAGTGACTTAAGTTTGGCGGTATTTTAGTTATGAATATATCAAGGATATCAGGACGTTTTCTTGGTGATGATGGCCAGTATGTTGGATTGGGAGGGGCGAGGATAGATAATTGTTTATTATTGACATTTTTAGTAGAGCTTGTCCTTTTGGATTTGTTGTGTGACAGCCACATGATTGATGTTTAGCGTTTAGGTCACCGCCTATGATGAAGTATTGACTAAAATCGTTAAAGAAATTTTCAAATTGTGTTTGCGTAATTTTGTGTCTTGGCGGGCAGGCAATAAGACGCCACTATAGTTATTGAGACATGATTTAACTTTATATTTATAGCTGCAGCTTGGGGGAAGTCTTCATTTATACTAGGAAGGGGGTGAATTGTATGGGTGATCTGATGAGAATCACTGCACCTGCGTGGTCCGTGTTATCTGGGTGGTTTTCTGGGATTATGGTGTAGCTAGGGATTGAGAATTTGGTATTGGAGGTGAAATGGGTTTCTGAAATAATAACTAAATTTTTTAATTTCATCTAATATCTTATCTTGAGCTCTTCGTGTTGTTTTTTTTTCGCACGGTTTTCTAAATGAATCTATCAAACTATGGTTTATTTCTGTATTCGGTAGTTTGTCATCAATGGGCATATCTAATAATGGTTCAGAACTTTTAAGTAAAACTTTCTCTGGCTCGATTTCTTCAAATTGGTCAAAACTATCATTTAAGGCCATTTCTGAGTAGTTTGTGTTGTCATTGCAGGCTATTTTGTCTACTGAAATGTCCGATGTAGTTCTGAAAATAATTAAATAACACATAAACATAAAATGTATTGATTTTAAAACTGCATTTTTTAAATTTTTTTCTATTTTCCAAAAAAAATGTACAAGTAACCTTGTAGTTAAAAATTCATAACATTTTTATAATCCTTATCTAAGGTTTAAAAATTCAATACAGTATAATACATAATAATATACGACATAATTTTTTACCTTTTTTCGTTTTCGATGTTATCTAAAAAAATTAATGAATCGTCATTGTACTTCGATTTTGTTGTAGCTGCATAGTTCAATTGTGTTATTGGCTTTAGTTGACGCGAATAACAAGTTTCTGGTGGTAGACATAGGATCGTATGGTAAAGAAGGCGATGCAGGAATTTCCCGTAAATCTAATTTGGGCAAATCAATATTAACCGGAAAATTCAAATTTCCAGAACCAAAATGTTTACCAAACACTGATGTAGTCTTGCCACATGTATTTGTCGGTGACGAAGCATTTAAATTGACGGAGACAATGATGAGGCCTTATCCCCGAAACCAATCAAAACTAGATCCAAAGAAAGCCATTTTCAATTACCGCCTAAGTCGAGCTCGAAGAACCACAGAAAATACGTTTGGCATAATGTGTCAATACTTTCGTGTATTTTTCACGCCAATTAATATTCTGCCTGACACAGTCGACAATTTAATAATGACCGCATGTATTATCCATAACCTGTTACGAGAAGAGCGAATGGTGTGTCCTATGGATTCGACAGACAGAGATCCCATAAGACGTTCAAACGAACACGAACATGATACAATTTGGCGCAGTTGGTGGAAACGCAACACATGAAGCTTTTCGAGTTAGGGAAACTTTTAAAGATTATTTTAACAGTAGGTCAGGATCAGTGAGTTGGCTGCAAAAACACGTGACTCGTACTAATTGAGATAGGTAGTGTTTATATGTATATATATATATATATATATATATATATATATATATATATATATATATATTACATTGACTGTTTATAAAAATTATTAGTAGTCCAAATTTGATTTAACTATTTTCATATATTCAGTTTAATATTATTTATAATGTAAAATTAAGTTTATTATTATCAACTAACATATTATTCTAAGTTGTAAAATCAAACATTATATGTATATAAGTTTATTTTCGGTCACTATAAACTAACAAATATAGATATTATTAAACTAAAACATTCTGTACTATTAGAAATGTAAGTAAATTATTTAATTATGTTTTATTAGGTTTTATTCAGTCATATATTGATATTCTATAAATATCAAATTTTCTTGACTATTGTCTCGTATTCATTATTCAAGAACAAACAAATTGAATAATATTGCCTCATATAATATTACTATCTTACTATCTTTTTAACTATATAATTTATATTAATTTTCTTATGACATTACATACCGTTTTTTCCAATGGACTTTGAAATTACTTTCCAAACATTATCTTTAATGCAATTATCCTTATAATTTTTGTCACTCGATTTATAAATTACAGAATAGTTACGAATAAGTTCTATGAGTTTTTCGTCATCCATAACATTTAATGACCTCGACTCCATATTTCACCAAGAAAATTGTAATAATTTATAAAAAAAAAATTATTTGTTATTTATATAGCTTATATTTGAAAATTATTCTTACTTACTTCTACCTGTCGTTTGATTTGACTTGGTAATAAAAATCAAATAAAACATAATAAAATATAAATAATGTAAAAAATAAAGTAATCCCGCACTGCGTAAGAAACCACGGCTTAAACCTACCTAGCCAACTACTCGAGTTGGCAATCAAATACAAAACTCGAGCTGGAAACCTGCTCTAGTTGGAAATCTAGTCGAAAACTCGAGCTGTTAAACGGTTCGTGATACGACGTCGCGTACTATTATCAGTACGAGCAAACAAATCGAGTGAGCGGACGACGGGAAAGGTAAAAAAGTCGGTTGGTGAGGGGGGAAAAACCGCGGGGAATTTGGACGAACGCGATTGGAGCCACTATTCTTTAACCTAAAAAGATTTTCATCCGGAAAAAGCCGAATCGAATATAAAACGATGTAGAGAAGGGGGGAAAAATAAAAAAAAGCGTAAAAAGAAAAGGGGAATAAAAAAAAAACGCGTACCACCCGTAATATCCCAGTCGCAAAAATTGTATTACTATATTAGATAAAATCATTTTACCGCCAAGCAGCTGCATTTGCTGCACTGCCGTATCAATCAAATTCTGTAAACAGATTCTGTTATCACTTCTTTATTATAAAATAAATTAAAATAAAATAAACATTGTGTAAAAAAAATAAATCAAAATACGCATAACGCATAGGTACCTAATATTATGTTCATTATAGTGAATATTTTATTAAGAATATTAAATTATTAAACTGTAATATAGCATTTGGATAATATAATGAGTGAGAAACGGAGAACTTTATATAATTTGTTCAATAAGAAACTTAAAACGAATACAGAGAATGGTAAGTAAATTATCTACTGACATAAATTAGTTAAATTTTAATTTAAATTTAATATTTAGATGAAACCAATAGTATTAATTTGGGTGATTCCATTCCGGTTTTGGCTGAATCACAGTCAGGTACACTTTTTTCAGTTGCAGGTAGGTACCCTATACTTATTCCATACTTAGTTTGTGTTTGTTTTCATCACGGTTATCTACACAGGTTGGCGCACGCCACTATGATACTAATGCAGACGGGTGGTCTATGCGGTGACCGTAGTGAACTATTAGCGCTAGTAGTCAGTGGGCCTACGTTTACATTTATATATACTGGGAAATCGAAAATTTTTTATTCAAATTCGTTATATCACCCAAACGACTAAAATTACAAATTAAAGACATTCCACAATTATTGTAGACCGTTAAAAAGGTGATAAGAACACAACCGACACCTAACCTAGAGATAACATGAGTACATTCTTAATGCATGACAAAGAACAAAATAATTTTCGAATTTCGACATTATTTTGTATTGTTGTCATTACATAATTGGTAGTAGGTAGTTTTATTGCGATGGTGGCTTAGTGTTGTATAGTTTGATGTACTTCAGGCTACAAAAGCAACACAAAAAAGGTGTCACAGTTTTCAGCACCAAAAGATACTGGTTTGCGGCAAAAATGGCAAAAAGCTATTCCAAGGAAAAACTTTGTTGTAAACGACAATACCTATGTTTGTTCCAAACATTATATTGCTGTTAGGTACCTATTTTTACAATTTTAATTATTGGGTTTTAACATAAATCATTATATCTTGGTCAATAAGTATGAAGGAAAACTTTCTACTAACATCATATTAAGTATTAACCAACTACTAAATAGGTTTTATTACATAAAGAATAAGTAATAAACAAATTAATAATAACATATTATGTTTATTCGGTATTTTATTTTACAGATATTTTATAAATAAAATAAATTATAACTGGGTAAGAAAGACTTGTAGTCATTAATTATTTGAATTGAATTGAATTTATAATTTTTTTTATTATTTGAAAAACACAATACAAAGAATTTAAAGAAATAATAAAAATTACCTACACCTTTAAGCTAAGCTTGTGGTGGTGTAGGGAGTAACAGTACATAATACACGTGATTTTATTATTTAATTAATTAAACAAATAATAACAAACATTATAAAATAAATAAGAGATACCAATGTATGCATTTTTTTTATAATAAACACTGCCTTAGTTAACTAAATCAAACATTATTTAGGTATATATATTTAATGTTAATTTTATCATTTCATTGTAACCTTTTCACGGTCTACAATAATTGTGGAATGATTTTAATTCGTAATTTTAGTCGTTAGGACGATAATAACGAATTTGAATAAAAAATCTTCGATTTCCCAGTACATACGAATGTAAATGTAGGCCCACTGACTACTAGCGCTAATAGTTCACTGCGTTCGCCGCATCGACCAGCGATAACACGCCGTGCGCCAACCTGTGTAGATAACCGTGGTTTTCATTAAGAAGTATTTCAAATTTTAAACTTAAATTAAATTAATATGTGTATTTTTATTTACATATGAATGTAGTATTACGTATGTTGTTTTATGATTAATTTAAATATTTTAATTTTATTTGTAGATAATTGTTTATTTAGTATCATGTATTTAATTAATATATGATACAACTATATTGGTTTGTTAAATAGGTACTGGTTATGTTGAGGCATAGATTAAGCATACAGTATGCCCTATCAATGGTTTAGGTATGCATTGATTGTAATTTAGTATTTACATTTATATTTCTGATATTCATTATCAATAGTACCTAACCTTAGTACCTATATTTGTTGTAAACTTATTATTATATTATTATTGTTAGGTAAAAATATCTGAGTAGTATATAAGTGCCGGTCCTGGCGCACTTTTGATATTTTTCACTTAAAACTAATTTGTTGCTCTTTTTCACTTAGTTTTTTTAAAAAATATTTATATTATGGTCCGTGGTCTTTTTCACTTAGTTTTTTTTAAAAATATAAATATTATGGTCCATGATCTTTTTCACTTAGTTTTTTTTCTCTAATTATTTAATTTGTTCCAATAATTCCCGTTTAAAATAATTATTTCAAAAACATTTTGAAATAATACAATTTTTATGCTGAAATTCAACATAAAAATTAAAATTTAGATTTCTGGAGTTCCCCTGTATAAAAAGTCCCCTCAATAATTTCACCATCAATATCATTTATTTTATAAGTTATAGGAGATTTGTACACAATTTCGTTTATTATAAATATTTCACGAGTCCAATTAGGATCATATTTATTGGCAAATTTTTGTTTAAATCTGGTAATTCGAACCCTGTCTCCAACTTAAAATTTAATTTTCTGTTTCGAATTATTCTCAGAGAATACCTTTCTTAAAACCTCACACTCATTACTCTTTTTGACTTCACAAGGTTTCATTCCAATAGTTCTATGAATGTCTTTAAAATTATATTCATACAACAAGGATTGTAAAGTATGTATCCATTTTTTATTGTTTTGTACTTCGAAATGTATTCTCATCTTTCCGTTGAGTGTTCTATTAAATCGTTCGATTATTGATGATTTCTCTTCATTTTGAGTATGATACATTTTAATCTCATATTTTTTTAACATTTCTTTAAACAATTTATTTTCAAATTCTAGTCCTTTATCGGTATGGAGTAAAACTGGAGGGTTATGGTTTTGTATTTTAGCTTCCTTTAATATTTTTTCAAAAGCTTTGGATACACTTTTCCCGTCTTTCTTTTTAAGTGGATAAGACCAAGCAAATTTGGAAAAAGTATCAATTACATTTAACATATAAGAATAATTATCGTTTTCTTTCTCATAGTTTTTCATTATAACTAGATCAGCAGCCCATAGATCATCAATACCCTTTGTAAATATTTTTCTTTTCGGAAATCGTTTCCTTACAGGTTTGTGAAGTTCTTGAGCTATTGGAAGTTTATCCTTTGTCTTTATTTTTTGGTTGTTTTTAACTTTTTCTTCATCTTTAAGAGGTTGAATAAGTTTACTTTTATTTGTGTTACATTCAACACATTTTGCTGAGATTCTCCACCTACCATTATTCGTTTGAACTTTTTTTGCATCGATATTTTTTGTTTTTTCTTACATTTCAGACAATGTATATATTTCTTTTAAAATACCATCCATTTTATAATAGACAATCTTAAATTTTATCGAATTTCTCTAATTGAGTTTTGTATAATATCGTATACAAATTTGTTACTTGAAACTAGACAAATATAGCAAACAGTACCATCTGATACATCTCCATCAAAATCAATATTCAAAATGACTGTGTGTTTAGAACCTGATATACTCACAGGTTGTCTAGTCAGATTTATAACGAATAAAGGTTTAGAATTCTTAAACTGTTCTGGATCTGTGTAGATTAGAGGGAGTTCTCGGTATGTTTTGTAAAAACTTTTTTGTAGCCTCCAAGCATATCGTAAATATTGCCCAATTTATCGTTTTTGAAATCGATATTCAACACCTCTTCTGGATATTTTTCTCCGTTTATTTCAAAGTAAATATTTCTAACATTACAGTGGTCAAAATAACTTGATTCTTTTAGTTGAGTATTTCTGTTCGTTTGAAAACCTACAATCCCAAATAAAGGATCATGAGCATTTCTATACATGTTTGTTATATCAAGAGTACACTTCTTTCCACTCAATTTTCTTACTTCAATACATTTAATAGTTTTAAAATCCAAGAAATAATTATTTTTTTCTGATAATTCAACCAATTCATTTATTAAGAGGGTTTTACTCATACTATCATATTTTACTACACGAAAACTAATCCTGAAATCTTCAATAATAATTTTTCCATCTGTTGGCATTTTTTTATCAGAATTTTCTTCTTTGAATAATGCATCATGGTCATGATTTCGAGTAAACTCTAATTGAATGTCTCCTTTGTTAAGTGGATGTGTTATATCCTCAAAGAAACCCAAACCGAAATCAGACAAATTGCCATAAACATTAAATTTTACCCCTCCTTTAAATCTCGATTGATATCCTGAGTTTATAGTAGGACCGTGGTTATTATTTAAAGCAAAACCAACAACCCCTTTCATATTACTTGTTATACCAGGGGTTTCGATTTCCTCAAGTAATGTTCCATGTTTTTTCAGTTGTATGTTGGAAAATAGTTTGCTTGGAAAACCATTCTCTAATTTTATATTGCTATTAAGTGGATATTCAGTACCGTCTAGTTGTAAAACTTTTCCGGAAATGTTAAATTTTGTGGATTTTAAGTCTAGAAAACTATCACTTCCATCTATTGAGAAAGTTGTCTTCCTATTTTCAGTATTAAGGTTTAACACAGAAGTTGGGTTGAAATCTCTATATTCAGCCCGGATAATATTATCATCATACTTTTCAAAAATTTTTTCCATTTATTATACATATATATATATTTTTTTTTTAACAAAAATTCTAAACCAGGCGAAAAATCCGGGTTAAAAAAGAAATCTTAAACAGGCGAAAAATCCGGGTGATGAAACGACGTGTGGTGCAGCGGTTTTGACTTATTGAACCCTTTTGACCCATATGATACAACCTTTGTCGATTTCGGATTGTTAACGGGCTTTGAAGACGGTTCACGAGGTACGCATTCTAATACGGCCACACGCGATTTCACAAATGACAGCAAGTCCTTGACAGTCGGGAAACTGTTGGCCAGTTGAGCTTCGAATAATTCGATGCTGTATGTCGGCAGAAATCTCGACGCCAAGGAAAACAACATGAAATCTCCAAAACTGGGTAAATTAATTGATTCAAGAACGGACACACGCCCTCATCAAAAATAACATTTATTGAGTTCGACTAAGGACTCAGTCGAAGCCTTCGGCGCATTCAACAACTTTTCGATTAAAGAGACTTTTAATTGTGACGTCACCAATTAAATAACTCAATTTACTCAATGAACTTATAAGTTACTTTTGTCACCTTTAAAGTCACCAGTGGAACAGTGACAACAGTCACCAACCTTTTAATCTATCACCGTAAATTTTAGTCGCCAGTGACAAATTTCTGGTGACGTTATCAAAGTATTTAATTTGGCAAACATTTTATAATTTCGATCAAATACTCTGTACTTTTTGGGAATCAATCAACTTTTTGTAAGGTCCAAAATCGCATAAAGTTATTATTATATATCTTGTTGTCGACAATCAATGAGTGTGGCATAATTGCTCTATTTCGGTGAGTTCAATGTGCTTTCTCTAAACACGATATCGAGAATGTCTCCGTACGTTACGGAACCATAGTCCATCTTTTCACATTCGCTCTGTGCAGAGCCATGAACGGCGAAAGGAAATCACCACGGAATCACCGGAATTAATGATTTATAAATATGTTCCTTATGTGCGGATATCGGCCAATTAATTTATTTTGTTATTTAATTATCTCCCCGTCCATTGTCCGTCCGCTCAGCGATGGTGTGTAATTGGCAAATAGGAAAATATCCGACTGTCTTTTTCCTTCCTTCGTTGCGCGAACATCATGAGCGGCTAAAGGACACCGTTTATCCGATGCGTCTCGGGGCGACGCCTAAGAACTCGAGCGTAGAGTAATGTATTTATTTTATTATTATACTTTGGCCGGTAACTCTTTTGTTACTTTTAAGTTGTGTGTTATTTATTTTATTATTCATTATCTGGTCAAATTATACTTCTATCCGTCCGTGAATTTGTTAATATGTGTGTGGTGTGAATTTTATAATACAATTGTCGTCTGTTCGATATTCAGAACATTAATAAACATCGTCATTACGAGTTTACCTCCATAGGTTATCCGTAGGGCAAATTATCTCCCTACGTGGCCACAGGCAACGACCCCATGCGCATACGATGGTAATATACGTCTGGTTTGCGACCGCGTATTCCTATGGAGTCTCCATCTAACTCCGTTTAAACACGTTGAGCTCTCAATCACTGTGACACTTATTATTATTACTATACTAATTCATTTATCCACACATATCATAACAAATATCTACATATTCATGTTTGGACCGTAGTCGTGTATTTGATGAAGATTTTATATTTGTTTCAATGTTTTATATTCTCTTTTTTCTCTTGAGTTTTTATGCCTTCGGCTTTTCTCAAATAATTATACCAAACTATCATTTTATTAATATACCTTAACTTTATTATACCGCTGAAACCAATGTTCTATTTTTTTATTTCACTTTCCTGTATTATTCTTATTTTAATTTATAAATCCTATACGCTCCGGCCTTTGGGTCTCGGCGATAGGTTGGCGAACCTACACAAAACGGTCCGTCACATAACGCTCCATCATACGCGTGTGCGAGTCGTTACAAATAATTTAGGTTAAATTTGGTTATGATGACTCAACCCCTTCCCGTGCCTCTAGAGGGTTGAAAATGGCTAAATAGGGTAGTTTTACGCTTTTCTATATTTTACTCTAGAACGGTTACAGTTACGATAAAATTACAAAAGAGCTTTATTAAAGAAAATACAATTTTCTATAAGTAACTATATTACATCATTTTACCAAAATCTATTGTTTTCTCTGAAAATGAAGAAAAACTAAATAATTTAATGGATAGGCAAAAATATCGGATTTGCGGTGCTTTAAATATATTTTAAGAACGGTTGGAGATACGATCAAATGTTGATTATTTTATTAAAAATAATGTAAAATTACCGTCATATAGTTATCGAAAGTATATAAAACACGAATGGCAATTAAATACAACTCAATAACAGTTATGAATTATACAGATAAGTTCTTCTTAGGGTCGTCAACCCGAGGGTTGGTTTGCAACTGGAAGAAGGTGTTACTAGGGAAGGGTTTGTACTGTGCAGTGGTTTCCCGTTGCCTTCTGCACAGGGGAGATGGCGGCTAAGGAAATTTACTCAATAATTCTTTTGAATCTTCATCTTTTAACAATTTCATCACTTTCAGATCAATTAATTCAGCTAAAAAAAAATGTTTACAGTATATTGTCAAAAATAATATTTTTTTTTTTAATTTATAATAAACAATTAAACAATGAATCTATTAATTATGTACTAACTAACCAAGCAATGTTTGATAAACGCATTCCAATCCCCAATCTTTGAGCAAGTCTAGTAGAGGTTGAAGATCTTCGGTCGGATAGCTATACCCTGGTACTAGTGGCATTACAACAGTAGAAGATTCTGTATCTAAAATCTATTAATATACAAACAATAATTAACTATATTTGTTTATAGTTAGTACACAATGTCAAAACAATCGAAGAAACTAAAAAAATGCATAACAAAGTATGAGATTCATGCAAATGAATAAGTTAAAAATTAAAAATACCTGCAAAATTATTATTTTCATTATTTGATTGTAAATATTCTTGTATATTGTAATAAATTTCAAATTGCTCCATTATAAAATAAAATAGCCAACACATAGTATGTTATGTAAGTAATCTATATTTGAAAAGCATAATATTTACATTAAGTAGGTACATGAGCATATAAATGTTCGAAAAATTCTTTAAAGCGAATTTGCCTGATGGAGATGGTGTTATGTTAATTGGTGGTCCACTAAATTCGTCTATACTATAAATTACACAATCTACAACAACAGTTTTGTCGCAATCTATCTCAATTGCATAAATGTGAATTAAAGTTGATAATCTTAATTTGTTTGGTTAGAATGTGAATTTTTTTATTGGGTATATTTAAAACTATTAATTCCATATTTTCAAACAAGCTCATCTGATCTATACATTTTGTCAAATAATATCCTTTTTTATAAATTGTTCCCATACATTTTATTTGGTTGTAACAACAAAAATCAACAGATGACAGAGAAAGAATTTCGCATATATTATCTGAATTTAATCTATGTATTTTATGCTTTTCTTTTATTATGATTTCTTAAGTGCAGGATTGTAAAAGGATATGAGCACATTTATATTGGGATTTCTTTGCTAAAGTTAAAGTAATATTTTTCCTAGATGTTGTAATCCGAGCGTACATTTTTAATTCTCTATGTTTCCCTTCATATTTAAAACACCAAAAAAACCTAAGGGGACCAGAGTATTGAATAATTGTTGGGTAGTGAATTAAAAAGTGGTGCTTGGGTTTAAAAGTATTGTAACGTAAACCTTCACTGCAGACGATGTTTGGAGAGTCGGTGACCCATCGACTCCGAGTTTGGAGAGTTTGCAAGTACTCAGTGCACCATCTGCGCCAGAATGACTGCACATATTGGCTGATCAGTTTCCACCTCTGAGCAAGTGGACGATTCTGGTCGGGAATCTCCGCCTCGGGAACTGCTAACAGAGGGCACCCGATTAAAAAATGACCCGGCGTTAGACATTCCAAGTCTGTGGGATCTGTGAAAGCTGGCGTTAGCGGGCGAGAATTTAAGATGGCCTCCACTCGACACAATAGGGTATGAAATTCTTCAACCGTGAACACGTATTCGCCCATGAACCGCAATGAGAGACCGAAATGAGGGGCTCCGGGGGGGTTGAAATGCCAGTTACAATGAGTACTGGCAGTTAATTGGTCACGACATACCGGATCATTGACGAGGTCGTGAAGGTGGTTTGCTGCCCCAATGAAGTTCGTCCTGCAATCGCTTGTGAATGTCGGTGGGCAGTCCACGTCGTGCCACGAATCGGTTTAATGCTGCTATAAAAGCATCAGTACTTAGTTCGGACACCAGTTCTAAGTGTATTGCTTTTACCGTAAAACACACGAATACTGCCACATACACTTTATAATGGCGTGCTTTTTTCAATCGGTTTTCTTTCATAGACATTGGGCCGGCATAGTCGATACCCACTCGCAGGAACGGTCGACTGTCAATGACACGGGACGAGGGTAGGTCTGCCATTACCGGTTGCGGGTTGACTGCGGCGAGTCGAACACATTTGGTACATCGGCTGATGACAGTACGGATCGCCGAACGCAACGATAGAATCCAAAATGTACGACTAACGACGACGGATTTGACTCGCGGACCACTGTGCCCAGTCATCTCATGCCAGTGTCGAATTATCAACATGGAAAAATGTGATTCCTTAGCCAATAAGATTTGATGCTTTTGACCTTCAGTGAGTTCGGACATGGATAATCGGCCTCCAACACGGATATGACCCTGATTGTCAACGAACGGGCGTAAGCACGCTATGGATTTTACCGAAATAGGACGTCCATGTGACACTTCATTACGTAATGCGTGAAAATAATGATTTTGTGATGAGCGTACAATAACTAACATCGCCTGATCAAGTTCAAGGCGTGACAAATGGCCTGAAGGTACTGATTCTCGTCTACAACCTGCGATAAACCGTCGCATACGGACTGTGACCCGGATTAGATGCATGTACGAGGAGAAGCGGGCATACCACTCAGGTTCATTCTCCTGGGTCGTCAATAATGTTGGAAGTACATTCTTAAACTCTGGAAATTGATCAGCCGGTATAAACGGAACATCTACATCCCATTGTTCTTTTGACAAATACAACACCGATGGACCTTGGAAATACAACTCGTGATTTATGAATTCCGACGGAGTGAGGCCTCGTGAACTGCAGTCCGCTGGGTTTAGGGCTGAATCGATATATTTCCATTGGCAGCCAGGTAATAACGATTGAACCTTGTATATGCGGTTTGATACAACAATTTTAAATGAATTATGTTTGACCTTGAGCCAATTTAGGACGGTGGTAGAATCCGACCATGCATAGGTATCAACGACCTGAAGCTTCTGATTGAGGGTGATTTTTAACCGGGCCATCCAACGGGCCAACAATAGTGCGGCACACAACTCCAACCGTGGGATAGTTGGCGGCTTCAATGGGGCCATCTTAGTCTTGGCGCCCAGGAGTGAAATTGACGGAGAGCCGGATGAATCAATTAACCTCAGATAGACCACGGTGGCATATCCCTATATGGACGCATCACAAAACCCACATAACGAACATTGAAGACGACGGCGCGTATTAATATACCGGGGAATATTGACGAGTCGTAGCAAGGCTAATTCGTCCACCAAAGCCCTCCACGGGGTTGCTATGTCTTCTGGCAATGGTTCGTCCCATGAGATGCTCGCGAGCCACACACGTTGCATCAATTGTTTCGCATAGAAGGTGACCGGTGACAATAGGCCGAGTGGGTCAAACGTACGTGCTATTATGGACAACATGCCTCGTTTCTGTTCTGGTCAAAAAGTATACGTAAACACATCATCCCGCGGTGACCACTGCAAGCCGAGTACCTTCGTGTCGTTAAGGGATGATTCGTTAAACGATAAAATTCCACACGCCCGATCTTCGAGGGGAACTTTATTTAAAACTTCTTCAGAATTACTCGCCCATTTTTTCAGCTTCATCCCAGAACGTTGTAGAACATTAACTAAATCAGTCTGAAGGGTAGTAGCTTCTTCAATGGTGTCCCTATCTACACATATGTCATCGACGTAGGTACAATTTAGAATTGCTTCACGGATCAAGGGAAACTCGGTACAATCTTGTTTAGCAATGCACTGTAGGACCCGTAACGCCAGGTAGGGGGCACAATTTACCCCGTACTTAACAGTGTTGAGTTCATACGTTTTCAGGGTTTCTTCGGGGGACGATCGCCATTACCTGTGTTGGTAGCGCCTGTGTGCTTGAGAAATGGAGACTTGACGATACATTTTACTAATATCAGTAGTAAATGCATAATAATGGACTCTGTATAATAATAAAACGTCGATGATATCGTGCTGCAATTTCGGCCCCGGAAAAAGACAGTCATTTAAAGATGTCCCCGAATACGACGATGCAGACGCGTCGAATACTACGCGGATTTTCGGGTTGACATCTGAGGGGCAGTAAATCGCGTGGTGCGGAATAACGTATACACTTGGTGACGTTATCGGAGACATATGACCCAACGCCTCGTACTCTGCCATAAAATCACCGGTTCCTCGAGGTCCCAAAATTTGTGTAACAACGCTTCCATAGACACTGTCAATGAAGTAGGAAATGCTACGGGTACATTGGGCAATTAATGCAGGACCGGTCCAATTACCGTCCACCCGAACACAGTTCCAAACGCGACCGGGTATGAGGCGTCTAACGGACACGCGTTTGCCGTTTAAAATTTGTGAAAACAAATCCGTGCCTAAAAGAATATCAATGTTCCCGGGTACATTAAATGATGGGTCAGCAAGTGCGAGGTGTTTATATTTGTCGACGACCGTATGCGACAACTTGTGTCTCGGCATGTCAGCCGTTATATTAGAAAACACCCATGCATCGATGTTGAATATTGGTTCAGCTGCAAACCTTGGTTGCACGACACATTTGACCATTCCCATTACATTCGTGACTGCCGCACCTGCGATACCGGAAACCCGGGCTGTCCATTTCTTCACTCGTAATCCAAGGTGACTGGCACACGTGGAAGTAATGGCGCTTATCTGAGAAGCAGAGTCAATGATCGCTCTGACCGTGTGTAACACTCCAACGTGGTCTTGCATGTGTACCAGGGCAGTTCCAAGTAATACCGCTGGTGACCTGAAATGGCCGACCAGAGACGACGCCGCTTCATTTCCCGAATGACCGACTGCGAACGTGTGTTCTTCGTTGATGCGATTATCCGGCGCCGACGGATGTAACAACGATGATGGTTCCGGGTACATTGACCACAAACCGTCGACGACTTACAGTTGGATGCCCAATGACCAGAACGTAAGCACCGAAAACAAATATGTTGTTCACGCGCCCACGTATTACGAGCGTCTTTAGACCAGCTCTTAAACCTGGTATACGATGTGAGTGCATGCGCACCAGTGCAACATTTGCACGACGGCTGTGTGTGAGACGATTTGTTATTCGTGAGAAACGACGTGTGGTGCAGCGGTTTTGACTTATTGAACCCTTTTGACCCATATGATACAACCTTTGTCGATTTCGGATTGTTAACGGGCTTTGAAGACGGTTCACGAGGTACGCATTCTAATACGGCCACACGCGATTTCACAAATGACAGCAAGTCCTTGACAGTCGGGAAACCGTTGGCCAGTTGAGCTTCGAATAATTCGATGCTGTATGTCGGCAGAAATCTCGACGCCAAGGAAAACAACATGAAATCTCCCAAACTGGGTAAATTAATTGATTCAAGAACGGACACACGCCCTCATCAAAAATAACTAAACATTTATTGAGTTCGACTAAGGACTCAGTCGAAGCCTTCGGCGCATTCAACAACTTTTCGATTAAAGAGAACGCCACCAGCCGTGGTTTGTCGAATCGTTCTTTTAAAGTGGACCACGCTAATTTATAATTGTTATCTGAAACCGGAATACCGCGAATGGCATCAAGAGCGTCCCCTCTACAACAACCAACGAGATAATAAAATTTTTCGATGTCAGCTAGGCTCGCTCGACGTTCAACCATGGCCACAAAACGATCGCGGAATGATGTCCATTTAAATATGTCTCCGTCGAACGTGGGAAATGGAATCTCCGGTAACCGTGTAGGCTTGATAATGTTGTTCCATGGTCAAATGTTATATTCAAGAGTGGATCACCGCACCAAATCCAATTACAACATCAATGAATGATTTGTTGTTTTAAAAAAAACTAAAGAACTACAATGGTAAATAAGGAGAAGTCGCTATAAGAAAATTTATTAAACATTTATGGTATTTTAACGAGGAATGTGCCGTGTTTTAGATTCTGTATGAAGCGAAGGATCTTATGGTTTTACAATGATGTTTTTTTTTTTTTTATTTTTTTTTTTTTTCTGTAAACACTTTTTCGTATAGAAATCCTTGTCCAAAAGATTCGTCCAGCAACTTTTTCGATTCGAAATTGAACTGAGATGGTACTTTAGAGAGGTCATTTTTCCAAAATCTCCATAGTTTTTCCAGTAATCAAGAATAACGATCGAAAAACTGAGTAAAAACGGTCAAATCGGTAAAAATCCGCCGTAAACGAGATTTTCACTGTTCAGATTTTAGGTATTTAGTCATAAATCGAAAAGTATTGAAGCTAGAAACTTGAAAATTTTATCCAATATCAAATACATACTTTTATATATTGGACAACATTTTCAGAACAATTATATTACTTTTGACTTAAATATAGAACTTTTAATTTACCAAATTGTTTGAAAGTTTTTATGTAATATAATTTTAAATATTTGACTAAAAGTTCTGAAAATTTAATATGACCTTACTCATATACCTACCTAATTATCCTAACAAAAATTCAAAAATCGAAACTCAAGAATTTTTTTTATACACACTTTAATAAATTATTATACGATTTTTTACGATATTGTCTGATTTCTTTTAAGTTTATTTCTAATGAAATATTGAGTATTTGTTAGAAAGTTCTGAAATTTTAATACAAGTTTACTCTTATACTCAACTATCAATACCGAAAAAATATCAATAATCGTGACTCAAGATAATAATGTATATGATAGAAATTATATTACACTGATGCTTTGCTCAGAATCGTTTTATACTAAAGAAATGAGTCATCATTTCTTTAAAACTTAATACATTCATCACCAATATCTTGTTCGAGGACCGAAGGGACGAAGGACGAACATGTATCACCATCATCTCACTTACCACCATTTTTAATATTTGACGCTCGTGTGAACAATGAAACAAAACAACGTATGGCTAACTATATTTTAGAAGAGAAAGAACAATATAGTAATGACAGTGAGGAAGAAAATGAAGAATCGAAAAAAAAATTGACATTTAAGTTTGATGACTTAACTCATTTTTAAATAAAGATGATCCATTTGATTTATAAATAATGATAAATCGTGGAAACTATTTGCACACTTTCAAATTTCTGATATATTTTTACAAGCAGACCCAAGTGCATGGAAGGACATAGAAGAATATAAACAAGGTAAAGAAGTTTTGTCGTCATTAATAATTGTTAACGATGCAGCAGAAAGAGGTGTTAAGTTGATGGAGGAATAAAATCAAAAATTTTCCAAAAATGAAGAACAGAAACAATTTACTATACAAGTAAATATAAAAATTCAATCGAATCTTCAATCAAAAATGCCTAAATATTTTATGTATTTTTCAGGTTGTTAAAGAATATCGCAAAATATTTTCCGGGTGCAGTCGTGAAATTAAAAAAAAAATATTTAATTTTAATTTTAATAATTATTATTTATTTTATATTCTTATAACTAAAATGAGCAATTTAACTTTAACAACAAAATTGTTGATTCAATTATATTTTTACTCATAACATTATTTGTAGAAAATTCAATTTTATTTAATTAGTATATACACATTTTTTTTCATATTTTCAACCATTCATAAAATACTAGCTGAATTGCCCGTCGCTGCCGGGGTACGTTGGGAAAAAATAAATCTTTGAATAATTGTATATTATAAATAAATATAAAGATGTATCATACTTTTATGTATACATCGTTAGAATAATGTGCAATTAATGTAAATGAAAAACATATAATGGACAATAATTTAATTTCTTAAGATTTAATTACATGTATAAATAGGTATACGCAAGATATGTATACACGGGAAAACTGTAAATATTTCACCCAAAACAAAACAATTGATAAACAAATGATTTTCAACGATGTATTGATATTGTTATAGAATTTCTTTATAAACTATATTCATTGTATCTTTTTGTTGTTTGGTAGTATTTGTATAGTTAACTTTTCAAAGGATCTAACCCTGGACATGGCAACATAAAGTTGATGCCTCTTTGCTATTTACCTTCAATGATGAAACTGAAGTATCTGTCAATATCAAAGGTAATTTAAATCGGCTATGTACTGTGCGACCTCCGGGTAACAACATTGCTGCTATTCCAGTCCAAGCAACCGGAATTACATCATAACCCATTTCTATACAACTGTTAATGAGACATTTATAGACGAATGTTTTCCCTGTACCACCAGGTCCGTCAATGAAATATGCGTTAGGAACACTTGTATTTTCAAGGCTCACGCATTTCATAATAGTGCTTATAATATCACGCTTTTCTTGATTTTCTTGATAATGGTAATGTATCTTGTTGATTTGATTCGCTGTCTTTAATAGCAGCATCATATTCTGGTAAACCGATTGATTTCAATGTCTGACCATGCAATTTTAATGTTAATGAAATATCTGATAAGGTTTTTGCATAAGGAATAGTGGCATTTGAAACTTGTATAAAGTCTTCACTCATTGCGTCTTTAAATGTTTCCCATGAATTGTTAGTGTCATAGGATCTCTGAAAAATACATAAATATGCAAAAAACATTTGTCGAAGTTGCTTTGGAATTTGAAAAATGGATACTTCACTTAAACAGCGATACCACTCTGAATCATCTGATAGCAAATTTCGATGTTTAGCTGCCTCTTTAAAGGTAGGAAATGTTATTCCATTATATGTTCTAATGTCTTCGAATGATTTAGCACCAATAACGTGGAGTAGAAGTAATCTTAGATAATACCGCTATCTATCAGAAGGCGATACATGGTACATTCTGCCAATGACTGGCTGATATTTATCTCGTTTTTTCCATTGCTTCCCATTCCAAACATAATGCATAGGTGTTTCGGGATAACTATATGGACTTTTAGTTTGTTTATGGTTATTTAAATTTAACCATCCTATTAGTGTAGTACTTTTCAACTCTGCGTGCATTAATGCTTCTGCTGCATTATCATTGGTGAAATACACTTGTTGTTGATCGGGTAAATGTACGGCGAGTCGTACTACAGTATGTGATTGCTCATGCATATTGTATGAAAATATTCAATAAGCTGCTTCATATGATCCAACGTATCTGGTTTTTAAATAAGTGGTCACTTCATCATGATTCACTGATGTTTGGTCGACAGTTAGTAGTATATAAATGGGGCTTCTGAATCCATTTTTTAGGCTTTTTTTTTTTATCTGTGAATTCCGTGGATAGAATTAAAAAAATTGGCTTCTTTTTGAAAAAATTGTTTAACCGTGAATTTGCTGGATAAAGTTATAATATTTGGATTCTTTTTAAAAGTCAATTTGGCTTCTTTTTAAAAAGTATATTCTTAGTGAAAATCCTACAAAAAATCTACAAATTAAAAAAACTTTTTGCAAAACATTCGATATTTACATGTTGACATTTGCAAACATAAAAAAAATGTCACAAAAAAAATTGGTTTCTTTTAAATTTTTTAATTTTTAGTTTAATTTTATGTTAGATTTTATGTTTAATTTTATGTTAGATTTATGTCTTCTTTTTAAAATTCGATTTGGCTTCTTTTTAAAAAAATTGTTTAACCATGAATTTGCCGGATAAAGTTATAATATTTGGCTTCTTTTTAAAAAGTATATTCTTAGTGAAAATCCTATAAAAAATCTACAAATTAAAAAAACTTTTTGCAAAACATTTGATATTTACATGTTGACATTTACGAACATAAAAATAATTTTCACAAAAAAAAAAAATTTGATTTCATTTAAATTTTTAAATTTTTAGTTTAATTTAATGTATTTTAGAATTTGTTACATTGTAACACTGATTTGTTTTAATTTATTTACATTATAATTTTACAAAAGTATTAGTTTATTGTATACTATTGGATCGATCGGTCGTTTTTTACGAGTTAAATATTTTTTTTCTTCATAAATCGAAATATATTGTATTATTTATAATGTGTCAAGTTAGTTATGAAAATGATTATTTCAAATTATTGGAACAAATCAAAACTTCTCCAAAACCACAATTTCTGGTATATGAAACATTTTCAAAACGATTTCGATCACTAGATGATTTTCCAGCTCAGATTTTAGACAGAATACAATTAGCAGATGCAGGATTCTTTTTTAAAACAACAAATTGTGTACAATGTTGGACTTGTGGAATAATTCTGGGAAGTTGGGTAAGAGGTGATTGTCCATATAGAGAATATGCTACACATTCAAAAAAATGTTCCTTTATATTATTAAGTAAAGGTAGTAAATTTGTTAATGATGTTAATAATAATTTTAAGTATAAAGATTTAAATTCATGTTATGCATAATGATATAATTGATTGATAAAATGATGTAATGAAATGAGCATAAATAAAATAATGTTTTATTCTTTCACTAGTTATAATTTATATTTCATTATATAAAAGTAGAAATTGTTTATATCATACTTTATCAATCTGAATAGTTAGTAATTAATTGGTTTAAATCCATTTCAATAATAAACTGCTTAAATGCTTATAATATAATTATAAATTATCGTGAACATGTGTCTCGTTGATTAAGGCGTGTAATTTCTAATATAATTTAATAGGTATAAATGGTATAATAATTTAGAGTAGGAATACATAATAAATAAATTTGCAGGTACATCAATAGATAAGTAACTCACATCATATCTAAACTAGTTTACTACCTATACGTCTTAATCAATGAGACAAATGTTCATTTTATTTTTTACATTAAATTATATATACATAATTGCTAATTTTGTTAAAAGTAGCTAAATTTTATAATTTCCGTGGTTAAAAAATTCGAAAAAATAAATTTAAATTTTTTATTATTAGTAATAATCGAACTCCTACATTTTTAAATTAAAAATGGGAATAATTATTTTCATATAACTATCCTGTATTTTATTGAATTTATCAAATGATAATGAAAATGTTTTTAGTTTAAGAATTGTTTTCCAATTAATCATAAATAAGAAAATGATAAATCTTAATTTCAAATTAATTATAAAGTTAGGATTTAAAAAATAAATATGTATTCAGTAAAATTTTAAGTCATCAGAGTCTATAGAACATTTCATAGTTTTAAAATGTATGGATTTTTTCTCTAAAGAAAACACCGATATATTATTCCACGACATGATAGCCACCAATTGCTTGGATTCGAATCGTTAGAATGCGTTACAAACCGTAATAGTAGCACACGTTTTAACGTGGAACTCAAAGAGTCACTGAAACTTTGCCATCTGCGTACTAGGTCGGTGTACAAACTAACAATTATTACTTCTATCGAACGTGTTCACGTATAGTAAATTTTACGAAAATATCGGTGTTTTTATTTTGAGAAAATATAAAAAACTATAGAACTTCATTTTTAGTAAGAATTCACGATTTTTATAAATTTAGTATTCATTATATTGTAACACTGATTAGTTTTAGTTTTTCATATTATTATTAATTTTTTTACAAGAGTGTTAGTTTATTGGAAACTATTAGATTGATCAGTCATTCTTATAAATATAAGTACTTTTTTTTTCATAACATCAAAATATATTGTATTATTTATAATGAATCTATTACATAATGAAAATAGTTACTTCGAATTATTAGAGCTGGAAGAACTCTCCAAAACCACAATTTTCAGAATATGGAACATTTTCAAACCGATTACATTCACTACACGAATATGTATTTTTTTTTTAATTATATTTTAATTATATATTTTCATCGATTTTCAATTTTCAATTTTTTCATACAGTTTATCATAATATTAATATTTATATCGTTAGATAATCATTTTTTAGTATACCATACTACAAAACTACTATCTAATTATTAAATTTTATATTTTTTATTCATTTTCATCGATTTTCAATTTTCAATTTCTTCATACAGTTTATCATAATATTTATATTTATATCGTTAGATAGTCATTTTGTAGTATACCATACTACAAAACTACTGTCTAATTATTAAATTTTATATTTTTTATTCATTTTCATCGATTTTCAATTTTATATTTTTTCATACAGTTTATAATAATATTGATAGTTATATCATTAAATAATCATTTTGTAGAAATCAGTATTTTTTCTTTTCTCATTAAAAATAATATGATACATATTTTATTTTTTAACTAGCTGCCGGTGAAACGCCTTTCGGGATCAAAAGTATAAACATGATAAATTTTATTTACACGGACACCGCCGAAAGCGTTAGGTTTAACTACTCGCTTTAACGTATATGGGTTGTGTCTAGCTGCCGGTGAAACGCCTTTCGGGATCAAAAGTATAAACATGATAAATTTTATTTACACGGACACCGCCGAAAGCGTTAGGTTCAACTACTCGATTTAACGTATATGGGTTGTGTCTAGAAGTCGGCTCATTAGAGTGACGAAAATAGGAGCCGTTGTAAAACTACTATCGGTATCAAAAATGATACATTATCAATGTATTTACATTATATTATATACCAAGCGTTCGGCTCGAGGAGCTCCGCTCCTCGGCCAGGACACCGACGAAAGTAGGATACGGTTTTTCTTTGAAAACACACATTTATACAATGAACGTATAGAGGATAAATCTAGAGGTCGGTTATTAGAGTGATGTAAAGAGTAATTCTGGTCAGTCGGGACGGGAAAAAAACTATTTTGAGATATTTTTTATCTTTTAGTTATTGAGAACGCCGCCGTAAGTAGGATAGAGTTTTTTTAACGTCTAGATCGAACGCGTGTAGGATAAGTCTAGAGGTTGGTGTATTGGAGTGACGTATAGAATAATTAAAGAACCTCAGTGGCCGCTGTGAAACGCCTTTCGGGATCAAAAGTATAAACATGGTAAATTTTATTTACAGGGACACCGCCGAAAGCGTTAGGTTTAACTACTCGATTTAACGTATATGGGTGGTGTCTAGAAGTCGGCTCATTAGAGTGACGAAAATAGGAGCCGTTGTAAAACTACCATTAATTTTTTTTTTACCAGGACACTGCGAAAAGCGGGAGAGTCATTCCAAATGTTTGGCTCGAGGAGCTCCGCTTTATTATCAATTTTTTTTACCGGGACGCCGCGAAAAGCGTTAGGTTTAACGTATATGGGTTGTGTCTAGAAGTCGGTTTATTAGAGTGAGGAAAATAGGAGCCGTTGTAAAACTACTATCGGTATCAAAAATGATACATTATCAATGTATTTACATTATATATACCAAGCGTTCGGCTCGAGGAGCTCCGCTCCTCGGCCAGGACACCGACGAAAGTAGGATACGGTTTTTCTTTGAAAACACACATTTATACAATGAACGTATAGAGGATAAATCTAGAGGTCGGTTATAAGAGTGATGTAAAGAGTAATTCAGGTCAGTCGGTACGGAAAAAAAACTATTTTGAGATATTTTTTATCTTTTTTATATTTTAGTTATTGAGAACGCCGCCGTAAGTAGGATACAGTTTTTTTAACGTCTAGATCGAACGCGTGTAGGATAAGTCTAGAGGTTGGTGTATTGGAGTGACGTATAGAATAATTACAGAACCTCAGTAGCCGGTGTGAAACGCCTTTCGGGATCAAAAGTATAAACATGATAAATTTTATTTACACGGACACCGCCGAAACCGTTAGGTTTAACTACTCGATTTAACGTATATGGGTTGTGTCTAGAAGTCGGCTCATTAGAGTGACGAAAACAGGAGCCGTTGTAAAACTACTATCAATTTTTTTTTTACCGGGACACTGTGAAAAGCGGGAGAGTCATTCCAAATGTTTGGCTCGAGGAGCTCCGCTTTATTATCAATTTTTTTTACCGGGACGCCGCGAAAAGCGTTAGGTTTAACGTATATCGGTTGTGTCTAGAAGTCGGTTTATTAGAGTGAGGAAAATAGGAGCCGTTGTAAAACTACTATCGGTATCAAAAATGATACATTATCAATGTATTTACATTATATTTACCAAGCGACCAAGGACACCGACGAAAGTAGGATACGGTTTTTCTTTGAAAACACACATTTATACAATGAACGTATAGAGGATAAATCTAGAGGTCGGTTATTAGAGTGATGTGAAGAGTAATTCTGGTCAGTCGGGACGGAAAAAAAAACTATTTTGAGATATTTTTTATCTTTTTTATATTTTAGTTATTGAGAACGCCGCCGTAAGTAGGATACAGTTTTTTTAACGTCTAGATGGCCAGTGTGAAACGCCTTTCGGGATCAAAAGTATAAAGACACTAATACTGCAATAAGTTAGTGAACACAATTCCTGCAAAAAATTTTGTTTAAACATTATTATAGTTGAAAAAGATCAACTTTATATATAATAATAAAATAAAATGCAAAGAAATGTTCAAATAGAAAGTGTACATAAAACAGTGTTTTAAAAATGATGAATGTGCCTAAATTAATAAAATTCTTTGTAAAGCTCAGTTGATGTAATGAACATTATTTTTACTCACCATAAGAAAATTTGAGTGCTCCGCAATAAACAAATAAATAAATTTGTATAAATTGACTGTAATTACAGTACCAAACAGTAAATGCAAACAGATTTGATTAGATTTATTCATTTGAGTTGGATAAGGGCAATGGAAGTAACAATCAACTTAATTATTATTATATATTATTTTTATATAAAATCAAGCAAAGAGATGCAAGTTGAATCAAAATTATGAACTAACATGTTAACCATTTTTTGAACAGCTACTTAGGTCTGGTCAAAATATATTATACCCAATTTTGCTAAGAGAAAATCATTTTTATTGTAAATGTATATTACCATAGACAAAAGCCAATAAGGTACGGGTCAATTGAGTATTTACTATAGCATTTTCACATAATAGTTCTAACTACAATTTACATTTAGTGTTTTCTAAAGAATCATAATTCAGGGCTCTGAAGTTATGCACTTAAAAATTCCAAAATATGCGCTATAAATGGCACGAAAAAATGAAAAATAAGTATTTAACTTGAAAAAATTTAACAAAATCTAAAAAAAAAAAATATGCACTAAAAATCTCTTAATATTTTGTATTTAACATAATAATTATATGTAGTCGAGTAATGAATAATAATTGTTATGAAAATTTCTACAACTAAACCAAGCTTACTTAAAAAAAACTTTAAGACACTAATAATGCAATAAGTTAGTGAACTATTGTTTAAACATTATTATAGTTGAAAAAATATCAACTTTATATATTTTGATAATAAAATAAAATGAAACAAAAGGTTCATACAGAAAGTGTTAATAAAACAGTGTTTTAAAAATGAAGGTGAACATATAATGAACATTTTTTTTACTAATAAATTACTATAGATTGAATCAAAATTATGAACTAACATTTCATACATTTTTTGAATAGCTACATAAGTCTGGTCAAAATATATGATACCCATTTTCCCAAGAGAAAATCATTTTTATTGTAAATGTATATATTAGCATAGACAAAAGCCAATAAGGCACGGGTCAATTGAGTATTTACTATAGCATTTTCACATAATAGTTCTAACTACAATTTACAATTGAAAATAGCAATCAGTATTTATTAAAAGGTTTATACAAAAAAAAAAAAGTATACATTTACATATACGGTTTTTTTTATAACAATAACCCTAACATTGTTAGTATTGTGGTAATTAGTTTTTTTAGACGTGGAAAGCTCTTATTGTGACTACTCGATAACGTATTGTAGTTGAATACAGCAGTTAATAAGTACAATCAGATTCTGAAAAAAAATTATGTATGTACAATTAATATAATTTTTTAACGTTTTGTGGGTATAATTTTTGTAAGGCGACCATAGTATTAATGAGTTGAAATCACAACAAACAGGTACCTATAATAATGAAACGCTTTAAGTTAAACGAAGGGAAAAAAAGGTATTTAAATATCATAGATGTGATAGAGTCATTGCGTGTGGAAATGTGAAATAAAAAAATTCTGTATGTTATTGCATCATAACTACTGCTATTATTAAAACAATAATTATAATATGCGACCATAGGCGACAATTTGAAAAATGCATTCGGATATACCATAAAAAAAAAAAAAAAACATTTTGTATAAATAATTCAACAATATAGGTATACCGTATACTTTTTTGTGTTGAATAAGACACGACGTATGACATGTTGTTATTGAGTATTAAAAAAATAATAATACTATCGAAAAACATATTATGTGTATGAACATTTTTGGTGACACAAACTGAGGGCAAATTATATTAATGAGATAAAGTATCCAATGTAATGGTAAGTAGATTCTTTAATGGTAAGTAGTTTATAATTCTATGGTACCTAAAAGTATTCTATTAAATAAAATAGTGTAAATATTCAATTTTACATAATATAATAGGTACAGCAGAAGCGTTTTTCTTAAAAACTTTTTATCCATTGAAATA
Source organism: Therioaphis trifolii (assembly GCA_027580255.1). NCBI lineage: Eukaryota > Metazoa > Arthropoda > Insecta > Hemiptera > Aphididae > Therioaphis > Therioaphis trifolii. The sequence goes on along the minus strand of CM050405.1, from coordinate 83,199,288 downwards.
AATAAAAACTATTTTGTATAATATTAATTAAATAATATAGGTATACTTTTACTTTGTGTCGAATCAGACATGTTATTAGTGAGTAAGTATTCATCAAAAATAATAATACTATCAAAAAACACAAACCGAGAGGAAATTGTTTTATATTAATTATTATTTTATATTAAGAGAAGATAAAAGTATACAATTTAATAGTAAGTAGGTATTGTTTATGACACCCAAAATTGCAAATGTATTTCACATTTTCAACTTATCATCAAATAACCAAATTAAAATTTTAATTAATATATGACTGGTATTTAAGAAATAATATAATGGCGTTGGACTATTTGTAAATTTATTTCACCACAATCAAAATCAGTGGTTAGTTTAGCTAAAATAATATAATTATTTATTATAACGCTTTGATTCGTAGACGGTTATAGTAGGTATATTTTTGTAAATTTTCACTTACCATTGTAAAAGTATTTTGATTAGTTTAAAATCGACAAACACGGATAATTAACTATTTGCATATTTACTACCATGATAATATGTAAGAGTGTGTTTTAAGAGAAATTCAACAGTCATAATTCATGCAATTACAATTTTATCCTAGAATTAGGTACTGTTACATACATTTTGTTTTGATATAATCTGTACCACTCGAATTATAGGTACCTACGGAGTCGAATTAGAGTATTTTCTATTTAATAAAACAGTATTAATATTCAATTTCCTTTAGTTACTCATACACAGTGTGTTTGTAGCATAATATAATAGGTCCAGCAGAAATGTAGGTACCCGATATCATTAGTCAAATCTTCACGCCAAAAGACAAAAGCCGACCTATAAATTATTATTTTGAACTAAATGGTTTATATACAGAAGAAAATAATTAAGACGATATCTGATTTAATATATAAATTATATAAAAGAAATAGAAAGATTCAAATAATAATATGTTTTCATAATATTTAGTATTTCCTGGATCATCTCTAACAAAAACTGTAAATAATCGATAATCGAATAAATAAATTGAATACAGTGTTTTAAAAGTCGGTGTTAATAATACACTGATAGGAACTACCTACCGAACACGAATATTAACAGAACCTAGAAAGTATTTGTATTTATTTTTTGCAAAAGCCTAACACTCTCATGACCAATTCTGTCATTAGTAACAAAGTAACTTATTCAATACTTACTTAGTAAATCATTCATTATGAGTAATAATAACCGGTGGACAGCAAGAAACTACAAAACGATCAATATATATATATGACATGGAATAAAGAACAAAAAACTACAAAAAAAAAATATATTACGCGTAAATTAGCGTAAAACGTATAATAAAACACGAATACACGATAAAAACTCGAGTAGTAGAGTGAATTATTAGTTTTTAATATATAATATACGACAAAAGTAATACGAATATACGATATTAAATTATTAATATATTATTTACTATTATTTCTCGAGTACTCTAGAGGTACAAAAAATCACAAAACACTTATATGAGTACACTTTGTATAAAAGACGTACACGGTCAAACGTAATGCGTTTAAATCATATAATATATTATTATATAGGATACTAACTATATAGGATTACAAACTAAATAGTAGTTTAAAACATTTTTATTAAGAAAACATAGCAAAAACGTACAAAACACGATAAAACTCGAGTAGTACACATATAATATAACAAAATAAATAATAACAAAAAAACTACAAAAACGCGTAAATTTTTTCGCGTAAATTTGCGTAAACATATAATAAAACACGAATACACGATAAAAACTCGAGTAGTAGAGTGAATTATTAGTTTTTAATATATAATTATTACGATATACGATATAAGACAAAAGCACGGAGAATAACAGATAACACGGGGCCGCGTTATCAATAAAAGACAGAGAGTAGTGCGAATTCACGGGACACGTTTCTTTTTCAAAAGGAAAAATGAAAAATCGACCTTTTTTGGGCGCGCGAACGCGTAAAACGACGTCCGGAGACGGAGAGAGAATATTTTAAAAGAGAACGGAATTTTATAGTATGAGAAAAAGTAAAAAACGGCGTTTAAAAAATAGTGTACTTTTTTGAGGTTATGTTTACCAACACGTTTTATAGTATAAGATATAATCAGATATATTTTAAAAATTATATTTTAATTATGTATTTTCATCGATTTTCAATTTTCAATTTTTTCATACAGTTTATCATAATATTGATATTTATATTGACATTTTGAAGTAATTAGTTTTTTTTCTTTCTAATCAGAAAAGAATTAAAAATATGATATCTTAAATAAAAATTGCATTCATGAAATTAGTAAACATCTAATATACTGCACAACTATCTAATTAAAATTAGGTAGATCATGTCTAACCGAATATTAGATGTTTACTAATTTCATGAATACAATTTTTATTTAAGATATCATATTTTTAATTCTTTTCTTATTAAAAATAATATGATACATATTTTATTTTTAATATAATCAGATATATTTTAAAAATTATATTTTAATTATATATTTTCATCGATTTTCAATTTTCAATTTGTTCATACAGTTTATCATAATATTGATATTTATATCGTTAGATAGTCATTTTGTAATATCAGTATTTTTTCTTTTTGATTAAAAAAATAATATGATACATATTTTATTTTTAATATAATCAGATATATTTTAAAAATTATATTCATTTTTATATTTTCAATGATTTTCAATTTTCAATTTTCTCACAAATTTTTATTAATTGTCATTTTATGTTGTGGATCAGCCATGAACCGATCCAGAATTTAGCTTATGGTTGATATCCTTATCCTTATTTTTCTGTTTAGACGTTGTTATTTTTATTGAACATTCAGCATGTTTCCACCTAAAATTGAAAAAATGTTAATCCTCAATTATTTAAGATCTCATGTTTAATATTACCTTTCCTGTGGTGAAACGTTGGCTATTTCTTCTGTTTTATAATGCTGGATGACCCAATAGTCATCCCCATCTATAGTAGGACATTTTAACGTTCACGTTTTCTCTCCTTGTTTAATTGAAATAGTATCATTTGTATGAGAGTTTGATTTACTGCATTTCCCTGAACTTATAAGTGAATTCAATTTTGTTTTATAGGATGCAATCTGATTAATAAAACAAAATGTAAATTAAAGGTTAAACAATTAATTTATGTTACGAAATTTAGAAAAATTACTTTTGCAGTTTTCATTTTTTTTAAATGTTTTAATCCTGTATTGTTCGTTTTCCTCTTAATATTGATTTTTGTAGTTTTTTGTTTTTTTAATGGATTATCTAAGACCTTTCCTGTATTTCCATTCGATTTCACACTTAAATCGGACTATATTGAATACATATAATAACATATTAGAGTACAAAGAAAACATTTTTAATATAAGGTTTTTTGTTTAAATAAATTCGTTAGATTTTATATATTTTTATTAAAAGTTTGAAGTTAAATGAGAATTTACTTTTTTTGTTTTTTGTAAATGTACATTTACGTTAATTTAGGTCTAGATGAATTTGAAATATTTAATCCACTTGCATATTATAATAATTATCAAAGATATTGTATGTAATATTTTAACTACTATTATACTAATATATTACAGTTATTTAAGTTGATTAATTTTATCTAGTTTCACTTCTAATATTTTTATATAGTTTAAGTATATGAATTTCTGACTTTAAAAAGTACTTTTGAAAATAAGAAATATAGAAAAAATTATTAAAATATTTTTTTCTGTAATGCAAATACATTATTTTTAAAACACGTGACAAATCTAAACTTTAAATTATAAAAACAAAAAATATATCTTCAATATAATATTTTAGCTGATATTAATTATAATTTTACTTACATCACTAACATTCTCTGATGAGTTCTCGGTCAGAGCAGAATATTCAAATTGCGACATTGTAGGTATATTGACAATACTTGAAAAAATATAATATTCAATTTAAACGTTCCACTGTTCACTGGTGATATCATACAAAATGTTTACGTTATTTATAATAGGAACTACTACCACTACTTACATACGAACCTTGAATGGTGAACTCTTTTGTAAAAACTAGTTTTGACAAATACTCAAGTGTACAGTGTATATGATTGTTAATATTATGCATAACGTACACGATTATTGGAGTCATTAAAAACCATGTTACGTAAGTATTAATGTTTCACACAAGCGAATATATTACATTATATGGCGAATTCATAATACTACCAAAATTTTCCTGTTGCAAACCAGTCTTACGACACCGTTGACTAGGGTTGTGTTTAGAATGGAAGTTAACACAGTTTAGTTAGTAAATATAGTATTTATTATATTATTATAAAACTTAGAAAAACACTCAGTGTAACTTGTAAAAATACTGCAATAAAACTAACACGAGTACTGTCAACAAGTCGTCGTTCAGTTATTGAGTGTCGGAGCTCTTGTAATGGAGCTCCTTCATTATTAACAATCAATTGTCAACAACTTATCTCCAGAACTCATGCTTTACATATATTTCAAAATAAGTTACACTGACCGTACAAATAAAATTCTTATTCTATGTTAGTGTTAATTATTATATTAGTAATATTTGTATTATATTTTAAAATATTCATTTAAACCTACAATCCTACAGTAAACCATCCAAAAAGTCGGTAATTATCATAGGATCATTTTTTAATATAATCCGTAAATTACTACAACCGAAATTTATGTTAGGTGGATTCTCAGGTGGTTTAGCTAGGAACTTGGTCAAATGAACATATAATGCCTCCATTTGGTCTTCCTTATAGTAATGACCCATCTGACCATTTGTGGTCTCCAAGTGAATTTGTAGACATACCGGGGTTGAATATGAAGCGGGGTCACTACTAACAATGTGTAATTCCCGTTCAAATACGTTTATTAACAAATTGAAAAATCTAACTGCCATCTGAAATATTAAAGAGTTGTCATTTCTACCCTTGGATTATGTCTACGGACTTGATACCGTGCTCTATAAGTTCTTAAGACTTTACACCTTAATACTATGTCTATTATTATTCCTATTATATAAAATAAATTTGTATGCATACCACTAATATCTTTTAGATTAGTTCGTTCTCGGTCTTCTTGTATTATGGCTTCTAATTCTTCTATGGAAAAATCGCTTATTTCATTTAATTTAATTATCAGATTTAGAGGAGTAATTAATTTCTTACTGGTGAGAGACGGAACACTGTCACTACTGGGTAACTGCACGGGTGGAATGAAATCAACGTACTGAACTGGCTTCAAATGTCTGCTAGGGTGCCAGTACTACTTGAGGTGCATGAGTCCTACAAAGGACATCAATTTATAGCATTGATCACAAACAATAGCTATTAGCTACATTATCACTCATGCTTATAATATAAATCCACTGATTATGAAATATTAATTTATGATATATTTTTTTCTGTTTAATCAATTAGATCGATCGAGTAATTATTTATTCAACATTATTTATTATAAAACGGTTTCATAGTTGGGAAATACTCTACGTTTTCTCAATTGTTGCTGTTAGAAAATATTGAAATTTTTCTCACCAATAATAAATGTAAGACTTTATATAAATACATTACATCGTACACATATTTTTATAAGACAGTTGTTTTATGTTATTTTACTGTACATTTTTTTCTAATTATAGTTTAATTTTTTCTGATTTTGTTAATTAAAGCGAAAAAGTAATTCATAGAAATTCAAAAAATTCATAGTAATTCAAAAAAAAAAAATAATAAAAATGTTTAAAATTCCAAGTAAAATCATAATTTATAGAGGGAAAATGCTGCAAAAAAATTTATGAGGAAAATGATCGATATCAGGAATAAAATCTATAATATTTATCAAATAAATATACCAATGACAAAATTAACTGAAAAAGAAGAAAACGAATTTAAAACAAAGGAGGCGTGTGCGAGTTGTTCAAAATCTTTTAAAGACTTTAATCGAATTAAAGTTAGAGATCACTGTCATTTTACGTTATCGTATTTCCGGTGTAATTATAAGTGGTTTTCCCTGTAGTTTATAAATTTTATAATCTTCGTTCAAGTTATAATTTGTAAAAGCAGCTGATATTAATATTAAATCATTTCTCATGTAGTTGAAAAATTCAGTTAGCAATAATTATTTTCATAGGTTTAATTTCCCTAAAATAGCAATAATAATTATCATAATTGTAAAAACGAGACCCTACACATGCTTCATGCTTTAGCAAAATAATATTTATTTTAAAAAGTTTTAATACTTAATATTTATACTTACATACACTGATGTATTGAAAAAAATAAATAAATAAAATCAACTTGAATTCAATAACTGTGTGATTCTTAAAAACTTAGAAACAACTTTGTTAAAAAAAAAAAAACCTATTCTTGAATAACAGACTTAACTGTTAGACACTGACTTTACATAATATTAGAATTAGATCATATTTATATGAATATCTGTAATATGAATCGGATTGGAGGTGGTATATTTCACCTTATTTTTAAACGAGATTATTATAAAAAAAATGCGTATTTTACAGTTTTATGAATGATCGAAAACAATTTATTTTGTACTTAGCTTTATTTTATACTTATTACTTTTAGGAATACCGTTATCATCTTTATAAATTTGCAATTTAAGCTTTTTTACATAAAATCACGTGATTCTTTATTTCACCTTCAAATTATTATTTTTAAACATTTTCATCAAATTATATTCATACAAGTTAAAATAAGTAATTAACAATATCATATTATGTATGTTGCGAATAATGATATTTATACATACCTAATTTTAATGATTATAATGAAGCAAATTATTTCTAATATACGAGTATACCGTTATCATTTTTACAGAGTATTTTTTCTGCAATTAATTTATTTTTAATTTAATTTTCATTAAAACATGATAAAGAATATATATTTTTTAATAATTGCTAATAAAGCATTTTTTTTTAATAAAAACAATGTAACCTCGTTTTCACCTTAATGTAGCTATTTATGTTTTGTACATAATAATCATTTATTTTAATATGATAATTACAATTTTTACCACTCATCAAAATGTCATAAAACTCTTTACCTATATAAGGTATATCTTAATTTTTAAACATTGATTAAACTAGTTACCTTAACATTTGTTAGTTTGTTAAAATTTAAAACAACTTTTTTCACTCACTTAATTATTATTTCTTTTCAAAGTTATTTGCACTTAATATTTTTTTTTTATTTCATCGTGTTAATAAACCTTAGGAGGTATTTTAAACATCTAAGTATAATATTTTACAAAATATACTTTTAATTGAAACCATTTATAGATTACATCATACATTGATACATGCATACAATTAAACAAGCAATTGAAAACGAAGATATTTTTAATGAGAGTTTAAACACAATGTTTGCGCACATCGAACTCTTAATTCCGAAGCAAGTTAGTCTGATCGACGTACTCGCGTCATCAACAGTGGGACTGTGAGGACTGGATTAGGTTAATTTGTATTATAATATTTTTTTTTTTTTTTTTTTTTTTTTTTATAATTTTTATTTACAATCTGTTACAATTAAATGAACAATAAGTAAAAAAGATGATAGGATATTAAATGGCTTGAGGAAAGGACGGATTTAAGAAGCCTTCCAGTGAAGACACTTTGTCAGCTATTTATATACATTTCAATAAGTCAGCAATAAGGTTATGAATAGAAATAGAGATTAGGTAGTTGACTAAGTAACTAAATTAATAGGTCCCGACACCACCGCCTTTTTAGTCTTTTCCTAGGATTGTCGGGTATGTTTGCCGACGCAAGTCCTTTGATTAGGGGATTTGCATGGTTTTTAACAGATAAGTTAAATCGTCTATAAAAAGTTCTGGCTACATCACAGACGGGTGAGATGGCGAGATCGTTATGTAGTGGCTGGTTGGACACGTAGAAAGGTGCTTTAGTTATGGCTCGGAGCGTTTTGGATTGGAAACGTTGGATACGGTTAGTGTTTGAAATTTTTGCAGGGCCCCATAATTGAATTCCGTACGTCCAAATTGGTTTAAGATAAAGTTTATATATTAGAAGCTTGGTTGGTAGTTTTATGTGGTTGGAGGTTAGGAGAGAGCGGAGAAGACGAAATCGATTGTTTAAGGATAGCAGTTTGCTGCGAAGATGAGGAGACCATGTGAGGCGTTGGTCAATAATTATGCCTAGATAGCGAGTGCTCTGCGCGGTTGGCAGGATTTGCTCATTTAAAGTAATAGGTGGGCATATTCCCTTCCTAAGAGTGAAGGTACATTGTATAGATTTAGATTCGTTTATTTTCACACCCCACTCCTTATACCATTTTTCGAGGAGGGATAGGTGTTCTTGGATATGCGAGGAAGCAATGGATGGATCATGGTTATTGGTTAAAATAGCTTTGTCATCGGCAAAGTCAGCGATGAGGCTAGTGGGCATTGTGGGTTGATCAGATATGAATATATTAAATAACAGAGGAGCAGTGACTGCGCCCTGGGGGACTCCTGCATTTATGGGTTTTGGTGCGGAATTAGATGAACCATAACGTACCGAGAAGAAACGATCTTCTAGGTAGGACTTGAGTATAAGGTAATAAGTAGACGGTAGGATGAGTTTCAGCTTAAATAAGAGCCCTGCGTGCCAGACTCGGTCAAAGGCTTGAGAAACGTCAAGGAAGGCCCCAGTGCAATATTGTTTTTCTTCTAGAGAAAATGATATTTTATCTACTATACGGTGAATTTGATGTATCGTGGAGTGTTTGGTACGAAAACCAAACTGAGAGTCAGGTAAGACTTTAGAATCAGCGATAATGTTTAAGATTCTTTTTAATAATATTTTTTCAAACACTTTCGACAGTATTGGAAGCAGGCTAATAGGTCTATATGATAGTGGAAAACTTCCATAATATAGGGAAGTAAGATAATCGGAGCATTGAGTTAAATATATAGGTGAGAAGTACGATAACTTTTTTTGGAAGCTGGTTGAGTATTTCAGAAGTTATTAGATCATAACCAGGAGACTTTTTCCTGGGGAGTTTAGATATTATATAGCGAATTTCAGCAGGAGATGTATGCTTCGGTGGGAGGGACATTTGTAAAGGTGAGTTGAGAAATTGTTCAACTATATTAATTTTTTCCGGAAGGAGAATGGTATTGTGAGGTTGAAAAGTATCAGAGAGATGGTTTGCAAATATGTTAGCTTTCTCCTCATCAGAGTGTGCCCAGTTTCCATTTGCATTGCGTAGGGTGGCTGGGGTATTTCGTATACGAAGAAGTTGTTTGGTGGCCTTCCAGAGAGAACCGTCCTTAGTCGTAAGCGATTCTAAGTGGTTAGTATAAGATTTGTTTCTATAGTTTGCTAGGGTCCGTTTGAGTTTTTGGGCAAGCATATTGTAGTGGGATTTATCAGTGGAATATTTTGATCTTTGCCATAGGCAGCGAGCGCGACGTTTCTGTGCTATGAGACTACGGATATAAAGGGGAATGATCATGTTACATGTGTGTGATTGCGTGGGTTGCGCTGATTCCCAAGCTGAAGTTTGGATGTTGGATGTAAAAAGATTCACTGCTTCATCGATGTCATTGGTTGTCTTTAGGCGAACTTTTAGACTGGTTTTTTCCAGTATTGACTTATGGAAGTTATCCCAGTTGATATGAGAGTGTAATGGTGTTGGGTTGCGTTGGTTGGATAGAGGCTGGCAGTCGATTGAGAGTAGAATGGGGGAATGATCTGAGCATGGAGCGTGTAGATTTGTAATTAATGAGTGGAGTGTGTTGGGAATTTTGGTTACAAATATATCTAATATATCCGGTCGTTTTCGAGAGGAAGTTGGCCAATAGGTCGGGTTTGTGGGTGAAATTACTTGGAGGTTTTTGTTTATTACACTATGTAGGAGTGAGTTCCCACGAGGGTTTGTGACCCGACATCCCCATTGAATGTTTTTAGAGTTTATGTCACCACCAACTATAAAGTTATGTCCTAGGGTATTAAAATAGATATTGAATTGATTAGTGGATATATTATGTTTAGGAGGACAGTAAATGGCTGCTATGGAAACAGGTATATTGTTGATTATTATGGATACAGCGCACGACTGTATATAGTCGGTTTGGAATTTTTGGAGTGGATGAGATGTGAGAGAAGACCTAACATATATAGCGGATCCTGCATGAGCAGTCCCGTCCGGATGGTTGGTATGGTGTAGACGAAAGCCTGGTATATTGAGAGAGTAACTATTAGTGAAATGGGTCTCGGATATTAAAGCGATATCAATTCTTTTTTCTTGAAGTGTAATGAGGAATTCATCTTTATGGTTTTTTAGTCCGTTTGCGTTCCATGAAAGGATCATGATAGAGTTTTGGGTGACTGAGTTATTTGTTGTGTGTATCATTTAAAAGTTTAGACATGAGTGCTGTGATGAGGGAGATAAGTGGGTTAATTAGACATTTAAGTTCTTCTAAAAATTTTTTTATATCATTATTATCAGAACTGGGTATAGGTAAGGTGTTGGAGGACGGGGTTGGCGGTGGTGCGTTACCTGTGTTTGCTGTTGCTTCTGCGTATGATTGGTTTGTTCGAGTACTTGGATTTTGCGTTGATGGTTGCAGATTTGACTGATAATTGGGTTTCGTAGTTCGGTTGGTTGATTGCGATTGGTGATGTTGGTTGTTATGTCTTGAGTTGGCTGGTAGGCGGCGACGTTGTTGCAGCTCTTTGTATATAGCACAGCCTTTGTAGTTGGCTGGGTGTTCGCCTTCACAGAGAGCACATTTGGCCGGCAGGTCAGGTGATTTTGTGCAAGTTGTGGTAAGATGGGTTCCACCGCATTTCACGCAGCGAGGAGAGTTTGAGCAATAGCTTTTTGTATGACCGTAAGTCTGGCAGTTTTGACATTGAGGAATTTCACGGCGTTTATGAGGTTCCTCAACTTTGATTTTGGTATTGAGTAGGGCCGTTATGTTGAATATTTCCTTACTAATAGATTCAGGAGCAAGGTCGACAAAGAACAAGGGCAGTGGAATTTTGGTTTTTTGGTGTCTTATGTTTGTCACTTGTCTTACGGTGAATCCTAATTCTTCAAGTGCTGATGCTATTTCAGTAGGATCGGTTGTGTGGTGAATATTTTTTATCACAGCTCTGAATGATTTTTCAGATTGAAGCTGAAATGTGTGGTATTCTGCTTTTTCGTCTTTTAGGAAGTGTATAAGTGTTCTGTAGTTATCAGGAGTGTCTGGTTGTATTTTTAGATGCGTGGTAGTTGATTTGCAAGTGAAGCTATCCTGCCCAATTAGATCGCCAATTGCATTTCTAAGATTAGAAAAGTTAAGTATTCCTTTTACATATATTGGTGGTGGTTGGTCTTTTTTGTTTGTTTGTGTGATTGTGGGTTCGTTTTGATTATTAGTGTCGTCATTATCAATTGTGTCCGGTTCGTTTTCAGATAATACGGAGAATCGGTTTGGCGAGGAAAAAAATTTTGATTTTTTCTCTTGGATATTGATCGGGCTATTTGGTGAACAGGGGAGATTACGTTTCGAAGGTTTTTGTTGTTGCTGCCATTCGGAGCTTTGAGCGTTGTTAATCACTTGATTATTAACTATTTTAATTGGTGGTACCGTTTTAGCTTGTTTACTTTTAGGCGGATTAGATTGCATGGTGCGGTTATCTGGTTTGCAGTCCAAAGGTCACCGCGTTGGCGGTGCCTGGAGTGACTGATATAGATAATTTTTTCTCTCTTGTTATTATAAAGTAATTAATTAATTAATTAAATATATTACTTTTTTCGATGTAGCGATGATTGAAGGTGCTAAAGTGGTTTGATAGTATGGGTTGGAAGTTTGCTGCGACTTTATATTGGATTTGAAAAAAAATTAGATCGTAAACCGATAAGATTAACGAATAATGAATAAACATAGCTCGGGAACACACGTAACTGCACGTGTGCGCTGTACGGTTGCTCGAGCTGATATGTATTATAATATAAAACAGATATTTTTGTTAACGGGCCAACAGCACCGTATTACTATTAATAAATAAAACAAAATAAATCAGTACAATATACGGGGACGGGCGCCCATGGGTGGGAAACTAATAATAATAATAATAATAATAACAAAGGGAATATAATAATTGGATGACATACAGTAAACAGTATCCGCGAACGACCTGGTCTGTGGTGACAAACAACGCTGACTGGGTGGCTGCACCACGGCTACGACGACCGGCGGCAATGGGCACGACGACGGCAAAACAGACGACCGGCGGCAATGGGCACGACGGCAACAGACACGACGGCAAAAACAGACGACCGGCGGCAATGGGCACGACGGCAACAGACACGACGGCAAAAACAGACGACCGGCGGCAATGGGCACGACGGCAAAACAGACGACCGGCGGCAATAGGCACGACGGCAACAGGAAAACAGCGAAAAGAACCGGCACACTCCGGAACAGACAACCGCTCACGCGTATGTCGTAAAAAAGAAAACCACGTGGTCGTTGCCGGCACGGCGGGACGAGAAAACCGCGCACTCAAGCACTGTGCGTATAGACGCGACGTGGACGACGACCGCAATCGCACGCCCGCAGCGTCGTCGAACGATAATTGAACTTTTGTCACGCGATAAGGCCATAACTGTCTTCGATGACTACTCGGGATGGCGGTGGAGTGGAAGAAGCTTCTCGAAGTTTCGTGTGATCATAGCGCCGCCCGACAGACCGGCTTCAGTACGAAACGCGCGAAAGCCAAAGTTCGAAAATAGCCAACTTGCGCGAACACACAATGACTGTAAAGCAGGATAATTATTATTACACATTTAAATTTCCATTCTGTAACGGAGAAGATTATTGGGTGTTACAACATTACAAGATGAAAGATATTAAAGATGTAGCAGTAAATGACAGGTAATAAAAATAAAATAATTAATTATTTATAAAACCTAATGATATAATATGTAGATTATAGTTGTAACTCATATCATAAATGTAACCTACATACTAATATTATATAATATTTTTTATAATATAAGAAATTATTATAATAATAATGTTTGTATAATATCATAATTAGGTGGAAACGTTCAACCTGTTCAATTAAGTTACACACATCAGAACATCAGAGTAAAGATATGAATATTGCAAATGAATTTAAACATTTAATTGAAACAGTATCAGCAAGATTTATTTCTGACCCGAAGAAGAAAATAACTAAACGTAAGATTGAATAAAAGTATCAAGACTAACAGTGAAAATTTTAACTAAATTAAAATGTTTTCAAGTTTGATTCAAAAAATTATAATAAAAATAAAAATATTAACTAAAAAGAATTGTGTTTATTATTACATCGTAATACAATAATTATGAAATATATTTTTTCATGTGATAAATCTGATGTGACATATCTGATATATTTTCGTAATGGAATTGTTGAAGTTCTAGAATAAAATATATATTATCCTCACATCGTATATTACTTAAATCGAATTCATAATTTTGAACATATGAACTTGTGAATTCTCTTCTTTGACATGCGCTTGGTAAATTTTGAATATCTTGCTTGACCGATGAAATGATAAAATCAAAATATGTTTGGTACATATTTAATTGTTTTTGTTTCGTAAGAATACAGGCATCAATGCAAGGATGTAGTTGTTTCATACGTAATAAATTGTAACGAGATACAGTTATACGACTATTATCAACTCGTAATGTAAGAGATTCATTATTTGCATTAATTGAATAAAACATATCTTCGGTTAGTACAGTTCGTTTAGAATTAGTACATAGTTTATTAAGTAACATAATAAAATTAGTTTCAGACATTAAGTAGTTCCATTTTTCTTGATTTAATTTTAAAGTTTGTTTGGTTAATTCACATTCAAGTAAAATAACAATTTTAATTTGATAATCAACTGAAAATCCAATTGATATATTTTTTTTATTATTGAAAGGTTGAATACTAAAAATTGATTTACATACTACCATAGAAGTCATTATTGTAAAAATATTTATATAAAAGAAAACTGTATGAATAAATAAATTAATTAAAAAAACAAAACAACATTTCACAAACATACGTAATTAATCGTTGACTATATCAAACATACTAAATCATTATCATATATTAATAGAAATCAAGAATAATTACTTTATAAAGTAACATTGAAAATACAATAATTTGTATTCTTTAATTTATTATATAATAAGCTTGGGAAAGTTTATCTATTATTATATATTTTATCAGCGATAAAAAAAAAATGTAAAAAATAAAATGAACATTTGTCTCATTGATTAAGACGTATAGTAAACTAGTTTAGATATGATGTGAGTTACTTACCTATTGATGTACCTGCAAATTTATTTATTATGTATTCCTACTCTAAATTATTATACCATTTATACCTATTAAATTATATTAGAAATTACACGCCTTAATCAACGAGACACATGTTCACGATAATTTATAATTATATTATAAGCATTTAAGCAGTTTATTATTGAAATGGATTTAAACCAATTAATTACTAACTATTCAGATTGATAAAGTATGATATAAACAATTTCTACCTTTATATAATGAAATATAACTAGTGAAAGAATAAAACATTATTTTATTTATACTCATTTTATTACACCATTTTATCGGTCAATTATATCATTATGCATAACATGAATTTAAATCCTTATACTTAAAATTATTATTAACATCATTAACAAATTTACTACCTTTACTTAATAATATAAAGGAACATTTTTTTGAATGTGTAGCATGTTCTCTATATGGACAATCACCTCTTACCCAACTTCCCAGAAGTATTCCACAAGTCCAACACTGTACACAATTTGTTGTTTTAAAAAAGAATCCTGCATCTGCTAATTGTATTCTGTCTAAAATCGGAGCCGGAAAATCTAGTGATCGAAATCGTTTTGAAAATGTTTCATATTCCAGAAATTGTGGTTTTGGAGAAGTTTTGATTTGTTCCAATAATTTGAAATAATCATTTTCATAACTAACTTGACACATTAAAAATAATACAATATCTTTTGATTTATGAAGAAAAAAATATTTAACTCGTAAAAAACGACCGATCGATCCAATAGTATACAATAAACTAATACTTTTGTAAAATTATAATGTAAATAAATTAAAACAAATCAGTGTTACAATGTAACAAATTCTAAAATACATAAAATTAAACTAAAAATTTAAAAATTTAAATGAAACCAAATTTTTTTTTGTGAAAATTATTTTTATGTTCGCAAATGTCAACATGTAAATATCAAATGTTTTGCAAAAAGTTTTTTTAATTTGTAGAATTTTTATAGGATTTTCACTAAGAATATACTTTTTAAAAAGAAGCCAAATATTATAACTTTATCCAGCAAATTCACGGTTAAACAATTTTTTTTAAAAGAAGCCAAATCAACTTTTAAAAAGAAGCCAAATATTATAACTTTATCCAGCAAATTCACGGTTAAACAATTTTTTTCTAAAGAAGCCAAATCAACTTTTAAAAAGAAGCCAATTGTATCCACGGAATTCACGATTAAAAAAAAAAATGTATTAAGAAGCCCCATTTATATACTACTACAGTTACTTGGAGATTAGCGCTGTCGTGACCTTTATAAATATATTTATGTAAGTACGAGTATTTAACACTGTGGACACTTGCACAAATTTCAACATTAATACGAGCTTCAAAATACTTTAACAGAAAGGGATTATATGGGACAACGCATCTGTTATCAATATCAATACATTTTCTGTTAACTGTTTTACTTATTGTTCGGCCATTATCTCTTTTCATATACACAGGATATCCATTGTAGTTTTCTTTTGTAACACTTGAAAACTGTTTAGGAAATTCTTTTTCACAATTTCCATTCTCCATTTAAACATTATTTAAATTTAGACTCCCGCAAGGTCCATGTATATTATGCTTTTTTACTAAATTATACAATGCACTATCATGATTTGGATCAGGAATTTCTGGGGACACAACTCTATCAATATCCTGAACATCTCTAAACTTACAATGATCGTCAAAGCCTACTAACAAATGAACGTGAGGTAATCCTCTTTTTTAAATTCTATTTTGTAAATGTAAGTTTTCACATCAAATATTTTTTTTTTTTTTATTATTTTTAATAAGTGTTCAACTTTTGCATGGAATACACGAACAACAATATCGGGTCTGTTATTTGCTGTTTCGTATGAATGAATGCTTGTAGAAATCTCTGGCCACGAAGCATAACAGGTAAATGTAATGGACAAATCTGGTTTACCGAATTTCCTTACTATTGCCATGGCATCTCGGTAATTCTGTACCATATTTCGAGGACTTCCAATAAATGAAGAAGGCAATACGACCAATTTTCCCACTCTAACATTGGCTTCGTTTGCCGTTGATCGTAAAGCGTCTGCTAAGCCAGAATATGTGTCTACTCTTAATTTTGATTGCTGATTTCTAATATATTTCAATCTATCACCTTCAATACGACAATAATAATCAACGATCAGTTGTTGAGGCAGTTTGCCTACGCTCAGTACTGGATTAAAATTACCACACGGGGGAGTACCTTTTATTGCCATTCGAAAACATACATATTCACGCATGGAAATGTTGCATATTTTGGCAGTTTTACGTTTACCATTATATTGCATATTTATATACCAGCCTGGTTCTCCGTACGGCCATATTACAACGTAAGTCATAGGGTCACAGTACATGCTCTCGTAATCAATTCTTTGTATATCTCCTTTTTTTGGGTAAACTGATATAAGTCTATGTGAAGGAGGTGCGCCATCTGAAGATTCAAATACTGCTGCGATTTCAGAAACTGTTGGGTCGTTGTACCTACGGATATCTTCTCTAGGTTCATGATAAAATCGCATAATCATATTAATAGTAGTTGAAATCCTACTATGAACCGTTAGTTCATGCATTTGTTTGTACGATTTACCATATGGATTTATGTTAGATAGTACATTGTGTAATTTATCAAGTATATAACTTTTAAGTAATATATTTTGTGATTTGTTTAATCTAACTTTGTTTGCTTCAGCAAAGTCTAAAATATATAGTTGACCATACGATGCATTTTGGCCTAAGCTAGGATAAAGGGAACTAATACGATGATATATGTAATTTTGTTTCTTTCTGTATTAACAAGTCAATCTATTTCAATATAAAAGCAATGTTTATTAATATATCATACAGTACATATTATATAATAAATTATAGACTTACATATAAAAGTAAATCGATTTTTATAAATTATTATTTGTATTTTTATTATTAATAATGAATAATATTATAGTATAGTAGAAATTACAATTTCACACTTGAAAAATACTTAATGATAATAACATTCTCATTGAATATAAAATGATAACAGTGATACTACAGTGTTACCACTGTTACTTTTATATCACCATGTATTTTAAAACAATAAGGCCCATACCCCGACGGTAATGTTATGTGAGAACCAAAAGAGATAAATGACATCGCACTGTTATATTGACGTCTGGCCCACAACTAGCCGGCCTGGGAAGCCAAAATAGTGGGAGGTGCCCTGATTAATGGGGACCGGGTTGACCTACTGACGTCAACTTAAAACCTAGTCGGTGCCACGGGAGAAGGGAGCCCCACTGTACGCCCGTCCGGCTTGCCGTCCAGGACTCAGTGCTCCTCAAGGTTGAGGAGCCTACCTCGGCTGAAACGTGGTGGCTGTGGGACCAGCGTGAAGATAGTGGAAACCCAAACCACTGGACCTAGTGGGGGGTCGGACCCAAAGAGATCTCGGTCTCTCCGGCCTCAAAAAGGTACGGCTTCGGCCGGTGCTGGTGGTCCATAGACGACCCGGGACCGATCGTCCGGCTTGCCGGCGTCGCTCCCGTACGTCCTCGGCCCGCGAATAGCGCCTAGTGCTAACATGCGGACCGTGTGATCGTAGGCGAAAGCCAAAAACCCGGGAATCACGTGTTATATTGACGTATATGTTCTCTAAAATGTTTGGACTCATCATTTTCACCAACAAACAAATCAAATATTTCATTAGGCAAACGGCTCTCCGGTAAAGATATTTTGCCATTACCACAACATAAACTGAAATGCCCTCTAGTCGTTTTTTCACACTCAAAGTGCAACGAATGACAATGCTCGCATTTAAATGTTAAACTATCCAAATTATAGGGAGTGACGTGAACTATATTATGTCATAAAGCGCATTTATAAAATAATTTAAACAATAATACACTGTGATTCCGGGTTTCTTTTTTTTTTCTTTCTCGTCTACAAGTTAAAGAATGTGTTTTACGCTTACTATTAGTGTTTGCAGTTATTTCTTTAGGTGGGATAAATTAATTTTGAATATTCATATTATTACCAAAAACTAAAACACTATTATGTCCTGCGTCACCATTGCCAGAAAAAAATAAATTACACATTGTAACACCAGAACCATAATCTACAAATTCATTAAGATCATTAGATCTATACACACGAAATGTATGATTTGAATAAAGTCGACTAATGCATTCAAGTTCGACGTGACCAGCATACTCGCCATCTAGGCTCATCAACTGTTCGTAATCATTAGAATTATAAATAGGTAGTCAATACGAAAGATCACCAATTTTTTGTACACATCCCAATTATTTACCACCAAGTTAACCACTCTTAAGCCCGGTTTTTCAATCGTTCATTTATTCGCGAGATAACTATTGTTACGTGATACCCAATGAAAACAGGTACCTATCGTACTTTGAGGATGTTATGAGTTGAAATAATACGGTAGACAATTTAATAGTTTTAAACACTTTTAATTTAATTCACTTTACAAAAATGACAAGGCAAAATTACAAGTTATAACTTAGTCGCGAATAACAATATCAAGACAGAACTCCGAAGGGCTGGTACTGATAGCTAGACACATCTGACGTCCGGTGTCTTCCGGAGGCTGTTATATAGGCAGCCGAAGTGCCCATTCCTCTATGGCGAAGTCCATGTGCGTCATAAGCCGTGTTCTTAATTGCATACTGGTTATTTGTGTTGATGGCTGAATTGGCAACTTCTCCGTGTGTGAAGAGCAGAACGTCCTTCCCGTATCCCGAGTGTTGCTTATTAATAGCTGTTTCATCGATTTGCATCTGTGATTCCGAGTAAAGCCTACTTTGACCTTTTGCCCAGTACATTTAGTTATTTTTATATAAAATATATTATTGTGCGTTTTTGGAAGACCTTAACGGGAGTGTTGGCCAGTGCGTGATCATGTTACATCTTTAGATGTTCTTGGCTCTCGAAAACATGCGTATTAATATTATTTAATAATAATAATAATAATAATATGCATGTTACACTTCCCCGCTAAAGAAATAATTTTGGGTTGACAAAATTATTAAGTCATTCCTTACAATTTTTTTTTCTCATAGTGATTTAAACGTTTAAGTGTTTATAATTGGTATAGTTATAATAATTATATAATTTAATTATTGCGATTATCTACAGGTTTTATTATCTTTTACTATTTTTCTTTTTCTCTTTTTTTTTTTTCTAATTTCTTTCCACGGCTTTCTCTTTCCTCTCTTTCGAATCTTTTTACCACTACAGTATGCGTACATCTGACTAGGTTTAACTATTTTAAGAATATAATTAAAAATACATTTGGTATATATTACGTCTGTTACTGGATCGTGACACTCTGCGGCCCCGTCATGATTTTGTCCACATATTAAATTGTGACACTCGAGTAAGTTCAACATACCCCCATTTACTTTTTCAAAATGTCCAATGGGTATCGTGAACATTACCCGATTGTTACAATTCATGTCACGTAAAACGAGATCATAGGTGTCATCATGACGATGGTGCACAGTAGTCATGTCCAGATACTTTTTAATATGTTTTAAACATAGCTTGTCTAGAATCGTCTTATCTGTATTACCATTCCAGAACACAACACAAGGAGTTTTGCCATCCGCATGCAAATACGTATGTATTCGCGAGCGAGTTAGAGTCGACGTTTTGTGAGTGGCAGTGAAGCTGACCGCTTCACGTATTTGTTGAGTAATCAGTGTCGTCAACTCTGGGCGTTTTTTCTTTAATGTAAAAACATTATAAGCGAAATTGTGTACTCGCTTGTGGTGTTCTTCCTGGTATCTGAGTGGTCCTACGTGTTATGGGAGAATGATTGGGTTCCCTACCAACCTTGCGAGTTGATATTTGTCAAGGGTGTTGCACATAGCTCCTGTGACTAGGACCCAATCTCCATGCGGCAAAGGGGAAAATTCGAAGTCTATGACTACGAATTTTAGATTAGAACTAGAAAATAAATATGATAAGATTAATTTAATTGTTATATTTAATGATAAATGTGATAAGATTAATTTTATGTTATATTTAATGATAAATTTTATATTAAAAATTATTTTTACTTTTTTTTTTTTTCATAATAACATTATACTAATTTTATGTAAGTTTGTATATATGATTATCGTGGCGATGGTGGTGCTACAGGTCTTATCACAGCGTTGGACGTTACGTAGGTTAACATTGGGAGGGCTGGTTGGAAATATGCTGAATTTACTAACCCTGCTGGGTAAGATTGATTGTTCGTTCCTCTTTGTTCGTCTTGTGCATAACACTACGATTATTATGATTATCACGATTATTGAAATTCCGATTGTTATATAAAGAGCGTAACTATTATGTTTTAATTGTTCATAATTGTTTTGTCTATCTAATTCTGCGTCTGCTTGGGCTTCAAATTCGTCGAGGGATTTTGTTACCTTGTGCAAATCTGTAAGTTTAATGTTTGTATGTATACCCATGTGTTTGATATCCGTTAACAAGGTTTTTGTGTTGTTTGGAAGTGTTGTGAATAGTGCCGACATATCAGTCTTTGGTATACAATTTTCATATGTTTTAGTGGATAATTCTTCCTCACGTATTAAAATTGCGCTATCAGATTGAATTTGGCAGAAGTTATCTTTTATGTTTATTATTCCTTCTCCTCTTATGCTTTGTATTCGTGGATTGGAAAAATTATTACATGTTATTATCAATCGGTCGTTGTAGACTGTGTAGAGCCATTCATTTGTGAATTTTAATTTATGGTAAATTCCTCGTCTTGATTTGAATGTTCGTTGTGTACATCTCTTATCATTTTCTTCTGTTTTGGTTGGTTCTGTGAATAGAAAAATTTCACATGGTGCGACGTGATCGTTTTTTAGGATTGGTTGGTCTGTTGTGCATATTCGATATATGTCTGTTTCTGTGCATTGGCTCATTTGCTCTACCGAAAATGTAGTGAATTCCCTTCTGTCTTTGGTAATGGCAACGTATGGGGTTGATGAATCAATGACAATAAGGTTATCTGTGTCTGCTCTTTTTGGTATCGGTATGGTACTGAAAGTTGTTAGTTCTGTGTCAGTTACTAATGGTATTTTAGTAATGAACACTTTTTTATTGTTTCCGTAGAATACCGTCATTTTTGTTATTTTTTGTAGTTCGTATACTTCTGAGGGTCTGGTGCCCATTGGTATTTCTAGTTTTCTTGGTATGAATCTGTTTTTGATGCTTCTTACTGCGTTTGCGATGTATTGTACTGTCATTAAGCTTGAATGAATAATTCCGCTTCTCGCGGATATCACTATTTGATTTAGTGTGGCCGTTTCATAAGCATACTGATTGATTAATAAAGTTTATATATTTTGTAACTCTTTTGATTGTAACACTTGCATTATGCGTTCTGTTGCATTTCCTAATAATTTTAGATTGTTGATGAATTCTGTTTCAGTTTCCTTGAGTTCTTTATAAAGTGCTTGTGATTGATTATCTGTTTTTTCTATATGTTGTATTGTTGCTTTTAGGACAGTTTTTTGATGTTTTGCTATATGTAGAACATTGGTTCCAGATTTTTCTGTTCGCTCGATTGCATCTGATGTCTTCGTGCTGCATTCGTCGTCGCATACTCCGAAGAGGTAGTGCATACCGGATCCCATAAAATTCATGAGACCTCGTTTACGTCGACTATGGGTTTCTACTTCTTCTTCGTGATATTCAACGTTTGATTTTCCTAATGATAATTACATTTTGTCTCTTTGATCGGATATTTCATCGTATAAGTGTGTAAGGACATTTTGGTATTTTGCGAATAGTAGAGATTTAGTTGTTTCTTTGCATGCTGTTGTCAAGTTACTAATTCTTTCTCCCAGCGTTGCGTGCTTCTTGTTATATTCATCTAGTGATAAGTATGTTATCATTTTGTAGTGTCCTCAAATAAGTCTTGTTGGTCCGTAGTTTTCAAAATAAAATGATGGGCCTTTGTGTTCAAATTGCTTTATTGTATATTATGCTGAGAAATCTGGTTCTTCTGCCTGTACCATCACCGTTATCGCCAATAATCTATAATTAACTTATAATTTAGTTTTCTAACAAGAAATAATAATTTACCTAGTATATATATTTTTTTCCATTTTCGTTGGTTATGAATGGATTGCGATTACTCTCAAGTAGGACTTATGCTTCTTTGATTTTTTCATGAAGATATTTCTTCTGGTTCCAGTAATAGATTAAATTATTTTATTTTAATTAAATTAGTAAATTTTTTTTTTTTTTTTTTTTTTTTTTTTTTTATAAGTTTTATTAATTAAGTTATTTTAAGTTTAAATTAATTGCAATGCTTTATTATTTTACATAAAAATTTCGGGATTTTCGAACCATTCTACTAAATTAATGAACCCATAACATACATTATCTTCGTTACAGGTAGTGAAATCCCAGACAGCGTCAATTAGATTTTGTTTCATTTCGATTAATTCGTTTTGTGTATATTTTATTTCCATTTGACGATTGGCTATCGTTAAATGTGTTGAGAATGAGTGAAAAACGTTCATTGGATCGTTATATAAATTATTTCTTATATCGTTTTCTAAAATTGTTATGAAAATTTTGTCTCTGTTTTGTGCCATGTTCGAAGTATGAATTTTAATATATTTAATAAAGAATGATATTGATTGATATTACCTGGAAATAATAAATGATGTTGTTTGTAGTCACATGTTATTAAAATTTGATAGGTGCTTTTGGTTGTAAAGATACCGGATTTATAGTTGGACTAGTGTGCTGTTTGTTCTTTAAACATTTGATTATAAGGTATGATAATAAAACTAAAGTTATAACAAAAATTGTGAGTAATATTATATAATTTGTTGGTGATTGATTTTGAAAAATGTTATAGATTGTGGAATTAGTAATTGTCGTACAATGTTTTGGAATATCTGCTTCATCCGCTTGAATGCTTGACGCTTGTTAAGATTGTGATAAGATATCTGGAGAAATTTAAATATTCGATGTTGAAATTGAATAATTTGTAATATATTTGATAATTTGTAATTAATGTCTGGGAAATAAATTGTTTTTCTATTATTAGGCTTGATATAATTGTATGACGTCTATTGTGTCGTTTTCGATAATGATGTCTATGGCCATGGCGATAGACATACATGGTTTATTGTATTTATCATGTTTATCTAGTATGGTTTGTACGATTTTGTAAAGCTCGGGCATTTCTTGTGTTGAGAATGGTTAATATAGTTTCATGTTAGCTCTGTCCATATGGTTTTTTAAACATGCCATTCGTGGAATACCGTTTTCGTAGTGATTATCATAATTTTGTGCGAAGATAATTTGATATAAATTAATTGGAAATTGTTGTTGTTTTATTGATGTCATTGTTTATCGGTAGTATGATTTATTGTAATATTTAATAATATTAAATTTTGGTTTAATATAAAAATGGTATAAGAATGAATAGGCAAGGATAAAGAATTATGAAATTTTGAATTGCAATGCTTATCTGAAAATAATTACTTAAATTAATAATAATATTGTATAATAATGTATTATAAGTAAATAGTGATTATTTAACATTGTGATTATGGTTTGATTTGTTAGATCTGTAAAGTATTTTTTTACATTGTTTTTATGAACTGTGATAGTCCTACGACCTTTCTTAATACTAATATCACCGAATAAGTTAAATCAGAATGGAAACTGATAAGAAAATACACAGGCTCTTATGGCCGCCCGAAAATATGGTCGGCCATTTTGAAAGGGCTCAGCAGTGTAGACCTAAAATTTAATATAAAATATGTTTTGTACAATTAATATTAAAGTGTACAATATTTTTTTAGATATTACGCTTTAAAATTGGTTTTTATTTGAAAAATGTAAGTAAAAAAAAATAAATACATGTTCATTTATTATATTATTCATTATATAATCGACATTTAACGAAATGGATTTTAAATTTAAATTTTAAACATAATATGTAAAATAGTAAAAGTCCCTAAATATTGTTCATTCAAATAATATTAATGTACGAAACATTTTTTGAAAAAATAAAATTAATGTTCATAAGAATTTACCAATTATTATATATGTTGATTTTCTATAGTATTCAGAATATAATACTATTTTACTAATTGAAAACACTTGATAATTAATACATTAAGTCAAATATCTTATTTTTTATGATATTTAACATTAAAAAAAATTATAGTTGGGATATATTGTTTGTAGTAATAAGGTATTTAATATAGTCAACTGTTTATTTTAATATGACATAACTTTTTGGCAATAATAACCATAATCAATTACATATTTAAATTTTAGATGGACATAATATATTTAATTATAAACAATAAGTTTTTTATTTTATATTACATAAGAACATAATATACAATCTATACATTTATATTGCATAATTAGTATATATGATAAGAGGTATAAGAATAAACAATAAGTAAACAGAATTTCATTAATTTCAATTTATAAGTATACCAAAATTTACAAAATTATTAATATAGTAGTACAGTAGTAGTTGTAATTACATGCATACAAAATTACAAATATAAAAATAAGAAAAAATTATAATAATTCATTGTTTAGACATTATACAAAAAATAATAATAATAATAATAATAAATAACAAAAACAAAAAATAAAATATTATAAACTATTTTACAAATGATATAAAACCGCTAATTTTCTATTTTTTAGTTTTTTCTCGTTGAGAAAAGTTATATTTAAAAATTTATTTGCTGTAAAAATTCTGAATCGAATATATAAATTTAATAAAAAAGATTTATCAAAAAGTTTACAAGAATGACTAAAAGGAACACTGCTTAAGTGAAGTCTTACTTTGTAACCAACACCGTTTTCTAGAGAAATAGATGGAAATAATTTAATGAAAATATTTTCTTACTCATAAATATAATTATAAAAATCATTATGAGGAGACATTAAGTTTCCAAATGTTGATTGGTCTCTTGTAGGATACGCCTTAAGGAAAGATAAGAGATGAGACTGGTCTAACTGTTATTGATGACGAGCATAATTAATACAATCCTGACATGTATGCTTCTCTAAACATTTCTTCATTATATAACCACACACATATGTAAATGTGTTTCTCTCTGGTAAATCTAAATTTCTATAATCAACTGTACCGATGTTTATTGATTTAAATTTAAAAGGACTTTTTTCTGGCTCTAATAAATTACAAAATTCATCAGAAGCTATTTCTCAACACAGTATTTGATCCAAATCTTCTATACAATTTGCGCCAGGTGACGTTTGAAAGTAATTTAAGCAAAATATTTTTTTAAAAGCCCAACATAATTGAATATGGTTGGATTAAAATTACTGCCTTGTTGTTGGCGGAAAGTACAGAATAGATTTTCTAAACAATCTTGATTAATTCTACCAGTATAAAGAACATAATTTATATCTTTTGTTGGATTTAAAGAAGTATAAAGCATTTGTAATCCAGATATAGAAATTAACCAACCTTTGATAAAGTTCATACGATTAGTTTCATCAGTTTTATTAAATTTATGAATAACCCTTAACTTTTAAAAGATTTAAGGCCTGGAATTTTTGAAGAATTAAATATATCAAATAATTTGTCCATATCATAAATAAAATCTATTGTGAATTGAGCAGAAGGAGGTAAAATTTTTGAAACTAAGATTGTGGACATGCCAGCTGCAACACTCTCACTAAAAATTTGAGCAGCTAAAAAGACTCTCATTTTTTCAAATGGGCTTGGATATATGTGAGAATATTTTAATTTAGGAGCTAAACGAAGGTTGCATTCAGAGTCAAAATTATAAAAAGAAACAATATGGTCCTTGGTTATAATATTTTTATAAACTTGAAAATTATGTTTAAATAACATATTACGGGTCGACTTTAAAAGATGAGGGGGGTCAAATATATATATATATATATAACTTGTTTACCTTCTATTTCAAAAAATGGCCGATCAGGAAAAACATTCATTCAAGGTCATTTGCTAAACGGATAAAATTTGATCCTTGATCAGTAACAAACACTTTAATAATCAAATTAATATTTTGAAGGCGACAAATTGAAGTTAAAATTATATCTTTTAAATCAGTACCAGTACAGCTGCTAGAAACTAAAAAGTAAACAATTGGTTGTTTCCAATTGTGATTTATACCTCTTATCATAAGAACCAAAGCATATTTGGCCGGTTCATATTTTTTTGAGATATGGATTGATGAAATCCAATTATTTTATCTTTAGAAACATTATAAAAGAGATTTGTTTTTAAGGCCATTTCATCAGCACATAAAATACAATCTAAAGCTTCAGATTTAAAATTACTGATTTAGAAAGATAAAAAATTAAAAAGAAAATCATTTGGACCCGGATTAAGTTCATATTTACTTGTTACATTTCTTAAGGTGCGGCTAATAGGAAGAGATAAAGAATTTTGTAATAACTTGTAAACTTTAGGACCTAGAAAATAAATATTAAGTGCAAGTTGTTTTAACTAATTTGAATATCTATTACCTTTTTGTGGTTTTTTAAAATTTTTCATTTGTGAATTTACTAACATGAATAATGTAGGTTTAAAATTTTCTTTACATACTTTAAGACAATAGTCAACTGAATATTTTTCAGCCAACTGTAAAGATAAGGTGTTCGCGCCGCAAACAAATTTGAATGTGATTTATTCCCACCGATTGTTAATGTTGTGTTCATTGTTTTTTTTTGTGTACGTAACGTTTAGTATCGTGCGTTTGCTGCGGTGCGGTCGGTAACGGCATCAGCTGTTTGCGTGTTGACTGCCCAGCTCGTGCATGCTGTCGTTACGTAATATTCGTTAGTTCGTCGTTTTCGTTATTTCGTATCGCGTGTGTGCGTGCGAAATATTTTCGGTTATGTTTTTCGTTAATATGAAAGTCATGCTCTCAGTGCCACAAGTTTTCATCAAGTTCCAATGTGTTTTTCGTTTTTGTGTGGTGGCACTGAGACTTATCTTAGGAGATGGTGGCCGGCGGCCTTAGCTTACGTGGTGAATGTCGTCGGACCCATCTCTTTCTTTTTTTTCGTCTGTCGTGGTGTGCACACATTTTTTCGGTTTTCTATTCGTGCCTGCTGCAGCCGTAAAACCACGTTGTCTATTGTGTTGTGTGTGATTTCTTCTGTCTGGTAACTATCGTTTGCGCATTAATTTGCCTTTCAATAATTGTTTTTCCCCTAGCCATAGGGAGGTCATTGAGTACCAGCGGAAGATTGTGAATCCCGTGGTTTGTCGAGTTTTGTGTACGCTGTAGCAGCCTTGTCGTGTGAATTGTTCGTCGTGTTGAGGTTAGCGACGTTCTTGTGTGTGTGCGGGATCAACTTGTACTTTTTATTGTTTAAAGATTGGTTATTATACAGATCCCGGCACCTCAAGACGTCATAACCTCAAAAGGTAGGTGGTGCACCACCAAAATTATTATTATTGCGTACGGCCGACAGGCCTACTTATACATGTGATTATTGTGATTTATTAATTCTTATTTATATATTATTATTATATTCTGTGATATTACCTACATTGTTACCATTTTATTTGTTTGTTGAGCCAAACAGGCTATCATTGTTCATTTTAATTTTGTTATTTATTTTCTTTTGTATTATTCATTATATATTTATCATTATTATTGGACCAAGTGGTCAATTTTTATTATTTTTACAATAAACAGCACAAGCACAATTATTATTATTATTTGGTTAAAGAAAGGCCCCATTTCCCTCTCAGGGCAATAGCTTAATATTTAACATAAGGTATTTACTTTATTTAATGACTCCTTTTCTGTGTTTTCTGATTCTTTTCGCAGCCGTATTTCTTCAGCAAGTTTTTTATGTAGTTTTAACTTCCGTGGAGTATTTTGAGAAAGAAATTTAGGTGTTTGAACACCCCAACTACATGTTTCAACTTCAAACGATTTTGATGCATCTGACATATTAATAGTAGACGAGTCTAAGAAAAAAAAATATAGGTACATTACATTACATAAATTATATTACAAATAATGCCTTCTTTTATATAATAAATTAATTAATAATGTATTATTTACCAGCTATAGATGTTGAGCAAGATGGTGTGTTGTCACTAGTAACACCATCATCATATAGATATTATATTCTATTATATATTATTATAAGTTAAATAATTGTTCTATTGGAACCGCTTTATTACAATTTTCAAATATTGTTGGTATTGCGTCACATTTAAGTCGGTTTTTTTGATAGTTACCAAACATTTATCTTCAAAATACAAAGAACATAATCTATATTTCTTATTCAAAATAACGGGATCAATACATAATAATGCT
The DNA here is from genome assembly GCA_027580255.1 of Therioaphis trifolii. Taxonomy (NCBI): domain Eukaryota; kingdom Metazoa; phylum Arthropoda; class Insecta; order Hemiptera; family Aphididae; genus Therioaphis; species Therioaphis trifolii. Next base: position 83,170,572 of record CM050405.1, on the reverse strand, counting down.
TTGCAATTGCATTTTTCCGACCAAACGGTACATCTAGAAAAAGAATAATAATAAATAATAATAATAATACATAATTGATAAAGTTAGGTCAACTACATATAACATGACCTTTTAATATAGTAAATTAATTGAAGCATTGCAAGTTAGAAAGTTGCTAAGCGATTTGAAGAGTAATTTGAGTCTTAATCATGAATTGTGTGATACAAGCTTGAAAAAAAACATGTTGAAAATTAATGTTTAAACTTTAAAGTATAGTGTTTATGACAAGAAAGCAAACAATTTTAATGAAGTGTTGATAAAATTACATACCTAGAACTATCCTTTGGGAATGAAAAGTAGCTTATCGGAGTACAGGATGAGTTGTTTTTCCGTTTACTCTGACAACCAGGAACACAACATTTCATGCCACAAGGGCTATTGTAAAATGTATTCATGGTTCTACAAATAATGTAATAATGTATAAAATATGAAACATTTTTTAGGCTGATAACAAAACAAAACATTACATTTTTTTCATTTGATAACAAAAATCTAGGTAAACAAAGTAGCCAAATAGTACAGAAATAATAAAAACGCAAATTATTTGCTATCTGGGAAAACTGCTGAGCCCTTTAAAAATGGCGGACTAAAATCAGACCGAGCCAGAGTTTCCATTCTGATTTAATCTATTCTGTGCTAATATTATGTTCGTTCATGATTTCGTATGGTCCTAACCAAAGTGGTTCTAACTTGGTTCTATGTGCGTTTTGTTTTAATAAAATGAAATCACCGATGTTTATGTCTAATAGGTTTTCCTTTAGATCATATCGTTCTTTTGTTTTATGTTTATTTATTATTAAACGTTCGCGCGCTATTTTATGTGCTTCTTGCATGTGTAATTTCATTTCATATAAATAATCGTCATAATTATAACGTGGTTCTGATTCCGATTTTAGTTTAATGGGGATTTCTAATCTTTTCCCGTAAAGTAGTTCGTAAGGTTGATATTTTGTTACAGAGTGTTCTGTCGAATTGTAAGTAAAAAATGCGTATGGTAATAATGTATCCCAATTGTCTAAGTTTTTATTAACATAATATCGTAAATATTCGCCTAAAGTTCGATGACTTCTTTCTAGCGTTCCATTTGATTGTGGCCTAAATGGGGTGGTGTGTATTTTATTTATTTTTAATAATTTGCATACTTCGGTAAATGTTTTACTTAAAAACTCTGTGCCTTGGTCTGTTACAATTTCGATTGGTATGGAGTGAGTTGTGACAAAGTGAGTAACAAATGGTTCAGCTACCGTGTTTGCTGTATGGTTAGGTATTGGTGTGCCGACCGAGTATTGTGTTATGTGTTTGTCGTTAATTATAATTGGTATATTAATTCGACATATTGTTCGTATTAATTGCTGGCTAATACCGCGAATAAGAATTTTGTTAGTTTCATCGATGAATACATTTTTATTTAGATATTGTAATTTAATTATGTTTTTGTCTGCACCAGTATCAACGAGTAGATGTAACTCGTCGATGTTACACACGCTCGATTTACATGTAATATGATTATCGATTATTGTTGATAAAATGTGAAAACAGTTTCACACTGTTCGTTCATTATCTGTTCGTCATAATTGTCGCTCGCGCATTGAATTTGTTGTACCGTACGCGGCGCGCGTTTCGAGTACGGTGTGGCGTTTCCCGCATTAGAATTTTGACGTGCGGCGTCATTTTGTCTCGAATAGCATACGTCCATATTGTGACCTCGTTTGCCACAGTAAGAACACATTTCGTTATAATTGTTACGTATGGGAGGCCTACTGTTGTTATTATTGTTACTCCGTTCATAATGCTGAGGCGGTGGATGATAATTAGATGAACTTTGATTATGATTACTTTGATTATTGTCAAATCGACCGTTTCTTCTGTTATAGTTTTGTGGTGGATAATTATTTCGATTATTATTATTAGGATTATTATAATTTTGCTGAGGTCTATTATTATTATTATTATAGTTTCTGTTATAATTTTGTTGTGGTGCGTTATTATTTCTATAAGAATTTTGTGGTTGGTTATTGTAATTATGATTATTAAATTGTTGTTGCGCATTTTTGTTATAAAATTCGCGATTATTATAGTTAGTATTATTATTATTTAATCTAGGATTAAAGTTTCTTTGATTTTGATTACGCTGTTGTGCGTAATTATTATTATTATTTTGATTAGGTGATATATTTAAATTTTTTTCTGTATTTCGTGTTAAACCATCGATAAAGTTATCTCTAGTTGTTTCCTCTGCTAATTCTAACTCTTCCTGCATAGCAATTGCTTTTGCTTGGTCAAGTGTTTTTGGGTCTCTAGTGCGTACTGTGTTTCTAATCGGTTTAATTAATCCTTTAATGTATACTGCTAAGGTTTGGACGGTTAGTGTTTGTTTTATAGCTTTTGAATCGCTTTCGTTTTTTCCTACTGTACATATATTAGTGAGTTGGAAATATAATTTTTCTAGCCTATCGGTGTATGATTTAACTGTTTCGCCGTTGTTCATTTTAATGGAGTTTATTTGTAATTGTAACGCGTGTTGTGATCCACAACTCAGATATCCTTGTGATTATTAATTAAATACTTAATCCTAAAAAGCACGTATGTAAGAGTGGCGCCTCTTTATAAAAATTAGTAAACTGTATGGCACTCGGTTTAGCAATTAACACGTCCGAGGTTGAGAAATCGAATAGGTTTCCAAAAATTATATTAACAAGACACATCTTCGGACGAGGCCATGTTAAGATCCGGGAGCCCACACCAAAGGAGTGGTGTTGGCCAAGACAACGGAAGACCCGATATAAATACAGCCACGGGATGCCAGTGGAGACAGTACAGAATAGAGACAGAAGCAGAAAGACACCACCTCTTGTGCTATTCAAGTGCTAACGCAAATATTAGCTGACCGTTATGACTTAGAGTTTATTGCTCAAGTCCTCTATCGCATGTAGGGATATTTTGTCGTTAACACTGAATGCATTTTAAAAGTATTAAAATAAATTGTAAATGTTATAAATTGTCTATTTTCGAAGTTTATCAATAAAGAAAAGTCTTAATATTATCTTATAAAAAAGTGTCGATTCATTTCCGAGGAGATCGCAACAGAAAAATTGGCGCTGCGGACAGGGTATTGTTCAAGAGGAAATTCTCCAAAGGAACCACTGTGGAATTGATCAATCCACAACTCTCGAACAAGACTCCAGAACATTGCCGATTTCAACGAGATGGACAGCACGTTTTTGTAAGCTAATATTAAGTATTTTGTTATGTAAATCGTCTCCCCTAAAAATCTATATATAAAAAAAAAAAAAATAATAAAAAAAAAAAAAAGAGAGAAACGGAGTAAAATGAAATTAAAAAAAAAAAAAGTGTTATTGAGTATTAAAAAGAGTATTGAAGAATTATAAAGAGTATTATTGAGTATTAAAAGAGAATAATTAAAAAGAATTGAACAAAGAGAGTATAAAAGAAATAAAGAAAATAAAAGAATAAATAAAGTGTTACAAGAGAATAGAAAAAAAAAAAAAAGAGAAGTTATGAGAAGGGATTATTATGAAAATATTGATGAATTAATAGAGTATCTTATGAGTAATTATTATATTAAAGAATAAATGAGTATTAAAGGTTTTGATAATTAAGTATTAATGAATATTGATGAGAAAATAAAGGAAATATTAGACGAAATAATAAATCAGATCAGTGAGAACGAAGAAATAGAATCATTTATAGGGAATACAGTTTTAGTCGAAGAATTAATTGAAGAAGAAAGTAATGAGAATAGTGAATTATTAAATAAAACGCTAAGAGAAATAAATTTAGACGAGTTTATACAAAATCCCCATCAGAGACCCAACCGTCCAGGTACACGTAGTCAAAAAGATATAGTTCACACCCAACTTGTCCCCGCGAAAAGAGGAAAATTAACAAAAAAAATGTCACCGCCTTCAATAGTATTAACCATTAGCGAAGCATTAAATATTATACCGAAATATTCGGGCGATACCGAAGTATATCCTTTCATCAATATTTGCGAAAAAGTCTCGGAATCAGTCGACGCTGATCATGTTCCCCTCTTAACAAAAATGATCCAAGCATCAAAATTAATAAATAGAGCTTTTAATGTGGTCCGATATCGAGAAATTACATGCTGGGAGGAAATAAAGAAAATTTTATTAGATAGTTTCGAAGCTCCCTATGCTGCTAGTAACTTACAATTGGAATTAACTTTAATTAAAATGGGAAACGGAGAATCCGTCACAAATTATAACAATCGCGTAGAAGATATATTTCAAAAACTATGTAATGCCCTTACATCAGGTGAAAACGCTGCCGATAGCGATGCCATTCGACGAAACGCATTTAAACAAGCATTAACAAGTTACATACGTGGGTTAAATAGTAATTTACAATTTAAAGTTGAAACAAAAAATCCACTAACATTAGAAATAGCTATGCAAGTAGCTATAGCCGCAGAAAAAGAAATATTAACAAATCAGGCTTTAAACGAGTTAAGTAATCTGTCGGTCAGGCCAAACGAAAGAATTAATAGGAATATAAATAGGAATAATTTTAATAATAATTATAACAACAGAGGAAATCGAACAAATTTTATGAACAATAATAACAATAATTTCGGAAATATGCAACATCGTTATAATGGTATTAATAATAATAATAATAATAATAATAATAATCCGCCTCAGTGTTATAACTGCCAAAAGATAGGACACATAGCTCGTGATTGTCGTTCGCGCCCACCGCGGAATAACTATAATAATTTTACAAGGCCACCTACAAATTATAATAATGAATCTTCACCGTTAACTTGCTCATTCTGTCAACGTATTGGTCATAACATTGAAACGTGTTATACGAAACGTAATCATGAATTAAGGAATACTAATGTGTCGGGAAACGATGGAGCACCGATCGTGAACGACGCTCTCCGACCGGTACACCATATAACGTCGCAATAATAAATGAACCCCGTGTATTTCACATAACATCGGGATTAACAAATAATCATATAACTTGTAACTCGCCCGCGTTTCTAAATGAACATGCAAAATTATTAATTGACACTGGTTCCGATTTAAATATTATTCGTATTAGTTGCTTACAACACGACGTATTGGTAGATGAACGTGCAGCGGTTAAACTTCGCGGTATAAATGATGTAATTACACAAACAATAGGAAAAATAATCATACCAATACATATAAATGAAAAAGAAATACAAACTGAATTTCAATTAGTAGGCAAGGACTTCCCAATACCGCATGAAGGCATTCTTGGCAATACATTTCACTTTCAAAATAAAACAATAATAAATAATGGAGATGGAACATTAATAATTCCCAAATTAAATAATGAAATTTGTTTTACGCTACAACCACGTACGGAAACCATGGTATCCATTCCGATAAAATTAATTAATAAAGAAAATAAAGATATATTAATTCTAAAACAGGAAATAAAAGAAAATGTATACAGTAAGTTTTATGTTCGTTTAATTTATCTAGTGTTGTATGGCTGATTAAACAAATTTTACACAGAAAACCTTTATGTCCATGTTTGGAAATTTGAGCATGTCCTACTAGTTTCCATAAATCTTTTATCCAACAATAATGCTCATTATTTTTCTCTTTAAGATACAACAAATCAATATGTTTCTCCTTCTCAATTTTAGTTATTTTAAGAGGAATAATTACTGGCTTGAACTCATCAATACAATACACATTTATAGAAATATTTAATCTATCAACTATTCTATGTATATCTGTTAATTTAACAGGGAATTCAATATCTTTGAATTCTTTATCAAACACATTTTTCCATTTTTTATATTTGGAAACTCTCTGCGGATGATGTTCAGCTGGATATAATGCAGAAAGTAAGGCCCAAAGAAAACATTTATTATCCTCATTTTCCACATTTATAACGGCATGTTTAAGTTGAATAAATTTTGGAAGTTCTATATACGAAGCACCTCTTAGAGGTATAAATTTATTGATACACAATTCCAAGGAGACAATTTTTTGAAGACACCACTGTGATTGTTTGATTTGAAACTCTTGCATTTCATTCGTTAATTTAGTTTTCATTCCAAGATAGTAATCACTTCGATCAGTCGTTTTCAATATTATTTCATTCTTTGTTTTAAAATTAGTGTCCTTATACTCCATGGTTTCTGTACCAGTAATTTTTCTCTGGTGTATACAATGCAAAATAAAATTTACTTTTAAATCATGTTATTTATTTAATCCTTCTTGAATTTTACCTAAAACTATTCTTTCTACATGACTCATAAATTTTATAGTATCTTTGAACCCGAAATTATTATTAATTGTGAATGTTTTAACTCTGCTATTAAAGGCAGTATCTTTTTCCAAGATAACAGATCGATTTTTTTTTGGATTTATTAAAGAGTTTTTCACTGAACTTAAGGAAAACTCTATGGTCTTTAGGTACTCTTTGTTTTTTAAGTTTCTTGGTTGTTATTATTGTTTTCTTACGAATCCTTGTTGTGATTGTATTATTAGGATCATTATTTTTGTGTGTTTTTGTTTGGCAATGTCTTGACCAATTTTTATAAGCAATATTTGTGTCGCAAACTACACAGTATTTAGAATGATATTTAGTATTCATATTCATATCTTCCATTTATTATACGATATATATTTTTTTTTTTGAAAAAATTTGCAATATTTTTCCCAATCATACAGTTTCCTGTGGTGATTGTCGATTTATTATACATTTGTTTTCCTTTAACTCACTGACTAATTATCGTTTGTATGACGTCATACATGACCTACTTTCATTATCATACGAATTAAATACTCAGTTGTTTTTTAATAATAATTATATAAGATTAATTATTTTTTTATTATTTATTTACTTAGCTACTATTTAAATATTAGTTTTTTAATAATATTTATATATTATAAATAATAGATGGTTTTAATAAAAATTAAAAATAATAGTATACATTTAGAACGTCACTTGGTTAATTCTGGTAATTTTTTACTAGGACTTAAGGGTTTAACATTTACTGGTTTACATAATTTAATCAGAATTGAAACAGATTGTGTAATTACAATTGGCGGTATAATAGTTACTGTGGAGCCAGGCAGATATACAATTGACCAGTTAAACAAAAAAATTAATCCTGTTGTGATAAGTCTTTCAGAGGAAAATATAGTTAAAATAACATGTAATACTTACTATCATTTAGATGAGAATTTCTGCAAATATTTGAATTTAGAGTATATAAAATTAGATTACTCAAAAATAAGCGAAAAAGAAATCAGGTATATTCCTGTTATCAGATTAGACAGAGATTGTATTATTAAAACGAAAGAATATAAACTTCAAGACAAAATAAAATTTGTAATTTTAAACACAGAATTTGTGATAACAAAAGGCATTTATTCTTTAAAAGAATTTCAACATGAGCTAAATAAAAATACCACTTATAAAAGAACAATAATTAAATTAGATGAAAATAATATTATACATTTTACTTCAAACATCTTTTATATTCGAAGATTATTTAAAAGAGATTTTAGGAGTGGAAAATTACCAATATGAATTACGACACTCTGATGTAGAAATCACTCATATTGGTAATAAAACATCAAAATTTATGAACAATAAAATGTGGATATTAGGGGGAAATATTTATATGGATAACACTGAATACAATATAAAATCTGATTATTATACAATAGAAGAATTAAATAAAATTATACCAACAAATATGAAAATATCTCTTTTAAATAATTATACCATATTAATTGAATCTGATAAATATTTCGAACTTGATGAAAATTTAAACAAATGTTTTGGAATAAATAAGAAAATTTTTTCTATAAGGTCATATAAAGTTTTATCACCTATATATGAAAACATAATTATTACACCTTTAGAAATTCATTGCAACATAATTGAAAAATCGTTCTCCTCTGTTAATGATATTCACCATGTAGAGGAAGAACTTTTATTCGTGTTTTTATTTGATTCTAATAAAATATTTGTAAGACCAGAGAAAATATTTTATGTTCCTGTAAGCTTAAAAACAATTAAAACTATAAACATCAGTATTATCGATCAAAATGGAAACGAATTTATCCTACTCAAAGATCCAATTTTTTATCTCGATTTATTAGACCTCAACAGAAAAAATAGTTAACCAATCCTGAAAATCTTCTGCTTCATTTTAGTCTTTAAAACTAATGAATATAAACCTGGTTGCCAATATTCTAACCAACCCGGATGAAAAATCCGGGTTAAAAATTTTTTCAAAAAAATTAAAAAAATGTATAATAAATGGAAAACTATAAAACACTTTTAAATTCAAACACATACTTCATCTCATTAAAAACCTAGGAACCCGGAAAAAAATATAAGGTAACAAAATTCTAAATTGTTATGACAAAGTATGGGCAAAAATTATTAGTAATTTTAGATAATAATTTAAAAGTAATTTTACCAGACCACTTTTCTAAAAAATTTACAGTTAATGATATTGAAGAATTGAACTCAAATCCAGTGAAGTTCTCTTTAATTTATAAAGGTTTGGAAAAATTGAGTAATGGTTACTCAAAACATTTAGTCATTTTTGAGTAAAATACCCCTTTGTTTATATACTCTTTTAAATATTCTTGGAATATTTAAAAACTCTATAATAAATATGAAAAAATATATTTTCAAGCTTTATCCTTTTGAAACCGAAACTCTAAATAAAAATGCTATTAATTTATAATTTAATATAAAAAATAAAATTATTAATTTAAAAATTTATTTCGACTCATATGGAGAATTTAATCCACCTACAGAACTTGTTAAATATTTAGGGAAAAAAACCTACTAATATCAACGAATATATACCAAGATGATAATGATCCACCTATTTGTGGTCATTTGTGTTTGGAATTTATAAAAAATTATAATAAAATGTATTGTTAATTTTAAAGAGAAAATCTTTAAAATTGTTATACTGTTACAAACTAATGAATATAAACCTGGTTGTCAATATTTTAACCAACCCGGATTTTTTGCCTGGTTGAAGATTTCTTTTTTAACCCGGATTTTTTGCCTGGTTTAGGATTTCTTTTTTTACCCGGATTTTTTTGCCTGGTTTAAGATTTCTTTTTTAACCCGGATTTTTGCCTGGTTTAAAATTTCTTTTTTAACCCGGATTTTTTGCCTGGTTTAAGATTTCTTTTTTAACCCGGATTTTTCGCCTGGTTTAGAATTTCTTTTTTAACCCAGATTTTTCGCCTGGTTTAAGATTTCTTTTTTAACCCGGATTTTCTGCCTGGTTTAAGATTTCTTTTTCAAACCGGATTTTTCGCCTGGTTTAGAATTTTTGTTAAAAAAAAAAAAAAAATATATGAATAATAAATGGAAAAAATTTTTGAAAAGTATGATGATAATATTATCCGGGCTGAATATAGAGATTTCAACCCAACTTCTGTGTTAAACCTTAATACTGAAAATAGGAAGACAATTTTCTCAATAGATGGAAGTGATTGTTTTCTAGACTTAAAATCCACAAAATTTAACATTTCCGGAAAAGTTGTACAACTAGACGATACTGAATATCCACTTAATAGCAATATAAAATTAGAGAATGGTTTTCCAACAAACTATTTTCCAACATCCAACTGAAAAAACATGGAACATTACTTGAGGAAATCGAAAACACTGGTATAACAAGTAATATGAAAGGGGTTGTTGGTTTTGCTTTAAATAATAACCATGGTCCTACTATAAACTCAGGATATCAATCGAGATTTAAAGGAGGGGTAAAATTTAATGTTTATGGCAATTTGTCTGATTTCGGTTTGGGTTTCTTTGAGGATATAACACATCCACTTAACAAAGGAGACATTCAATTAGAGTTTACTCGAAATCATGACCATGATGCATTATTCAAAGAAGAAAATTCTGATAAAAAAATGCCAACAGATGGAAAAATTATTATTGAAGATTTCAGGATTAGTTTTCGTGTAGTAAAATATGATAGTATGAGTAAAACCCTCTTAATAAATGAATTGGTTGAATTATCAGAAAAAAATAATTATTTCTTGGATTTTAAAACTTTTAAATGTATTGAAGTGAGAAAATTGAGTGGAAAGAAGTGTACTCTTGATATTACAAACATGTATAGAAATTATCATGATCCTTTATTTGGGATTGTAGGTTTACAAACAAACAGAAATACTCAACTAAAAGAATCAAGTAATTTTGATCACTGTAATGTTAGAAATATTTACTTTGAAATATACGGAGAAAAATATCCAGAAGAGATGTTGAATATCGATTTCAAAAACGATAAATTTGGCAATATTTACGATATGCTTGGAGACTACAAAAAAGTTTTTTACAAAACATACCGAGAACTCCCTCTAATCTACACAGATCCAGAACAGTTTAAGAATTCTAAACCTTTATTCGTTATAAATCTGACTAGACAACATGTGAGTATATCAGGTTCTAAACACCCAGTCATTTTGAATATTGATTTTGATGGAGATGTATCAGATGGTACTGTTTGCTATATTTGTCTAGTTTCAAGTAACAAATTTGTATACGATATTATACAAAACTCAATTAGAGAAATTCGATAAAATTTAAGATTGTCTATTATAAAATGGATGGTATTTTAAAAGAAATATATACATTGTCTGAAATGTAAGAAAAAACAAAAAATATCGATGCAAAAAAAGTTCAAACGAATAATGGTAGGTGGAGAATCTCAGCAAAATGTGTTGAATGTAACACAAATAAAAGTAAACTTATTCAACCTCTTAAAGATGAAGAAAAAGTTAAAAACAACCAAAAAATAAAGACAAAGGATAAACTTCCAATAGCTCAAGAACTTCACAAACCTGTAAGGAAACGATTTCCGAAAAGAAAAATATTTACAAAGGGTATTGATGATCTATGGGCTGCTGATCTAGTTATAATGAAAAACTATGAGAAAGAAAACGATAATTATTCTTATATGTTAAATGTAATTGATACTTTTTCCAAATTTGCTTGGTCTTATCCACCTTAAAAAGAAAGACGGGAAAAGTGTATCCAAAGCTTTTGAAAAAATATTAAAGGAAGCTAAAATACAAAACCATAACCCTCCAGTTTTACTCCATACCGATAAAGGACTAGAATTTGAAAATAAATTGTTTAAAGAAATGTTAAAAAAATATGAGATTAAAATGTATCATACTCAAAATGAAGAGAAATCATCAATAATCGAACGATTTAATAGAACACTCAACGGAAAGATGAGAATACATTTCGAAGTACAAAACAATAAAAAATGGATACATACTTTACAATCCTTGTTGTATGAATATAATTTTAAAGACATTCATAGAACTATTGGAATGAAACCTTGTGAAGTCAAAAAGAGTAATGAGTGTGAGGTTTTAAGAAAGGTATTCTCTGAGAATAATTCGAAACAGAAAATTAAATCTTAAGTTGGAGACAGGGTTCGAATTACCAGATTTAAACAAAAATTTGCCAATAAATATGATCCTAATTGGACTCGTGAAATATTTATAATAAACGAAATTGTGTACAAATCTCCTATAACTTATAAAATAAATGATATTGATGGTGAAATTATTGAGGGGACTTTTTATACAGGGGAACTCCAGAAATCTAAATTTTAATTTTTATGTTGAATTTCAACATAAAAATTTTATTATTTTAAAAACATTCTGAAATAATTATGTTAAATAATTAGAGAAAAATAAACTAAGTTAAAAAGACCTCAGACCATAATTTAAATATTTTTTTAAAAAACTAAGTGAAAAAGTTCAACAATTTGTTCTAAGTGAAAAATACCAACTAATTTGTTTTAAGTGAAAAATACCAATTAATTTGTTTTAAGTGAAAAATATCAATAAATTAGTTTTAAGTGAAAAATATCAATAAATTAGTTTCAACTGAAAAAGATCAATAAATATCAAAAGTGGGCCAGGATCGGCATATATATACTACTTAGTCACATGAATTTCAAAAAACACAAAGTTTGTGTTAAAAAGATGAAACTGTAGTAAGTGAAATAATAGATACAACAAAAACATGTGAAAAGCCCAAGGTTCATCAACAATCAATTCAAATAGAACGTGAACAAACTACTAAAGCCGAAATAATTTGGAGTCTTCATGTTATCTCATCCCATATGTCTATGTCAGCTGGTGGTAAAAGCATTGTAGCGATGAAAAGTATGTTTGAGGATAGTAATACTGCAAAAAATATATGCTTACAGAGAACTAAATTGACCTATTTAATAAATTGTGGTCTTGCTCGGTACTTTAGTTCAGAATTACATGATTTACTCGTAGAGTGTGACTATTATAGTATTGCCTTTGATGAATCCTTAAATAAAATCTGTCAAAAGGAACAGATGGATATCCATGTACGTTTTTGGAATGAAAAAGAGAATGGGGTAGTATCTCGATATTTAACCTCAGTGTTTTTGGGTCATTCTACAGCACTGGACTTGGTTGAAGCATTAGAAAAGGCAATTAATAAACTAAACACAAGAAGAATTTTACAAATATCAATGGATGGCCCAAATGTAAATCACAAAATGCTACGAGATTTTAAAGAATAATTAGAAGAGATACATGATCCAATAGATCCACATATTATTGATATTGGTAGCTGTGGGCTCCATACAATGCATAACTCTTTTAAAAATGCAATCAAAATAAATGATTGGAAAATTGTTGAGTTTCTTAGAGCAATCTATAATGTCTTCAAAGATGTACCTGCAAGACGTGCTGATTATATTCATTACTCAGGTGGAACAGTATATCCCAAAAAGTTTTGTGCTGTGCGCTGGTTGCAAAATGTTGAAGTTTCTGAGCGAGCTATTGATATATTACCCTATTTAAGAAAATATGTTAATGGAGTTAAAAATACAAATAGAATGCCAACATCATATAGTTACAAAATGATGGTATCTTGTTTAGATGAACAATTTTTACAAGCTCGTTTAGTATTTTTTCAGACATTAGCACTAGATGTTGAACCATTTTTGAAATCATTTCAATCGGATGAACCTTTTGTGCCATATCTTTATACAGATTTGATCAATGTTTTAAAGATGGTATTTTCAAGATTTATTAAACAAGAAGTACTAGACAAATATACTGATATTTCTAAAATTGACATTTTAAATAAAGATAATAATATTGGAGCAAAGAAAATTAATTTGGGATTCTTAACGCGTGCTGCTATTCGAACAATTGTGGCCAACGATAAAGAGATGTACATGTTTAGAACCGAATTTTTAAATATCCTACAAACTTTCCGTCAAAAGCTTCTTAAAAAGTAAGACTTATTATTTTTAGTTACTCATTACACATTAGATTCTGAAAAAAAATAATTATTTTTATTTTGTTTTTGAATATGATAAATTATGCATTTTAGATCTCCTTTAAAGTTTAAGTTGGTGAAAGCACTTACGTTTTGTGACCCAAATGTTATTTCATCTTCAAGAGGACGTGTTTCATTGATTCGCTTAAAAACAACTATATCACACATGATTGAAAATCGATGGATATACGGAAACAAAGCAGATTTGATTGAGAGAGGTTTCATTAATCTCTTTTCAAATGAGGCATTTCGCGAAAGAGCTAAATGCTTTGTAAAAATAAAACTAGATTAGATCATTTTTGGCGAAATATATGTCTAGAATATGAAGAAATGACCGATGTTCAAATGGATTTATTGAAAAAAGTTAGTTAAATAAATATGTTAGAAAAAGTATAGTAAGGGCCGTTCTTACAATGTCCGGTTAAATGTCTGGTAAAGTGGCGGTTACTTAACCGAAACATTACCAGATAAGTCCCGGTTACCGCTATCTGTTCTTACAACCTCTGGTTAATCAATGTTTAACTAACCGACAGTTTAACAGTAAGGCATCAGCTAGTGAAACATTTTCTTTATTGGCTGAAAAGAAATTAGAATTGGTTGAATTACAAAAATCAATTTTACTCAAAGAAGAGATTTTGTTGGATGAAAAAATAGTTTTTCTTAAAGCTAAAAATAAACTTAAGTTAGAATCGTTACAATTAGATATCTCTGAGAAAAAACAAAAGTTGAAAAAAAAATACATAATTCCTGATATATAATGTAATTACTTTTATAACTTATTACTTTCCTGTAAATATGTTTTGATTAAAAAGCTTAAGGGAAAAACAAGACTATTAATTTAAGTAAAACAAATTTGATTTGTTTTAATTTTTTTTTTTACAAATATTTAAATGTTATTATTTTTATTATGTAGGTACATAATATAAATATTTAATTTTGTTACAATTATTTTTTAATTATTATTATCATAAACATCACATTTTTTTATTTCAGGGACATATTCATATTTAATGTTGTTTCATATATTATTTATATATTATTATTATTATAAACGTTACATTTTGTTATTATTATTATTTACAAATGACATTATATTTTGTTATATATATATAAAATAAATATTAAAGATGTGAAAAGTATTCATCTATTAATTGATGTCGTGCATTTCCTTCATCAATATGGTGTTCTATTAAGTTCATATTTCCATTATCTGGTAAATCTAACTCTAGTAGTTCTGGTGGGTCAGTATCATTATTATCGATAGCTATGTTGTGTAAAACACAACAGGCTACAATAACTGCTTGAGTTGTTTGTAATTTTAACCGTGATCCAAAAGATTATAGTGGAAATCTTCGTTTTAGAACACCATAAGACCTTTCGACAGAATTCCTAGTCCTAATAATTGACTCATTACATAGTTCTTCAATGGCGTTTCTTAGATTTATAAAAGGTGTAACAATATGTAATGAATTTGCATAGCCACTGTCAGCTACAATCAAACTGTTTCCCCATTCAGCACTGTTTAATTTGTTAAAAACCCTTGATTTTTTCTATATTGTATAGTCATGACATGATCCTGGCCAGCGTGCTACAACATCCATGATTTTTAAGTCAGGACATGATACAGTTTGTACATTCAATGAAAAGTATCCTTTTCGGTTTCTGAAGTATTCAGCGTTGGGTCCACCTATATTAACATGTTAATAATTGTTATTTATACAACATCCACACTATAAAATTTCATTATCTGTTACCATTTTTCAGGAAAAATTTTATGAATATAAAAACTACCTACACTTTATTAATGCAAAAATATACAATTTTTTTAACTTGTTAGTTTAAAAATGTTAATATTTTATTTTAAAAAGTTTCTTATAATTAATAATTAACATAGCTACTTTGTTGTTTCTACAACAATTTAACAACACAGTTATTAAATATATATATATAAACATTAAGATGATCAAAGTAATATAGATATTATGAATAAATGATAACAGATACCTAATAAAAAATATTTAAACATTATATTACCTGGATTTTGAATTTTTATATGAGTGCAATCAATTGCCCCAATTGTCCTAGGAAATTTAGCAATTTGATAAAAACGTTTTTGCATTGTAGGTATTTCACTTTCAGTTGGCATTTTAACAAAAGTAGGTCTAAGCTTTGCAATGGCAATACTGACGTCACGTACAATTAGAGATGCAGTGGTCTTGCTAACTCCAATAAAATCTCTAGCAGTAATAAGGAAATTTCCTGTTGCATAAAATCTTAGAGCCAAAAGTAATTTTTCAATGGACCTCAAAGCACGATTTCTAAAATTGAAAAATAACATTTCAATTTAGAACAGATGATAGGCAGGTAGTAGGCAATAGGCATATCGTTATAAAATTATTTAAATTTACCTGTCAGATTGTGAAGATATTTGATCATTTATAAATCCCAACACTTGCATAACTACATCCTTTGAAATTCTGACCCTTGCACGAAAATCATCGTCCCAGATGTTCATATGATCGACTCGAACCCTAATTGTGTAAACACGACGTCGGTAGTTAAGTCGACGATTTCCTGGTCATCGTCGTCAATTAAATCCATATTATAAAATTGTGTTATAAAAAAACCTTGATTGACAAAAACGATAATCGGTTGATAATAAATTTATTCGTTGAATTAATCTTTATTCGATAGAAAAAGTACCGGATAACTATTCCATGATTTATCCATCGAATAAACACTATCTGGACATTGAAAAACTGATAAAAATTAATTTTTCCTTATCTGCCGAATAATTCAAGCTATCTGGTGGATAAAATATAATGAAAAACCGGGCCTTAATCGAATATTTCGATGTTCTTCTTGCGTGCCGAATATTAAATGTGACACGGAACGAAATAAACAATTTCCATCGCCTGGTATTGGAATTAATTGATATTCCATTTTAAATAATAATAATAAAATAAAATAATAATTAAATAATAATAATATTTTTGTTTGAGTTTTTCGACGACGATTCAGACGATGACACTACGACGATAACACAACAGTAACAGTGCACAATGCGTCAATGCCACATATGAAATAATACATCGCTGCCGACGCGTGACGACGACACTACGACAGTACTGCAGCAGACGTAGGAGTAGTGGGGGGTTCTAAAGATGTGTGTGTGTGTGTGTGTGTGTGTGTGTGTGTGTGTGTGTGTGCACGCCGCACGGCAAGCAACGCGCATCGCTATGTAACAATACGGCAAACTTTATGCTTCTAAAATCTATTTAAATAATAATTTTTTTGGAATTTTCTCTTTTGATGGCTCATCTACACACCAAGTACTTTCGTTTAAAAAAAAATTGTGAAAATCGGCCCGGTAGAACTTCAGATATAACTGTCACAAGAAATCGCCTCACGTTTTAATAATATATAAAGATATTTAAAAAACCGTGAATCTGATATTTTCGCCTATCAATTAAATTATTTAGTTTTTCTTTATTTTCAGAGAAAACAATAGACTTTGGTAAAATATTGTAATATAGTTACTTATAGAAATTGTATTTTCTTTAGTAAAGCTCTTTTGTAATTTTTTCATAACTACAACAGTTTTAGAGTAAAATACAGAAAACCGTAAAACTACCCTATTTAGCCATTTTCAACCCTCTTGAGGCACGGGAAGGGGGTGATTCATCATCACCAAATTTAACGTAAATTATTTTTATATATCAAACAAAATGAGGGAGTCCTAGCATCAAATTTTTACAGTTGAAATTTTAGGACCACCCTAATATATTTATATATATAGTCGTTCAGAATAAGAAACGTAGACGGCAGCCGACTACTGCACATGGGCGTGGCCTCACTACGCATATCGAGCTTTGGCACCGTCACCAGCGAGAGCGTCGCCTCATTCTATTGTTGACCAGTAACGCAAACAAATAACTTAAAATGCATTGTTTACATTATTTTCGTTACTAATACGGTGATAACGGTCGTATAAAGGTTTATAGATTATAAAGGTTATCTCAACTCGGTAATGTCAAATTTTAGTGATGGTGGCACAAGTGGGGATGGGTACAGTTCGGCACCGTGATAAGAGTTCGGCCCAGTAATAAGGAATTTTAGGTTTTTAAGAGTTCGAACACTAACCTCAAAATACAAAAATTCAAATTATTACCAACCATTCGACTTTGTAAATAGTTCCACTACGATTTTTGTGTATATAAATTTCTCAGCCTGGTCCCAAGAGCCAGATACATTATTTATCCGTCCGTTAAAATTTTAAATAGTAAATAACCGTCTATAATAACTTTAACGGTCATTTTACGTTTGTCGCTCTTATTAGGAAGTTGGTACTTGGTTCATCTTAACGTAAGTACAACTTATATTTTTTAATTTTTTCCTTAATAATATGTTCTTAGATGAATTGTTTCTAATATAATAAATTACCTTATTGTTTATAAGATATTAATTAAATATGCACTCCTAATTAATAAGTTTTTCGACTAGGAAGTACTACATTTTACTCATTGACATAACTATAGACCCAAATACTACATTTTTATAAAACAATTTTCAACATAAATATTTAGTATTTATTTGTATTTTGTATATTAACAGCTTATTTATCACTAACTTATAAAGTAAATAATTTCCTTATTTTTACAATGTAAATAATATAATACTTTACATGTTACAAATAACACTTCAAATTTCCATTAGGTCTTAAATTTAAAATTAACCCTCATAGCTTTTATAATCTTTATCATCTTAAAAAAACTATTATTATCATTATTATTATAACGTAGCTTAGCATAAGTTTATCCAAATGCATTAAATATAAAATATATTGTCATTCTATTGTTTTAAATCAAAAATTATTTTTCATGCTCTGTTGCTCATTATCTTTTTACTTATATTCTTTAAAATGTATTAACCAACATTATTATTTATATTAATTAATTGTTGTTATTATATTGTTTAGACTTTCAAATATTTATATTGTATAACTTATTATTGTAAATATTTTTATGAACTCACACAGCCAATGGCTTAGAAGTGTCTAACTAGGTACTGCAATGTTAATTTTGTTTCTCTTATAAACTGTTAAACTATATTTGGGAAATAAAAAAATAAATATTATTATTGTTATTTTATTTTGATTAATAAAGATCATGATGTATTTTAAAACTATCACTGATCACTTAGTTTTTCTATTATCACTATCTAAATTAAATACCAGTGCTTTTGGTCATCATAACTTGAACAGAATTCTGCAGATTAATTGTTACAAGGTTTAAAATATTCTTATTTTCTATAATTACAGATTTGAAAATACTGAATGCTGCTTACAAAAATCTTTCAAATATATTGAATGCAGTAAAAGCCTTGGATCTTCTTGTGGTGGTCATTGGTTGATGATAGCTATTTTGATGACACATCCTGGAAATTAACCATAACCATAACTTTTGTCTTTTTTATTAAACAGTTACACATATTTTGATGAATATTTTAATAATTATACTGTTATTCTGTTTAGGAAAATTAAATATGTCTGGATATTGCATGGCAGGAAGAATGTGCAATGTTGTTGAGTCAAATATTTATAAAGCATATCAAATAACTTAAAACTTTTTCTTATTAATCATTCATAAATTATTAATTGTGGAAGATACTAAAAATAAGATTAATAATTAATCTCTATTTTTATTACCTAAATTATGTAGGTGTTCTAACTGAAATGGCTTCAGTTTATGTAAAGTGAATAATTATTAATGAATTATTTTAACAATTGTTAATATTATGTAAATGTAACAAAAAAATAATTATATTAATTAGATATTTTATTATATCTGTGAATAACTGTGATACTAATATAAATTTTTTAATTTATTATATAGACTGTTATATCTGCTATTTACCTGCCATTTACTTGCCACTTACCTACGAGAAAAAAAAAACGGTTTTTTTTAAGACCAACCTCTGCGATTTTACTGTAAGTAAAAGAAAAACGGTTTTTCTCAAGACCAACCTCTGCGATTTGCCCATAAGTATATTATAAATATAAAAAAAGGTTTTTCTTAAGACCAACCAACTTTATATTTATACATATATTTCTTTTGTTTGTTTAATATTTTTTTAAGTTTTGTGTAGCATTGTTAAAATGGCATTGAGAGACCACGACTACGTCATTCCAGCCAATCATGAAGAAGTTCCAAATCTCAACCTCTTCCTACAAGATCACACCTATGCCCAACGTCCTGTCATTCAGATTCAAGAACAACAAGAAGGAGAAGTTCAACCACAAGAAGAAGGAGAAGTTCAACCACAAGAAGAACAAGACAAGATCAACCACAAGAAGAAGAACAACAACAAGAAGAAGAACAACAACAAGATCAACCACAAGCAAGAACTTATAGGACAATCCCTGGCATTCGGCTCAACTCAAAATTTTATGTTGATAATTTTGGATATAAATATTATAAAAAAAAGTTACTCGTCAATAGAATAACTTTGGTTTGTGAGCGACAAAAAAATCCCAATCGTCCTAGATGTCATGGTTCAGCATCTATCAGTAGAAACGAGATGGACAACCAAATTTTGATTGTAGTTCCACACAATCATGAGCCGAATGAAATTGACTTAAATGTGCCATTCCTGAGGAATGTTCTAGGTGAAAGAGCTATTGATCGGACAATCACAACCCCATCAATTCGAGGTCTCTATAATAGCGAAATATTTAAGTAAGTTAATTAACCTAATTATTGTGGTGAAATACAAAAACATAAATTATGCTATTTATATGATAATTTTTTTTAACTTTATATATAATACATTCCTCCAGACACAAGCCAGAACAAAAAGAATGAGACTATCGAAACACCCACAATTACCTCAGGACATGCACGATCTTGCAGAAATGTTGAGAGACCCCCGGAATGCAAATTACGCCTCAACATTTCAAATTCCACGACAGTGTAACATCAATTCTTAAGAACAAAATTAGTAAGTGTCATTAATATTTGTATTTAATTTAATAAATATATTTTTTTCTATTTGCTCTATCTTTTTATTATTGATTTCATAAGCTTAGCCTGGTGTAAAATTTATTTAACACCATTATAGAGATTAGGTTAATGTTTGAATAGTAGTTGTGTTGTGAATATTTTTGCTTTGTTAATGGTGTGCATGGTACCATGCTTGTTGTTAAATACGTGTTGCTTTTAAAAGTATCTCTAGCATGGCAAATTGTTTTAAATTATAATTTTTGTCAATAATATTATATTTTTAATAATAAATATTAATATTTATGTTTATTTATATTTTAAACAGAAAGACTGACTATTGTGGAAAATCAGTTCTTTGTAGAATTTCAACAAAGCATCAATAATCTCACGGTAATTATTTTCAATATTTGAAAATAACATAATCGCTGTTTTGATTGCGGTTGAATAGTGGTCAACTGTATGTATTAATTTTTTTTAGATCAGAGATGGCACTTCCAGATCTGAAAGAGAAAATTCGACAAGAATTATTGCAGAATCTGTTCAGCAACTAAACAGAGACGGTGATCTATTGATGTTTTTGAGGAGGACTGGCCATCGAAATGATGGCTATGTTCAACAACAAATTGGAGCCTATCCCTGTGTAGGTTGTAAACACTGTACATATTTAAATTTACTTTTCTACTTGTCCACTTACAAAAAAATAAATCAGCTATGTCATTAATTGTACTTATCGTTGTAGGAGGTCTGGCTATTGTTAGTTCCGGATCAATTAAACAGCCCATTTTTCACTGACCAATCTATTCACACAAACACATATACTCATATTATACACACCTTACACATCATTACACTACAGCTCACTAGTATTTGCGCGGCGTTGAACTATAACACTTACACATAAAACATACAGGTTGGTTGGTGTTTGATATGGTGCGTGTTAACATTTTATTGCTGGGGTTGCGCGGTGCTTACCATTATCCCCATGAAACTGTTGAAGAAGTTAAGAAATAAATAATATTATACAAAATTACCTTAAGATCAACTTACTATACATCATGTTATTTAAAATAAATGTATTAATTTTTACAGAGAACATCAATGCATTGAAGAATTCAAACAGTGAAGAAACTGAAATATTCTCAAATAATTTTAGTCATATTTTTTAGTCCTGATGTTTTGAATCGCAAATACTGCAGATATCCAGCGAAAGGCATCTAAAGATAAATTTGTTCAACTATATTAATAAACAATAATTGCACTTGTTGCTTCCTAGCATCACAATGTTAATCTCACTATAGGTATCTTGTTAATGATGTTTTAGAGAAAACTATTTCTTGGCTCAATGATTGGGAAATCAATGTTATATGGGTTATGTGTCGCTATGGATTCAACAAATTATTTATTGCAAACGTGTGGTTTTAAATGTGTCAACAAAACAAGATAAAACAAAATTTTTTAGAGGTAAAATAACTTTTCAATAGTTATTATAAATTCAAAATTATTAATGTTTATACTTTCAATTGTAGCATTCTTTTGGTACACTATGCCAACCTATTGGTCCAAATGATCAACCTACATCCCTCTTACAAGTTTACAAACTACTGCTGGTTTATTTAACAATAAAGACCCCTAAGACAAGAAACTGCCAAATTCTTAAAATATTATGTTACAATGAAGATGAAACAATTTATATTAGTACAAAACCAAAAAACCGTTAATTGCTGTAAACATTATCAAACTATTAAGAACTATATTTCTGTTGAATTATTTTATTTAGTAAAACATAAAAAATTTTCAAAAATATAATAGTTATTAAGAGAAATATTGTATAATTAAGAAGGTAACATACCTACTACATTGTTTTTAAAATATGATTTGAAAATTAAAAAATAATGTTTTTTTTATTAATATTAAAAGTGAATGGCCATAAAAAAACTGTTTAAGTATTTTTAAATAACAATATGAATGTGAATCACATACTTTTTGCTTCTGAATGGCTTTATAACCCCTAACATTCTACAGGTGAACTGACACATTTATGATATAAAGTAAGGTTTATAAGTAAGAATCATTAAACTTTTAAACACATCAATGAAAAGCTTACAAAACATGCTGTGGCCCATATGGATTGCCCACTGAAATAATCAACGTATTGATGAGAATTCTTGTTTCAATTTCTCAATCTTTAGGTATAAAAATTGAAGTATATATATATATTTTAGATTCTGAACGAAGTGATGAATGTATTGATTTTACAATGATGTGTGTTTTTTTTTTTGTTTTTGTGTCTGTGTACAGCATAACTAGTCAAAATAATGCTCCAATTTAAAACTATGGGGGGGTCCGATGTAAAAGTGAATATCCTTGGTGCATTATAGAGGTAAAAAGTTAACATTTTCCAACAGCTTTCAAAAAAATTTGCAAGTAATTTTGAAGTTGAAAAATCATAAAATTTTTTGTGTTCATAATTAAGGATTAAAATTATAACACTAAGTTTTCCTTCAAGTAGCTATAGAGAAAACTCATAACATCATTATAGGAACATTTTATGTGCGTTTGAATTAAAAATTTTTACGAAATAGCGTAACGACAACAATTTATCCCAATCGATTTTAAATATTTGTTATTATTCAAAAAGTATAAGTCGCAGATACTTGAAAATTTTACCAGTTATTAAGATTCGCGTTTTGTTTACGTGATTTAATTTTTAAAATATTTTGCATTTTTTTGACCTATTTATAGACAACTGAAATTTTTAATTTTTCTAAAAAAATATTTTTGAAGTGAAAATTTAATACTAAGTTCCTCATAAGTTATTCTTATAGTGATTAAAAAAGAATACATAGGCACAAATTTTTTTTATTAGCATTTGAAGTTCAAATATTGACCAAAATTCGTCAAAACTATGAATATTTGCAAATTATTTTGTAGGTATAATTCATAAAAAATAAAAATTTTTGTTTAAGTAGCTAAGAAGTAAGAGTTAAAAATTTAATACGAGATTTTCCGTAAGTTTAGATTATAAGAATTATAATAGAACTTAAATTTTGATGTATTCAGGCCATTAAAACATAAACCACCTTTTTCACCAACCACTGAAAATTATATCCTAGGCTGACAAATCATCTTCGTTCAGAATCGTTTTTCGTATAAAATGATAATTATCATTGGATTCAAATTTAACCCTCCTATAATATATAATAGTGATCCACACGGCACTTAATGTACAGCAGAGCGGTACCCACTTGCCAACTTTTTTTTTATTATAATCAATTTGAAAATTTTTGAGGTTTTGATGAATGTTGTCAAATTTGAACCTTAAATATTATTTATAAAAAATTATAAATAAACAACAAAAGTTTTTTTAACATTTGTAATCTGTGTCTCGGTTCAATTTCAAAAATATTAATGAACATAACAGCTACCAGGCTATCTGACTTTTTCCACCATCATTAATTTTTAAGTATGAATTATTGGTTGATTCTTCTATTCCTCTGTCTCTATGATACAATTTATTTTATCATACAGTACAAGTGTACAACTTAAATAATGAACGCAATAGGAATGCATTTTATTTCTTTGGCATACAATTTTGAAAGTATTTTGTATAAACAACTCTACCACACATAATATTTTCGCGATTCACTATTTTCCTCGTAATTCATTATCTTCTTGAAGAATAAATAAAAATATATAAAATTGTTCAACTGACCAAATTTTTGTTATTACATTTTCTACCAAATCTAACTCCAAAATTGAATTTTTTAACATTGTCTCCATCAACCTAAAATCTTCAAGGATCGACGCAGTTGCGTCCCAAGATGATTTTCCAATTACTAAGAATATTTTAGCTTAACTTTTTGAACGGTAAATATTGTTTTAAATGTAAATTATTCAAAACAAAAAATTGGAGGGAAGTTTTGTTTTAGCAATTTCTCAATGTTAAAATTGAAATTCAACACTTTCGAGAACAGAAATTTGATCTTGAGGTGTCACTGCGTCGAACTTTGAATATTTCAAGATAACACGATCAATGTTATAGAAGTTAGTATTTCTGAAAGTTGAATCTCAAAACTCGTCAATGAGTCTCGTATATTAAGATTGAATTGACCTATAAGTGTATATAGGTTTTTATATTTTATTCTTCTATATACCTATTAATTTACAATAATAAATGAAAATAACTTACCAAAAAATTACAATAACTTACTAAATAGTAAATATAAACAAATAGTTCAAGATAATTATTACTTAAAACGTTAAACGGACGTACCTATACCATAAGGAAACATATGGTTATACGAAAAATAACTTAATGTGTTATTCAACTTTTTGCGTCTCAGATTACGGGTGAAATAATGGTCGTACACACTTCGACCATAGACCTTTTTTGAATCGTCATACGCCAAAATATTAGTATCTCGAGTTTCATAGTGATCAAACGAAAATTCAAAATTCAAAAAACACGTTACTACGTAATTTTCTAAGTACAAAAACATACGAAAAATCATAACTCCCAAACCAAAAGTCAGATAACCTCAATTTTGGTACCCATCGATCCGGCACAAAGTCCTCTATAACATTCATCTACAAAAACGGTTTGTAGCACGCAAATATTAGCGCCCCTGCCAAAAAAACTAAAAAAACGTAAATTTTAAACTTTCAAAGCCCCAAAATAAAGGGAAAAACGATTCCTACGGTCTCGACACAAGACGCCAAATTTAATAACCGACCTTCAAACTATCCGATTCCCGAGTTTCAGAAACATCGTACCTACATAAATTAAACATTTTCGAAAATACACCTAGGGGGGGTGTTCAAAGACCCCCAAATTCGGAAATGCGTCTTAGGAGAGCCTAAACCAAAACGTTTGGTGAAGAAATGGTCCCCCTAAGTTGAAACCTGTCTGAAAAATACTAGATTGTCTAGACAGTAGACTACCTACTTATTTGTGTATTTATAATTTATATTATATTAAAATACAGTATTTGTTAACAAGGTGATTTGTTTTGAATGAAGGAAAACGATTTTTGCCAACCGACAACTGAGATTTTCTTTTACATTTTAAACGAAAGGTAAATAAGAATGTTTGCTTTGGATGAAAGACTTTGTATTTTAACAAGCTGCAAATGGTATTGTGACTGAAATTTTAATCTCTGTACTTGACTATTTTATATTTTTATGCGGTTGTATCTTTATTTTTTTGTACATACATAATAACTTAATTTATAACAAGTCTCAAAACCTTTAACGCTGAACAACAGGTATAGTAATTACAAAATAACAAGGGTAAATATTATGTTTTCTATTCGGAATTATTGTGGTCGTCCATTTGCGGACGAGATTAATCACACATAGGAGAACGAGAAATTGTGAAACCAAAACTATATCGGTAGAGAAATGTATGAGGATTCTATTTAAGTGGTCAGTGTAACAAATTTTCCAGTAGTTAAATAGATAGCTTTCAATAAGCATAAAAAAACCAAAAAACAATACAAAATTTGCTTTATCAATTATTATTGATTATAGATTTTATATATGGTTTATAAAACTGTATTTACAACAAAACATATTACAAATAACTGTTGAACTAAAAATTAATATCATTATACCATATTTAACATTTGTTGCATCATATAGGTAGTTATTGGCAAAAACATGTTAAAATTAATAAATAAAATTTATAACTTAAAAATAGAGGTCGATTTGTTCTCCTAGGGATGCTACACTAGGATCAGTTTTTCAATTTTCAAAAAAGTCATTATTTAAAACTTTTATTTTTT
Organism: Therioaphis trifolii; assembly: GCA_027580255.1. Lineage (NCBI taxonomy): Eukaryota > Metazoa > Arthropoda > Insecta > Hemiptera > Aphididae > Therioaphis > Therioaphis trifolii. The sequence goes on along the minus strand of CM050405.1, from coordinate 83,144,369 downwards.
AAAAGCCATTTGACATATACAATATTTTTAAAGAACCTAAAAAACACGTTTTTGAAAAATCTAAATTATAGAACGTATGAAGTTTCCTATGGGGATCAATTTTATCTCTTATGCTTTTCGTCCTATCTCTCACCGTTTTCCCGGGAAACAGCTGGTAAACATGATTTTCAAAATTTGGAAATTGTCCGTTTTCACTGTAAACCGATGGCCGAACGAACATTTTGCATAGAGGTCGATTTGTTCTCCTAGGGATGCTACACTAGGATCAGTTTTTCAATTTTCAAAAAAGTCATTATTTAAAACTTTTATTTTTTAAAAGCCATTTGACGTATACGATGTTTTTAAAAAACCTAAAAAACACGTTTTTGAAATATCTAAATTATAGAATGTATGAAGTTCCCTATGGGAATTAATTTTATCTCTTATGCTTTTCGTCCTATCTCTCACGGTTTTCTCGGGAAACAGCTCGTTAGCTAAATACAATAATATTTGAATTTTAAAATACATAAATTATACAATTATACAATAATTTTACAATAATTTTGAAGTTGAAAATACATAAATTTGGGAAATGCATTGGGATATTTAGCATTTCAATGTTGGTACACCTGCTTTCAAGTTCGGCCCCGATTTATGCGTTTATTCCATGAAAATTATTCTGCCTGTTATCTCGGGGCCGAACTGTACTAGCCCCGGCACAAGTGCACAACAGACCGTGACGTCATCCGTCGTACACGTTTTTGTTTACGTGACACAACGTACGTACACGGTACACGTTTGTACTACACTTATTTTTATTATTTACTTTATTTTTCTGTGACTATTTGACGTTAAACTATGGAAAATAAAAAACCAAGAGGAGGCTCATCATGTGCAGTTTCCACATGCGTAAATTACTCTGGAAAGATTAAAACCAGCGGTAGAACGGATTTGTCATTTCATAGGTATAATACAATTACTTGCATAAATTAAATAGTTATTTGATATACCTGCTGTAAAAAATTATATTATTCATTTATGTAATACGACATTATATATACATTATATCAATTTTTAAATATCTCACTCAGGTTTAATTAATTTTAAGGTTTCCTAAAGATGATACAATGGCAAAAAAGTGGGAACATTTATGTAGGCGTGGTGATGTTTGGAACCACAAAAAAGCGTACACTTGTTCTGATCATTTTGTGCGAAATTTAAAAGCGGAATTATTAGGATATGAACCTAAAGTTAAATATTTGAAACAAAATGTTATACCTTCATTAAACCTACCTTTGGACCATACTCAAACTTCTCTATCCGATTCTTCGTTTAATTGTAAAAATGGAATGAATGCAGAATATAAAAAAGAGGTAAAATTACTTATTTATTTATTTATAAACTATGCTAAACATTTGGTACATCATAAATAAAACAACTCGTTGCATTTCTAGTAGATTTTTACTTTAAAGTATTTACTTTGTATCTAGTCTATTACTCAAAAACCAAATATTATCAATAAACCTAATGTTCAGGGTTATTACCACAAATAATTTTAATGTTTACTGAATGTTAAATGATTTGATAATAAAATTCATATTTATCTTTCTGATGTTTTATAGTCTTATGTTTCCTGTAACAATAATATAATGACATTTATGTTTGTAGGCACATGATCAACTCATTTTGTCAAATATACAAGATAATGATTCTATTATTGAGGCGGATTGTAATAGTTGTACTGCCTCTAATAATAATACTAATATTTTGGACTATGAGAATGTTGTATAATAATCTTTTACGAGAACATGAAATTTTAAAAACCAAATTTTCCAACCAGAACCTGAATCGACCTGAAGTAAACTATAAAAAAATAAATGGAAATCTTAGATTCAACAAAAAAGTTTTGCAAAACAATTTAAATATAACAAATTCATTATTAAAAGAAACCCAAAAAAAAATGAAAGAAATTAAAATTCTGTCACAAAACCAAACCAAGACTGTTGAAAACGAAGCTAGAAAATTAGTTTCATCTGTGCTCACTCAAAATCAGCTGGATCTTATTCTTAAATAAAAGAAAAGGGTACGTTGGTCCAGAGAAGAAGTGTCGAAAGCATTTACGTTAAGATATCTTAGTAAATAGGCTTACAGTTATTTGAAAGATCAATTACATTATCCTCTTCCTGGTAACAACTACAACAAATTAATTGTTTTGTATAATTTTTTTAGTGAAGTATTTATGTTTTAGGCTTGTCATGTCTTCCCCGGTGGCCTAAAACCATTGACATGAGAAATGGTGTACTATGTGATGTGTTCCAAGTTATGAAACTCAATGGTGAAACTTTGGAAGATTATGAAAAATTAACGGTATTAATGTATGATGAAGTAAAAGTTTCATCTACTATGAAATATGATGTGTTGCACGATCAAGTATTTGGACCACAAAATCAAATGCAGGTTAGTAGCACAATTAGTCTTGATAGGTACATTTTATTTTTATTTATATGGAAAATACTTTGAGGATACTCAAATTATCTTTACTATGTAAATTAAATTTAGCCATTAGCTTCTCTAAAATGTCCTATAACAGTAACAATAATGTTTAAAGAAATTTTAAATAATTATATTGCAATTAGATTCTTAAATCTATATTATATATTAATGAGAACTCATGTTAATTAATATAAACGGATTAATTGACAGGTGGTCATGACCCGAGGAATTGCTTCAAAATGGAAGCAGCCTATTTTTGTTGATTTTGATACTAAAATGACAAAAACTATTTTGTTTAATATAAATGATAAACTCAATGAAATTGGGTTTAGTGTAATTTGCTGTGTGAGTGATTGTGGCGGAGGGAATGTTGGTCTATGGAAAGAATAGGAAGTTAATTATGAAAACCCTATCTTCTATACACCCAATGGACAAAGTGTAGCATGCGTTCCCGATGCACCTCACCTTTTAAAATTGGTACGCAATTGGTTTTTGGACACAGGTTTTAACTTAAATGGCAATAAAATTAATAAAAGACCGATAGAAGCATTAATGAGTAAGATTACTACTGAAGTGAATGTTTGTCATAAATTAACGTCAATACATTTAACTTGTGAAGGAACAGAACGTCAAAATGTTAAACTGGCTGCTCAGCTTTTATCCCACAATACAGCTTCAGCTCTTTCACGTTATCAGCTTATCAAGGCCACCAAATTAAATAATAATACTGCGAACTTTATTGAACTCATCTACAATTGGTTTGATTTGGTAAATGTTGCTCATTCTCATAATTGCCGTATTCTTTTCACGTCTCCTTATGGTACAATTTTAGAAGAACAAAATTCTCTTTTAAATGAAGTTTATGAAATTATTAGTAAAATGAGATGTGTAGGAAAAAATTGTCTACAAATATTTCAAAAGGGAATTTTAATGCACATTAATAGTACTCGACACCTTCTGAATGTTTTAAAATAAAATAGATTAACCTATTTGCTAACTAGCAAAATTAATCAAGATGCTCTTGAAAATTTATACTTTCAATTACGGAACAGAGGGGGACTTAACGATCATCCGTCTCCTTTAAACGCAATATACAGATTAAGAATGATTATTTTAGGTAAAAATCCTGGAATAACATCTAATCATTCTAACACTACTAATGACAACAAACTACAAAGAGGAATTCATGGTTGATAAAACACTAAAATTAGTAAATATAAATTTGGGCGATGAACATATTAGTGAAGATGAAATTGGTAGTGACACAGACACATCGAGTGAAAGTGGATCACAATTAAGTAATCAAAATACAAATAAGGTTGAAATAGATAATGATGCGGTTGAATATTTAGCCAGCTGGGTAGCCAAAAAACACAGGTCAAATATACCATAAATTGGCAGTACTACAGATCAAGTTAATAATAATATTATAAACACGCTCGGTCATGATTATGAAATACCCTCATGGATGAACCATGTTTCATATGGTGGGTTAATAGTACCTAGCTATGAATTTAAAAAGATAATTTTTAGAGTTGAGCGGTTGTTTAACAAATTTACCAACAAGACAACTCCTAAAGGGCCAAACATTGTGAAGCATTTAACAAATAAAATTTTGTATAGAATGGACACTGAAGAGAAATGGAAACCTTCAATACGAACATATATTAAACAGCGAATACTTATTCGCATGAAATATTTTAACCAAAATGCATTGTTACTTAAAAATAGAAATAAGGCTAAAATGCAATTAAAAAAACTTACAAAATTAAAAAAAAGTAATGACCTAAAAGTATATTTAATATGTTTATTAGAAATGTACCTATCTATTTTGTTGTATTTTAAAATTAATAAACTTTCCGTTTTTGTATTTTTATAATAAATATATATTTATTTATTTATTTATTTATCAATTTAACGGGCGAGCCCAATTACAATAGTATGTGGAACATAAAATAGTATGTACATAATAGTAGTTGTGGAATATAAATTAGTATAAAATATATATATAATGGTTGGTGTGGAGGTATAAAAATATTTTAAGTGAATAAATTTCTAAGATATAAATTAAATGAACTCACATAATAACGAATAAAAAGATCGACATTAAAATTATTTACATGTTGCATACATCTAACTAAAGGGGCGTTCTTACCATATAAAGTGCGCTGGAATGGAATATAAAAGGTGTCTGTCTGTCTAGTTGAATGACCAGGAACTAGAAATGATATATTTGACAAAAGATCAGGACAGTAAATATATCCATTTAATAGTTTAAATATTAAGCTAATATCGTTTTTAATCCTTCTGTTTTGAAGAGTATCAATGTTTAGATATAGTAACAATGGTTCATATGAAGTGTGAGGTAAACGTTTAATATTACACTTGATGGATATATAATTGGACCTAGTGTGTATGGAGACCAAATTATGGAATTATAATCAAAAATTGATCTAACTAAGGCGCAATAAAGTGATTTTAGTGCTAAAGGATTATCGAAATTATTACAACTACGCATTATAAAGCCAAGCATTGATGACGCTCTATTCTGAATATGGACATGGTGATCATTGAATGAAAGAGAGGAGTCAAGATATACACCTAAATCTTTAACTTGATTAACTCCTTCTAGTTCAATATCATTTAAAAAGTAATTGTTTAATATAGACACACGCTTTCTAGTGAAAGTAATAATTTTACATTTTGAAATATTCAAGTATAATTTATTAATATCACACCAATTACTTATGTTATCAAGATCATATTGAAGCAGTTTAGAGTCTAGTGGAGTTTTTATAATACGGAAGAGTTTAGCGTCATCGGCAAATAGAAGTATATTTGAGTTGATATTACTAATATCATTAATATAAATAATAAAAAGAAGAGGAGCCAAATGAGATCCCTGAGGAACTCCAGAGGTGACATTATAAATATAAGAATTATAATTTTTAAATTTAACGTACTGCTTACGACCAGATAAGAAAGAGACTAGCCAAGAATAGAATGGATTGCAGAGACCGGATTGGAATAATTTATTGATGAGAATACTATGATCTATCTTGTCAAAGGCCTTAGCAAAATCAGTGTATATTACATCGACTTGGCAATTTGATTTAAATGCATTTAAAATAAAATGTTGCAAAACCAAGAGATTAGTAGTAGTGGATCTACTTGACATAAAACCATGCTGCTCGTTTATAATAAAATTTTTAAAGAGCGGACTAATCTTCATGTATACGATACCCTCGAATATTTTAGGAAAAATGGATATAATGGAGACAGGTCTATAGTTAATTACATGGTTAATATCTCCACTTTTATAAACCGGAGAGACATATGATATTTTCCATTGGTCCGGAAAGACACCAATAGCAAGAGACCGATGTAACGATCGCCACTCCGCTTGGTCGCTTTCGTCAACAAATGTGCTGTGGAGTTATAATGTATCGGGATTGGGCGCCAATTGTAATGAAACTAATACTCGAACAGTTCTCATTTACAATAAAATCTCTTTTATTTAACATAAACACAAACAATAAACATACAATATGGTACATATAAATGAATATAAAGAGAAGTGAACATATACTATTCATACAAACAATTTAATTAAATAATGATTTTAACTCACGGTTCTATACTATCCGATATGACTTTCTACTCTTGGTTCTAACAAACGTCGCGTCCGCGGAGCGAATAATTACGGCACTATTAAATTGGTACGCCGATCAGACCGGTCTCCAACCATATATAGTAAACAGTTTATAGGGCGTAGGGTGTTACGGCTACACCAAATTGTCAACTATGAATATGGCCGAGAACGTTCGAAACTAACATACGGCGACACACTGAAAAAACACTACTAAAAACGTATGGACGACGCGAATGACTGAGGGAGGTGACAAGATAGGTATGGGCCAGGCAGCTCAATTATTGAGGGGTATTAAGGCCTCAACCGGAGCTCTGAAACCACTTACGTACGTATCTTATCACGCTTCCGTAGTCAGGAGAGAAAAGATGATAATGGTGTGTCGCCGGGCCCGGTCTTATGTATTGTACGCCATGGGTTTAACTGCTAGATTTGGGTTTTGAGACCATACATATTTTTTCCAATTCGCTTTTTTAGGGATTGTTGGCGTTATTAATTGTGGTAGGCAGCTGCTCCTAATTATGGGCGCTAATTATGTTTAATTATTTTAATAGTTATTAAGAAATTAGTTGTATTTATTAAATATTTCGATTTGGGGCTTCAATCTACGGAGGGGTGGAGCGCGCTCTATTGGTGATTTCGTGGCCGTTGATCGAATCGTCGGTCGGTTTGTAAAGATAAGTGGCGCTGCGTAGCGGTTGCGCGGGACGGTGAGCCGACGTTCGTTACATAGTCCCCTTTTGAATTTAGTATAAGTTGGAGGCTAGGTACGAATATGGGATATTATAGATCTCAATGAGTTAACAACTACAACTTATAATCAATTTAAACAAATTGTAACGAAATAAAATGGCTTAAGGCTCAAAACAAGGGTTTGCTTATAGCAAAAAAAAAAAAAATGATAGCTTATGGCATATTACTCTTATTGAGTCGTCTGGCTTGAACCGCTTTTTTTCTCAAACTCCGCTTGCTGTTGGGGTTGGTTGGTCTCCGTTTCTCGGGTTGAGTACTGTTTTGGACGATGGCTGCTTTGTCTATTGGCTGTTGATCTCCTTTGGGCATGGTCACGGTGGATGGGGTATTCTCGTGGACGGCGGTCTCGTCCCATCTGTGGTGTAAGTCATTTTGCAGGTCTCTGTCTACTAGTTCCATAAGATCTTCTCCGTCAAGTTGTATCTCCGCCTCCTCTTCCGGCTGAGTCGCCATGGGTGACAAAAGTAGTTCCTCTTGCAGTTGTCGCAATGAATTCAAACTTTCTGTGTCAATTTGCCAATTATGATTCTGGATCCGCATAAACTTCTCTTCGTCTGTCACGATGTTCGGGTTGTGTTGTAACCCAAACTCTTCCTCTGCTGCTCCCAAAACCCGCTGATGTAATTCTCGGTTAGGGTCGAAGTTGTATTTGGTCCGCTTAGCTAACCGTTGTCTGTCGTATTGGGCTTTGGCTTTTTGGAAATCAGAGTTGACAGGTAGATCACCCTTTACGACTACTCGGAAAACTTCGTCAACTTCCCCTTCTTGATTCTTCGGGTTTTCCCTGAGTAATATATATTGCTCATCGAATTCAAAATACCTCAACAAATCTCTTTCCCTTTGCCAGGTCATACTGGGGACTATCTATCGATAATAGAGTTCTTCACAAGCGTGGGACTGCAGAAAGGCTGGTGGACTGGTTGGTTCTGTAGAACATGAAGTTTTTTTTTTTTTTTTTTTTTTACTCACAATACATATATACAGACATAGACATGCAACACAATTCCCTGTTTACCTACTTCCCTGGATCGGGAGGTAGATAGTTTCGGACATGCTTAAAGTTGTGGGTAGTGTGTTTCCCTTCACCGTCTATCACTACCACCGTATTATTCCCTCTTACTTCAGTTATCTTATATGGACCGCGGTACAATAGGAAAAACTTCTTTATAGTGTGCTCCTCGAACGCAGATAATTTGTGTTTTCTAATAAGCACATATTGACCCGGTGCGTAGCTGGGGTATTTTTTCCCGCGATTGTGGTACTCACATCTCTGTTGTGCTGTCTTCTTCAATTTTTTGTGGGCCAGTTTAATTATAGTATTATCAATTTTGGTTGTTTCTGCTTCATTACAGTGGATTAATTTATTCATAGTGAAACTGTGTCTTCTGCCGTCAATCAACTCCTGTGGTGTATATCCGGTGGATGAATGGGTCGTATTATTTAGCCAGTATTGAATTTTATCCAGATAACGTACCCACGAGGTATGTTTTTCGTGACAGTAAGTCCTTAATATTCTTCCGATTTCTCGATTGGTGCGTTCAACTGGGTTACTTTCGGGATGATAGGTAGTCGTGACTACGTGGTGAATGTTCCATTCTCGTAATTGATTCTTCCATTTCTTACTATGGAATTGCGTACCGTTATCTTTCAGTAAATTCCTTATTGGTCCAAAGCTGGGGAGGTATTTGTCCCCTATTTTCCGTAATACTTGGTTGGTGGTGGCTTTTCTTATTGCATATAGTTGTACATGTTTGGTAAATAGGTCAATGAGGACCAATATGTACTGGTTCCCGAATTGTCCTTTCGGCAGCGGTCCCATTAGGTCTAACGATATTTTTTCTTTCGGACAGCTGGGTATATTAGGTATTAGCGGTCCCCTGGTCACGGTATTGGATATCTTGCTCTTCTGACATATGTCGCATCGTTTCAAGACTTGTTTGATTTGAGCGTACATCTTGTGGATTTGATAATCTCGTTTTAACATGTCATATACCTTGGCTGCACCGAAATGGCCAAAAAGTTCATGGGTTTCATATACTAAGTCTTTGGTTATCGATTGTGGTATCATGAGTTTTTCTTTCTCGTGCTTGTCTATGAAGAATAATAATCCCTGGTGGACTTTGTAACGTTTGATTTCCTGTGCCTGGATCCTGTCCCTGATGACTCGTAGCTTAGGGTCTTGTTGTTGTAACATTTCTATTTGTTGTAATTGTCTGAGTTGTTTTGTACTGTATTGCTCTCGAACAACTTGATTAATATACATTATTGTCCCCTGGACTTCATTGGCATCTGCCTTGCTTTGTGGGTATCTGGTGAGTGTATCCGCTCCTATATTGATCTTTCCGGGGATATACTGAATTTGTAGGTCGAACTCTTGCAGCTTTATTGCCCATCGTCTTAATCTAGCATTCAACAGACGGCATTGGTGGAGGAATGTGAGTGCTTTATGATCTGTCATAAGGATCACTTTGTACCCGAGGATATAATTCCGATATTTCTGACATGCAAAGACTATTGCCAATAACTCTCTTTCTGTGGTATAATATCTCTGCTCTGTCTCCTGGAGTTTTCGACTGGTGAATCCGAGTGTCCGGTGGTGTCCCCTATCGTCTATCTGATAGAGCTCGGCGCCTAGATGAGTCTTTGATGCATCGGTGGTCATATAAAACTCTTTCGTGAAGTCAGGATATTCAATGATAATATCCTCCAGAAATTGCGCTTTTATCATACAGAATGCCCGTCGCTGTGCCTCATCCCATTGCCACTCAGCATCTTTCTTGGTAAGTTGACTCAGTGTGTTCGTGTACTTGGAGAGATCTCGTATATATTTACGATAAAAATTGATGAATCCGAGGAATGATTGAACTTGTTTTTATTGCGAGGTTCTTGGAAGTTTTGAATGGCCTCCACCTTGTCTGGGTCCATAGAAATTCCTTTTTCCGAAATCACATGTCCCAAGAAGATGATTTGGCTGCGTAAAAATTGGGACTTCTTCATGTTAATTTTAACATTATACCGATGGAACCGTTCGAATATTTTTTCCAAGTGTTCCAATTGTTCCGTGAACGTTGTTGATGTTATGTGGATGTCGTCGACATATATTGCCGTAAACTGTAGTACTTCAGGTCCCAATACCTTGTCCAATATTTTTTGAAATTCTGCTACGGAGTTTATTAAACCAAATGGGAGAACTTTGAATCTGTAATTGCGCCCTCTGTATAAAAATGCAGTTATGTCCCTACACTCGGGTTTTAATCTACATTGCCAATATCCGGCTGTTAGATCTATTGAGCTGAGATATTTTGCTCCTTGAAACTTCGTTAAGATGTCTTCGATATTGTTTGGACGTTCTCGATCCGGAATGATGCGTGTATTGATCTTCCTTGCGTCGAACTTCTCCGTTCTTCTTCTCTACTCCCACGATTGGTGATGACCAGGGTGAATTCGATTGTTCAATGACATTTAAATGAAGCATTCTCGCTATTTCCTTATCCATCTTCTCCAATTTGGAAATAGGTATGGGGTACGATTTTTGGTATATCGGGTCTCCTGGTGACACCCTAATCTGACATTCAAACTCTTTGATTTGGTCGGGGTTTTCAGAAAACAAGTGGTTGTACTTCCAGAAAAGATCGTCTAATTTCTCTGCTTCTTCTGGCACAAGGTCAATTTCACCCATATCTTTCTCGTTGGTTTCCATTTGCTGTATGGCTGTGTCGTCCTCTTCTCTTTGAATTTCTTGTTCTCGAAATGGTGTTACGTGTTCTCTTCCAGAGATCTTCCAGCAAATGGTTTTGTTTTGGAAGTCGATTCTTGCATCATATTGTTCCAATACGTCTGTCCCAATGATTCCTCGCTCGTTTAATTTCTCCATTTGTATGAATGTGACGGATATATCGGCATTATTTAATTCACAAGCACAATATATCTGTTTAGATACCTTACATAGTTTTTTTCCAATAGCATTACTAATTTGAACACCGCTTACTGGTAATGTTGGTATTCCTGGGTTGCTTCTTAGTATTCGGTCGACTACTTCTTTAGCTAATACACTGACGGTAGCTCCCGTATCGATTAACAAATTTATGTCTTCTCCTTCGATCTTACATTGTAAATATGGACTGATAACCTTTTTGTTTGTTGGTAAGTTATTAATCATGTGTGTGGTCTCCGACGTTTCTGGCTCCAGTTCTGCGGTATCTTCCACCGTCATTTGTCTTATTTGTTGTTGTTCTCTCCATGGTCCGTAATTCTGACTAGTTTGGTTTTGATCTGGATTCTCTTCGGAATTTGATTGGTTGTTATTAGTTTCCCTCCATCTTCCTGTTGGACGATGATTAGTGTAACGTTGATGATTGTTGTGGTTTGGGCGTGTGTAGTTGTTCTGGTTAGGACGTCCAGAGTTGTCGTTACTCTGTCGATTTACGTTGTCATAGTTTTGTCTTGTATTATTTTCCCTGGGTGGAACTTTTCTTCGGTGTTCCTCTGCCCCTAGTATCCTCATTGCGTTGAGTATAGTCTTTTCCGGTAGCGATGTTAATATTGCTCATAGGTATCCCGGAAAGTGACTTGCAATATTTTTTACGATTTCTCCTTCATCGAGATATGGCATTTCTAGATGTCGTAGGTGTGTGGCCCAATACATAAAATGTTCCCTATACTTTGTATCAGATGCTATGTGTGTTACGTTCAGACACTGATTCCAGGTCTGCATCTGTATCTCTTTAGACCAATATTCTTCCATGAAGATTTTTTTGAATTCCTCGTAATTTTTTAATTGAAACCTGATGGCCGAAAACCAGCTGTTTGCTGTCGCTTTTAGACAGTCTCGCACGACGATCAGTTTCTCTTCTTCATATATTTGTTTCAACGTGAAATACTCCTGTAGTTCATTAATGAAATCTTTTGGGTGTTGGTCCCGATGATTTCCAAAAAATGTTGGTCTTGTTATTTCTGTACTTTGTCTCAGGGGTCGGTAACTCTCATCTCTGTGCTGTGACCTGTTATCATCTAAGCTTCGGTTAGGTGTGAATATAAAGAGAAGTGAACATATACTATTCATACAAACAATTTAATTAAATAATGATTTCAACTCACGGTTCTATAATATCCGATATGACTTTCTACTCTTGGTTCTAACAAACGTCGCGTCCGCGGAGTGAATAATTACGGCACTATTAAATTGGTACGCCGATCAGACCGGTCTCCCACCATATATAGTAAACAGTTTATAGGGCGTAGGGTGTTACGGCTACGCCAAATTGTCAACTATGAATATGGCCGAGAACGTTCGAAACTAACATACGGCGACACACTGAAAAAACACAACTAAAAACGTATGGACGACGCGAATGACTGAGGGAGGTGACAAGATAGGTATGGGCCAGGCAGCTCGATTATTGAGGGGTATTAAGGCCTCAACCGGAGCTCTGAAACCACTTACGTACGTATCTTATCACGCTTCCGTAGTCAGGAGAGAAAAGATGATAATGGTGTGTCGCCGGGCCCGGTCTTATGTATTGTACGCCATGGGTTTAACTGCTAGATTTGGGTTTTGAGACCATACATATTTTTTCCAATTCGCTTTTTTAGGGATTGTTGGTGTTATTAATTGTGGTAGGCAGCTGCTCCTAATTATGGGCGCTAATTATGTTTAATTATTTTAATAGTTATTAAGAAATTAGTTGTATTTATTAAATATTTCGATTTGGGGCTTCAATCTACGGAGGGGTGGAGCGCGCTCTATTGGTGATTTCGTGGCCGTTGATCGAATCGTCGGCGCTGCGTAGCGGTTGCGCGGGACGGTGAGCCGACGTTCGTTACACCGATTGAATATCATCAATAAGGGAGTTGATAAAACAAATTTACATTGCATAAAAAATGTGTTTGAAATATTATCTGGACCAGAACAAGTACTATAATTGATTTGATTGAGCTCAATATAAACATCGCTAATAGCCAGAGTGCATGAATTTAAATCGACAGAAGGAATACTATTATTGTAATAATCAACAATACTTTCAGTAACAGACGGCATATTTAAGACACTGGAAAAATGCTGAGCAAAGCAATTAGTAATGTCATTACCACCGGAAATATTTTCATTATTGTAATACATAGAGTTTGGGAGTGACAGAGTAGAACGTTTGCTATTAACATATTTCCAAAATAACTTAGGATTACTAGTAATAGAATTTTGAGTTTTTTGGATAAAAGTATTTTAATCAATTTTATTTTGAGCCTTACAGCATGCACGTAAATTAGAAAATTAGTTGTAATTATATGAATTAGGTGATTGTTTGTATGTTTTATGAGCAATTTATTTATCAAGAATTAATTTCTTTAAAGAACTGCTGAACCAGTGAGGGTGCTTTGTTAAATATACAGTTTTAACCGGGCAATAGGCATTAATTATTTTAAAAACGTTTTCATAAAATATATTTACTGTATCATTAATATCTAGACCCTTGAATATGCCATTCCAGTCCAATGAAGCAAGATTAGATCTAATACTATTATAATCACAGTTGACAAAATCGTATATTTGTTCATTATATTCTAAGTACTTAAATGGTAAAATAGGTAATTCAACTGATAGTGCTGGGTGGTACATAGAATCTAATGGTAATAACGTTTGATTCTCGTAATTTACATTAATATCAAACACGTTAGAAAAAATAAGATCAAGTAACGATCCAGAGCGATTATATATTAAATTAAATTGCTTTAAATTTAGATAAGACAATTGCGCTAACACATTAGATTCAAGAGAACCGGCACGAGCACCTGAAGCGACAATTGAACCATTTACAGGTTGCTAACTAATATTTGGTAGATTATAATCACCAAAAATTAAAAATTTCGAATTACAGTTATTATTTAACAAAACATCAATAGCATTAAAGTGTATGTCGCACAGTGGTCTGAAACGTAAACTAGCTTACATAAATTAATATCTCCTCAGTAAATCAATATTTTTAAATGCGGTTTTTTTTTTAATAATTTGGGTAAAAAGTTCAATTTGAAAATATATATTTTTTTTAAAAATCAAAATTTAAAAAATATTTTTTTTATTGAATTACATTTTTTTGAAAAATTTGAAACACCCATTTTATTTCCCTTATTTTTTTATTTCATTTAAGAAAAAAAACAATTATTCAAATTGAGTAAAAATTGATGTAGTTACAGCAGGTATAGTATTTTTGTAACATATTTTTAATAAAATGTTATCTTGGTTACATACTTTTCTGAGTATCTCAATTAATATAAACTAAAATTACATTAATATAATTGTAAAAATACTACCTATTTGGAGACTGCTAAATATATATAGTTTGCATTTGTTTTAAAATGCAATCCTAGATTAGACAGGTTATGTGAATTTAAATATTTGAAAAACCAAAAATTTTGAACTTCTTTAATTTATTTAATTATTACTACAATTGGAATATTCAGACACGTCACATTCTTCGAGGGTTAAGTTATTTGATTGTATCATTAATAATAATTTAACTTCAGGAGGAAGTTGTTCTTTTTTTACAGAAGGAATATTTCGAATAGTAGAGATTACAGAACCTTATCGAATATTTATGTACTGTTGTTTTGATAATTTGTTTTCAATTAAAAATGCCAAAGCTTCGTCTTCAGTGTATGGGACAGGCTTTAAATTATTGGCATTTTTATACGTTTTTAAAATTTTATTTGCTCTAGTCGGAGTAGTGTTTGCTTCTTTTAACAACTTATCCATGCTTCTATTACCAGATTTTTGAAATTTAGTACATACTGCGTGTGTCAGCTCAGGAGAAGTGAATGATTTTATTAATGGTTGGATTTTTTTATTTTTAGTTCTATCCACACATTCGTTAAATTTAGTAATAGGTCGTCCTATTGTAAAAGAATTATTAGACATAATAATTTTTTCAGGGATTATAAACTCTGTTTTTAGCCAGACTTCATTATTATTAGTAAATTTTGAATATGTTCGATTGCTTTGTGCCCACTTTTTTGATAGCATTATTGAAAAACTGCGTATTTTATTTAGTATTTTATTTTCATACTCATCTTCCCAAGGATCTTCATTATATATACTATTAATATAGAGTAGTAAAGATTTTCTAGATATAATACTTTGAGGGTCAAGAGGTCCTTTTCCACGTAAAAATTCAAACAAATCAAAATAAGTGATTTTTATTTTTTTTACCGATATTACTACATTCAGCTATAAAACATAATTTATACTAATTATAGGCGAGTGAAGGCAAACAAAAATGATAAAAAAATAAAATTAAGTACTTACACTATGTGTTAAACATAGTGGGAAATTGTAATTATTTGTAATTTTTTATTCCTATGATTTTAAAATATCCAAAATTAATATTTTGTGTAATAAATCTTATGTTTTTTAAATTATATAATTTCTATAAAAATGAATTTAAATATATTAATGGGGTTATATGTACTTACGTTCATCATGATGATCCATAGTTTAAGTAAAAAATAAAAATAAAGTACTAATGACAACAGAGCGTTTATATTCGCAGCTTAAAGAAAACTAAAATAATACGAATATAATGATAAATAATGGACTATTCGCAACACAATATCGTTTCTAAATGACCTGTTATCGTGTTCATAAGTGGGTTTTTCGATTAAACAATATAATCTAGAAGTAGATAATATTACCTTCTATCAATAGACTTTTAAATTGTACATTTTTATTACAGTCCAAAATTTGATTTTAGGCATGCTAATTTACGTTTCAGACCACTGTGTGTCGTAAACATTAATATCAGAAGCAGGGGGGATATAAACAGCACCTATAACTAAAGATAAAGGTTTTCACTAATTTGTATAAATAATTGCTCAACTGAGTTGTCCAAGATAGGAAGACGACGGCACGAGAACTGGTTCTTGACTTCAATCAGCACTCCACCACCTCTTGTAGTAACATCACGAGTACTGCAACGATCACATCGAAAAATAGTGTAACGGGGACAAAGTCCAAGTTCCGCGTTGATTACATTGTCAGATAACCAGGTTTCAGTTATCGGTTTCACCAGCATCTTTGCGTGTTTTAAGTTCAGAGGCAACCGAGGAGTATAATTTTCGCTGTTGTAATGTTTGGTCAGATGAAACCCGAACAGTTTTAAATTTATCAACATTTAAAAGCTGCCGTTTAACTTTTAAAATTTGAAAAACATCAGGCGGTGACGGCATAACAATCCGAATAGGACGAGGCTTACTCGAAGGCTTTCCCAAACGATGAACAGACAGAGGTTTGGTAGATATGCCGATAATATTAAACATCTCGTCAACAAGTGAAACGTCGTTGTTATGGACATCATTAGATGTTGAGAGATCTGGCAAGTTAAACAATATAATGTTACGAGATCTGGATTGACGGTCCATAAATTCTGAGAAAAATTTTACTTGATTGGTAGAGTGGGTTATTGCTTTGAGATTGTTCGACGGATGATAGCTTAGATTAAAGTTGCTCAATTCTAGATTTCAATGACTTATTTTCTTCCAATACCGAAGTAATTTGATTGGAAAATAAGTCAAACTTGGAATCAAATGAAGACAGCTTTTTATCTTGCGACTTAATAGACTCACGGCATGAATTAAGTGATGATATGATTTTATTCTGCGAGCTTTTTAAATCGTTGAACATATCAATAAGTTTATTAAATTTATCATCATTACTATCAGGGGGCCAATTCTTGAATCGCTGTGATAATTTATCAAATACGATAATTATCAATTTATATATCACGCACGATAATTTTTTTTCACCTATATCAATTCTCGAACGAGAAACGAAAATAAAACACACAGAGAAGTCTGTGATAAAACATAGTATGTGATAATTTATCGATGTTATGATAATTCATCAAATGTTTACTTTGTGTTATCACTTTATCAGTAATTTCTTATATTTCTATTATCATATTCAAATTATTATTTATTATTAGAAAAATAAAATATTCAATTCTACTAAATAATAAATTCTATTATTATTTTGTATAAACGTAATTAATTAAATTTAATACCTACCGGCTACCAATTTAAAATGGAAAACGAAATTATAACAAAAAGGAAAGGTTATATGTCGGTTTCCCAAAAAGAGCAGTTAATAGAGTTATTAACTGAAGAACATGCGCTAAGATCCGGTAAATTTTCTCAAAAGTTTACTAAACAAGTTGCAGAAGCAAAATGGAATAGCATTGCAAATAAATTAAATTCTATTCCAGGGGGCAAGAAAAGTGCTCAAGAATGGAAAAGAGTAAGTAATAACTAATATATTATTTATATTATTTTTATAGTTAAGGCTTAAGAATATATTTAACAACATATTTAACAACTATATTACCTTTTGGCTATTTATTTCTCTAGGCATGGGCAGATCTAAAAACTAAAACAAAAGGAAAGAATTTTCAAATAAAAAAATATTCTAATAAACTGGAGGGGGCCCAAGTTGTTCAATTCATTTAAATGAAACTGATGACAAGATATTGTCGCTAATAAATCCAACAACTATAACTGGACATATTGGTATCGCAGAATCGAATGTTCATTTTAGTTTTCCTGGTGAAAGTAACTTAGAAACAATAGGTAATAATATAAAAATAATATTCATTGATAAATAGGTACTTATGTTTGATTCTAAATAAACTACGTCTAATTGAGTTACAAATTTCTTTTGCCTAAGGCGATAAAATAGCTATTGAAGGTAATGAAATAAAGATTGATGACAATACAAACATTAATGATGATACTGAATTGACCATTGAATACTATAATACTATACTAATACTATATAATAATAATTTTAATATTATTACGGTGCAAAACATGTCTACATTACCATTTGAACAGGAAAAAAGATTAGGTAATATCTTACTTAAAATTGAATAGCTTTTCTTAAATTTCTTATATTTTTAAATATATAATTGTGTTTGAAAAATAAATTAAGCAGATATATCAG
This sequence comes from Therioaphis trifolii, assembly GCA_027580255.1. Lineage (NCBI taxonomy): Eukaryota > Metazoa > Arthropoda > Insecta > Hemiptera > Aphididae > Therioaphis > Therioaphis trifolii. The sequence continues at coordinate 83,126,511 of CM050405.1, read as the reverse complement.
AACAAGATAAAATCCAGGATTCTGTTGCAATTGAGTACCCAAAAAAATCCTAAAAGCGTCGATCCATGGCTTCGGTAAGACTACAAAAGAGTGTAACAGCTACTGAACAGTTGGTAGAAATAGCAAGACAAAAATTGTCAATTAAAAAAAATTATTATGATAAAAAGATTCAACTACTGGAACAGAAAAACCAACTTTTATTGAGGCAAGTACTTGCAAGTGAGAAACATAATATGCTATAGTTTAAAATATATTGCAGATATAGTATTTTGATTAATTTGTTAAGTTTTATATATTTATAATTTAATAGTTTTGTTGTGTTAAAAATTTACAAAAGGCTGTAATATTGTAACTAAGAGTGCTTGATAATAATGATTTACATCAATTATTATTATTATATTTCCTACTTAAATTTGTTATTTAATTGTATTAATTAAGTTTTCATGCCTAATGATTTGTTATTCTTTAAATTTTATTTTGTTTTATTATCTTGAGTTTATCTTTTACAAAAGACTGTAATATTTTACTTAAGATATATTTATAGTAAAAATTATTATTCATGTTATATTACCTACTTAAACTTGTTTTTTAAATGTATTAATTAAGTTTTCATGCCTAATGATTTGTAATTTTTTAAATTTTGTTTAGTTTTATTATTTTGGGTTTATCTTTTACAAAAGACTGTACTATATTACCTAAAATTTACTTATAATTTTTATTCATATTGAATTTTTATATTAATGGTAAAATACATTTTTTTTATTTCTCATTCATATGAAATATATCTTATGACACGGCGCTGCATTCTTCTACCAGCTAATAACTCTTCATTTATTCCTTGTCTATTTCTTCCACTTCTTCAATTTCATAATCTTTTTGAAATTGTATATTATTTTGGATATATATATTGTGTAAAATAGTGCAAGCGTTAACTATTTTACTTGCTTTTATTGGTGAATAATGCAAAATTCTATGTTTCAACAAACACCTTTTTTGAAATATTTGTAAGTATTAAAATTATAAATAAGTTAATAATTACAATAATATAATAATATAAACTTGCCTGAAACGCATTTTCATAAGACCAATACACCTTTCAATCAAACTTCTAACATATTTAAATCTGTGATTGTATCTTTCTTCGGGTGTATTTTGTTGATATTGTGTTAAGGGTGTCATAAGCCAAGGTCTCAATGGGTAACCGGAATCTCCTGTAACCCATATTAGTTGTGTTTAATTTTTTCAATTATGTAAGAAATAACTTATAGGATAATAAAGTATAAGAAAATATAACTTTCATATAGATAAAAACTACCAATGTAATGAAAAGTGCCTAATACCTATTAGGACATATTCATACCTAAAAGATAGAATCCTTCAGGGTAATGGTTATTAATTTCTAAGAATAGGTTCTAGTTAACAATTGTTCCAAATGTAGGCGTCATTTACACTCTCTGGAAATAATGCTGAAACATTAATTATTCTCATATCCGAATCACATACCTACAAAAAAAAAAATAAATAAAGAAGTATTACTATGGAAATTATAACATTATTACTATAGTCTATCATTAAATTTATTATTTAACCAATGTAATGATCAATAATATACGTACTAGCTGGACATTTATGCTATGGTAGTTTTTTCTATTTACATATATATATTCAGGATGATCTGGATCATCCTTTTTGGGGGGAAATATTCCAACATGGGTACAATCAATAATGCCCACTATTCCCGGAAAATTAAATTTAGTATTAAACCTGTAAAAAAATTATTATACTATATTTATTAAAAAATATATCTATAGTGTAGGTTACTTTTCTCTTGTTTGTCGTAATTCGTCGTATGTTGATGGAAATTTTACCCAATATTTGAAAATTTCTGGTTGATTCAAAGCATTAACTACTTCATCTATCGCTCTTGAAACAGTTGGCTGGGAAACAATCGCTAAATTACTGTTCCCAACGGGAAGTTGGTAGGAACCAGTTGCAAAGAAATTCAAAGCTATAAATACCTAGTATGAAATAAACTAATAAATAACAATAATATTTATCGGGATCATTATTTATTAAGAAGGTACTTACTTTAGTCTGTATATTAAGGCAGATGTTCTTGTTGCTTCTGTCATATGAGGAGTTAATATGTTTATGACATATCTTACTAAATCTTTTGTCAGTCTATAATTGTTTATAAAAATATAATCTAGTAATAGAAAAGCATCAAATCGTTCACTGTGACTAAGCTTTCGGTAGTTTACTGCATTTTCTTGCCGTTCTAAGTTTTCTAATGCAGCTATATAAAACTCATCCATACTCTTGTAGATTTTTATATCAATTACAAAAAAATCACGAGTAAGTAACGAGATCAAGATAAATTACACTAAAAATTCAATAACGGCCAAGAAAATGGGGGGTAGAATAGAAAATAATAATACAAGTATACAACTCAAATAATAGGTAGCAGTGATAATCAATTTCACCAGTGAAATAGGTAGGGATAATTTATCGTTTTAATTATCAAATTAAATTATCAATAATTCATTCAAGAATATCAAAAAACGATAATTTCAATTTTCATGTGATAATTAAAGAATATCACACGTGATAAATTATCACTTTGATTCAAGAATAGGGCCCCAGACGGCGAAGAAGCCGACATAATTAGCGTTGAAAACTAATGGTAAGACAAAAGGCACCAAAATAACGAACACTAAAACAAACAACACAACCGTCCAGCACCACGGTGTACAGTCTACTGAGACATATATAACTGTATACTGTATACACATAAGTGTTATATATATATATATATATATATACACACAGGGTCCGTCAGAACAAACGCATGTTTTTAAAGTTATTAATACTTCAAGTGGGGAAATCTAATCGGTGTGAGAGACGGATCGTGGTAAAGCTGATAACGTGCAGTTTTAGTTGTCATCATGGTGTGGAGTGTGCAACAACAAGTGTTCGCGGTACTTCGAAAATGGTGAATCTATCATTCAAAAACAGCGAGATTTTCGAACTAACTTTGATATTCCGCGTCATGGAACGATTCCTGACCGTAATACCATTTTGAGATGGGTCACAGCGTTCAACACAACAGGTATGGTGTTGATGAAAAGAACTAACGGACGAAATCGGGCTATTAGAACACCCGAAAACGTGGACAGAGTAAGGTTGGATACATTACGGAGCCCCAACCGTTCTGTCCGTTTGCGCGCCGTTGCTCTTGGGATTAACGAATCAAGTGTACGTCGAATTTTAAAAATTGATTTAGCGTTTCATCCTTATAAAATCCAAGTTTGCCATCAATTATTGGCCGGGGATTACCAACAGCGTATTAATTTTTCTCAGCTCATGATAGAAATTATTGACAATAATGACAACATGGTTTTGTTCATGAGTGACGAGGCTCATTTCCACTTAAATGGTTATGTGAATAAGCAAAATTGTCGCTACTGGTCCCCAGTAAATCCACAACAGTTGCATGAGGAACCTCCGCATACTCCAAAAGTCACAGTTTCGTGTGCAATACGTGCAACGCAAATTATTGGCCTTTATTTTTTCGAGGACAACGGACAAACGACCACTGTAAATTCAGAACGTTACATCGAAATGCTGACCCAATTTTTTTTTCCTGAGCTTCAACGACGACGTGTCAGTATTAGAAAAGTGTGAGTAGTATATATGTACCAATCCTGGCACACTTTGATATTTTTCACTTAAAACTAATTTATTGATATTTTTCACTTAAAACTAATTAGTTGATAATTTTCACTTAAAACTAATTTATTGAAATTTTTCACTTAAAACAAATTAATTGATATTTTTCACTTAAAACTAATTTATTGATATTTTTCACTTAAAACAAATTAATTGATATTTTTCACTTAAAACTAATTAGTTGATATTTTTCACTTAAAACAAATTAATTGATATTTTTCACTTAAAACTAATTTATTGAACTTTTTCACTTAGTTTTTTTAAAAAATATTTATATTATGGTTCGTGATATTTTTCACTTAGTTTATTTTTAAAAATATAAATATAATGGTCCGTGGTCTTTTTAACTTAGTTTATTTTTCTCTATTTTTTTGAGTTATTATTTTTGATTACATTATTAATATGGTCAATGAAGTTTTCTCTAGATATTCCTGTTTTATAATGGCCCCAAGCTAAAGTATCAATTCCATTTTCTAATATAAATCTTTTATCATCATGAGCACTGAGTGCTGTTTTATTTTGTTCGATTGTACAAATGTCATGGTTTTTTGTTCTAAAAATATTTTGTTTAACACTTACAGATTTTTGAGTTGTTAAACATTTTTTAAAATCATTATGACATATTTCTTTATCAACCACACATTTTTTCACTCCTTTAGCTTTTTTGACTTCTTTCCCTGTACTATGTTCTGTGAAGGAATATAATTTCGATCGCAGACCAATAAATTCAGCCATTATTTTACCATTAAGCCCATCTTTGAAATTCCCTATAACTTTCTTCTTAACTAATGGTATATTATAAATATTATCCAAAGGATAATCAGATGTATCATAATGGTCTATATCATTTTTCATATCTTGATAAAAATCATTCGTTTGCACTTCTATAATTAGAGAATCTGTATCACAATATAATAATCTTATTTTATCACCGTATTTCTCCTTCAAAACATTATAATAAAAATCATACATTAATTTTTTAGAAATGTCTAATATAGTCATCCCAACATAAACTGGCTGAAACAATTTAGTCGAAGTTCTTTTCATATGTATTGCAGCTAAATTTTCTGTGAAAATCGTAGCTCTATCGAAATTTGGTTTCGCAACTAATTTTTCTAATTGCGAAGCATTTGTTACTAATCTAATATCAACATGATTTCTTACATTCATCATTGTTCTGCCGAAAACACTGTTATTCATCAATTTATAGAAATCTTTTTCAAAATTATTTCTAGCTTTTATTCTGAGATTTGTGTTTAAATCAATGTAAGGTTTTAACCAAGGAGATTGGTCAAACTCCAAGATTTTATGAATTTTCTCTATTCTCAAACCATTACGAATATATTCTTGTAATGTTATGTAGTGGACGATATACTTTTTTTTATCATATAAATATAGAGTAAGTTTAGGTAATGGAACACCGTCGATTTGATTTTCTGGAGCAAAGGGGAAATCTGAATGTTTATCATGAAGATCTTGAGGATAAGTTAAATCAACCTCGAAAATATATCCTTTAGAGGAATCTACACTAAGATTTAATATATCTGTTATTTTTTCTGGATCAATCCATTTAAATCCTCCAGAAGGTAAGTATTGAGACATTGCCCATCCATAAAGATTGTTCGCGTCTAAATATTCCAAATAAACAGAATCTTTATTTTTATTAAATTTTTCCATCATGTATTTATTGTTTGCTATGGAATATCTAACACTACATTGAGTCATCCCTCCTACCAATCCTTTCTCAATGAATAAATGCATATCATAATCTGTTAATAATTCCAATTTTTCTCCTGTTTTTCTGAGCATACAATTCCATGCAAAACCTGGAGTTGTTTAACACCACAAAGGATCTAACTTATAAGTTTCTGAAGAGAGATTACGAAAGTTTTCAATAATATCAATTAATAAGAAAACATCTATCTTATTATACAACATGGTAAATTCTCTGAGATTTTGTATATTAATCGCATTCCAAACTTCTTGAGCATTTTTATAATCATCGTTTGTTATATGTTTTTTTGTAAGAGAACTATAGAAAACTTCTTTGGGAGGTAAACATGTTTCACTATACTTTTCGATGCAATCCATATACTCATAAGGATAAGATAATTTTTTAGTTATTACATCTAAATGTTCTCTTGGAAAATGTTTTCCGAGTTCTTTAAACTGGTTTTTCTCTAGATTATTAGCTAATTCATCTAAACTGCAAGATAGAAATTTGAATGAATCTAAAAATCTTATCTCGATTTGATTTTTACAGACAATATTTGTTGTAATTTTTTTACAGAATTTATTCAAACATTTATTTTTCATACAAGCAGATGATTGGTAGTCCAAAATATTTGAAAAAGATACATATTTTTCCTCATTATCTGGAATCAAGTTTATTCTTTGATTATCGCCGTTGAATTCTTTTATAAATAAATGTGCGTCGTAACCTGAAAGGTTGTGGAATAAAACAGGAATAAATCTAGGAACTTGATGATTTAAATTACAATAAGAATGTGCAGCTCCTCTATAATTTCCAGTTAAATGATCCTGATCTCGAACTTTTCTCATATTATTTTTGAATGCAGTATCTTTTTCCTTTTTTTTCATACTCTGTAACAATTGTGGAGGTATATCCTCCATTTTTCTCTCACAAATATGACATGTGTTTGCGTTTTTAAAATTTTTCCATTGTTTTTTAGTCAACTCTTTCATAGGAACTTTTACATCTAAATAATTTTCAGCAATATTAAGAGCTTTTTCTTTTATTTTTTGAACAAATACCTTTGGTGCATCCAATCCAAAGTATTCTTCACTTTTCTTAAAACTCCCATCAGAGTATTTTATATAGAATACGAAACTTATAGGAGTATGTTTTTGGTAGGGGTTTATATACGAAGTATTATCACAAGGTTGACAATTCTGTATTTTTTCCAACATACACTCAAAGTCTGCGTAAATCAAAACAGGTACTTTTAAAGAATGATTCTAGTGAGAAAATTGAACAATATTATTGGAAGGTTTGGGTAAAACGACCTTGGTACATTTATTATGCATACAGTAAGTTTTATGTTCGTTTAATTTATCTAGTGTTGTATGGCTGAATAAACACATTTTACACAGAAAACCTTTATGTCCATGTTTGGAAATTTGAGCATGTCCTACTAGTTTCCATAAATCTTTTATCCAACAATAATGCTCATTATTTTTCTCTTTAAGATACAACAAATCAATATGTTTCTCCTTCTCAATTTTAGTTATTTTAAGAGGAATAATTACTGGCTTGAACTCATCAATACAATACACATTTATAGAAATATTTAATCTATCAACTATTCTATGTATATCTGTTAATTTAACAGGGAATTCAATATCTTTGAATTCTTTATCAAACACATTTTTCCATTTTTTATATTTGGAAACTCTCTGCGGATGATGTTCAGCTGGATATAATGCAGAAAGTAAGGCCCAAAGAAAACATTTATTATCCTCATTTTCCACATTTATAACGGCATGTTTAAGTTGAATAAATTTTGGAAGTTCTATATACGAAGCACCTCTTAGAGGTATAAATTTATTGATACACAATTCCAAGGAGACAATTTTTTGAAGACACCACTGTGATTGTTTGATTTGAAACTCTTGCATTTCATTCGTTAATTTAGTTTTCATTCCAAGATAGTAATCACTTCGATCAGTCGTTTTCAATATTATTTCATTCTTTGTTTTAAAATTAGTGTCCTTATACTCCATGGTTTCTGTACCAGTAATTTTTCTCTGGTGTATACAATGCAAAATAAAATTTACTTTTAAATCATGTTGTTTATTTAGTCCTTCTTGAATTTTACCTAAAACTATTCTTTCCACATGACTCATAAATTTTATAGTATCTTTGAACCCGAAATTATTATTAATTGTGAATGTTTTAACTCGGCTATTAAAGGCAGTATCTTTTTCCAAGATAACAGATCGATTTTTTTTTGGATTAATTAAAGAGTTTTTCACTGAACTTATGGAAAACTCTATGGTCTTTAGGTACTCTTTATTTTTAAGTTTCTTGGTTGTTGTTATTGTTTTCTTACGAATCTTTGTTGTGATTGTATTATTAGGATCATTATTTTTGTGTGTTTTTGTTTGGCAATGTCTTGACCAATTTTTATAAGCAATATTTGTGTCGCAAACTACACAGTATTTAGAATGATATTTAGTATTCATATTCATATCTTCCATTTATTATACGATATATATTTTTTTTTTTGAAAAAATTTGCAATATTTTTCCCAATCATACAGTTTCCTGTGGTGATTGTCGATTTATTATACATTTGTTTTCCTTTAACTCACTGACTAATTATCGTTTGTATGACGTCATACATGACCTACTTTCATTATCATACGAATTAAATACTCAGTTGTTTTTTAATAATAATTATATAAGATTAATTATTTTTTTATTATTTATTTACTTAGCTACTATTTAAATATTAGTTTTTTAATAATATTTATATATTATAAATAATAGATGGTTTTAATAAAAATTAAAAATAATAGTATACATTTAGAACGTCACTTGGTTAATTCTGGTAATTTTTTACTAGGACTTAAGGGTTTAACATTTACTGGTTTACATAATTTAATCAGAATTGAAACAGATTGTGTAATTACAATTGGCGGTATAATAGTTACTGTGGAGCCAGGCAGATATACAATTGACCAGTTAAACAAAAAAATTAATCCTGTTGTGATAAGTCTTTCAGAGGAAAATATAGTTAAACATGTAATACTTACTATCATTTAGATGAGAATTTCTGCAAATATTTGAATTTAGAGTATATAAAATTAGATTACTCAAAAATAAGCGAAAAAGAAATCAGGTATATTCCTGTTATCAGATTAGACAGAGATTGTATTATTAAAACGAAAGAATATAAACTTCAAGACAAAATAAAATTTGTAATTTTAAACACAGAATTTGTGATAACAAAAGGCATTTATTCTTTAAAAGAATTTCAACATGAGCTAAATAAAAATACCACTTATAAAAGAACAATAATTAAATTAGATGAAAATAATATTATACATTTTACTTCAAACATCTTTTATATTCGAAGATTATTTAAAAGAGATTTTAGGAGTGGAAAATTACCAATATGAATTACGACACTCTGATGTAGAAATCACTCATATTGGTAATAAAACATCAAAATTTATGAACAATAAAATGTGGATATTAGGGGGAAATATTTATATGGATAACACTGAATACAATATAAAATCTGATTATTATACAATAGAAGAATTAAATAAAATTATACCAACAAATATGAAAATATCTCTTTTAAATAATTATACCATATTAATTGAATCTGATAAATATTTCGAACTTGATGAAAATTTAAACAAATGTTTTGGAATAAATAAGAAAATTTTTTCTATAAGGTCATATAAAGTTTTATCACCTATATATGAAAACATAATTATTACACCTTTAGAAATTCATTGCAACATAATTGAAAAATCGTTCTCCTCTGTTAATGATATTCACCATGTAGAGGAAGAACTTTTATTCGTGTTTTTATTTGATTCTAATAAAATATTTGTAAGACCAGAGAAAATATTTTATGTTCCTGTAAGCTTAAAAACAATTAAAACTATAAACATCAGTATTATCGATCAAAATGGAAACGAATTTATCCTACTCAAAGATCCAATTTTTTATCTCGATTTATTAGACCTCAACAGAAAAAATAGTTAACCAATCCTGAAAATCTTCTGCTTCATTTTAGTCTTTAAAACTAATGAATATAAACCTGGTTGCCAATATTCTAACCAACCCGGATGAAAAATCCGGGTTAAAAATTTTTTCAAAAAAATTAAAAAAATGTATAATAAATGGAAAACTATAAAACACTTTTAAATTCAAACACATACTTCATCTCATTAAAAACCTAGGAACCCGGAAAAAAATATAAGGTAACAAAATTCTAAATTGTTATGACAAAGTATGGGCAAAAATTATTAGTAATTTTAGATAATAATTTAAAAGTAATTTTACCAGACCACTTTTCTAAAAAATTTACAGTTAATGATATTGAAGAATTGAACTCAAATCCAGTGAAGTTCTCTTTAATTTATAAAGGTTTGGAAAAATTGAGTAATGGTTACTCAAAACATTTAGTCATTTTTGAGTAAAATACCCCTTTGTTTATATACCCTTTTAAATATTCTTGGAATATTTAAAAACTCTATAATAAATATGAAAAAATATATTTTCAAGCTTTATCCTTTTGAAACCGAAACTCTTAATAAAAACTATGCTTTACTTCCTGTTCCTATTCGATGTTTAATTATTTGAGGTTCTGGTTCTGGTAAGACTACATTGTTAAAGGACCATACAACACAAAAATCAATTTTTTTTTTATTGTATATTATTAATATTACAAGTTTGCTTAAACAAAAATGTAAATAAATTTTGTCAAAGGTGATTTGTTCTGTAGTTACAGCGTTTCAAATATTACGCGTGACGTCATAAGATCCAACTGTACGACGCCACTACGGCGCGCGGCGCGGCCGTGTATTATTATCCGGGAAAAATTGATGCATTATAGATTATCAAACGGCTGTTATTATTTTATTAGTGAAAACAATTTTATTTATATCTAGCAAGGACCAATCGTATAATCTATTAGTCCAGTATAAACCTAAATTAATTAGTGATTCTCTTATTTATGTACTATCGGTGCTGATAGTCTGATACGTATTACGTAGCTGTTGAATATTTTTGCAGTCACATTATTACAACTCTGTTAGTCTGTTTCACTATCCAAATATTATATACTCGGACTGTGGTAAGTACCAACCAGTGTCAAAATAATATTGTGTAGAATTATATTTTATTTTATTTTGGTGTTATTTTAACTGTTAGTAAATTTGATATCAGTTGACAGTTCTATTATTTATTTATTTATCGCTTCATACTTGGCAGTTGCCGAGGTTTTATTTTATTCAGCAGATATCATAATATCATAATAATTTTCAATTATAATGAAGTTCTGATTATTTCATAATTTTTTATATTATTGTCGCAAAATTTTTACGGGATACCGTTTTTTAATTGGGTAGGTACTAACCATTTTTTTTACACAAAGTTTTTATCTTGTTAGGTTCACTTGGTGGCTTGTTCGTTATGGCGAGTGTAAAGCCTTATCAATTTGAACCAGATTGTTTAAATGAGCGGGATTCAAACAATTTTACTGAAAATAATGATTTTGAAATTAACGTAGATAATCGAAGTGGTAAATTAAATTGGTGCAAATGTGGTCAGTCCGTAGTTATGACGGCAGACCAAGAAAGCATCTGTTGTCAAGAAAGTGAAAAAGTAAAACATGTAAATGGAATAGTTAGTTGTGTGACAAATAATGTTCTATTCAAAAAACTAGTTTTGGACAAAGACGTTTTAAATATTTCTCGTCATAAAATGATTTTAAAGTCTAAAAAAAAACAGAAAAAAAAAGTTTTGTGTAACAGTGAACCCCAAAATAAAGTCTGGCGATACTTGGCTTACAAACAGTTTATTTCGTGGATAAATGCATGGACATCGATTGGAAAAGGAAATAGGATTGTAATTCCATCATGTGTGATTTATAAAATAAGACAGACTTATCCAGAAGAAAATGGTGTTTATGTAGGATTTCGGCTCAACGATAAACTTCCTACGTAACTTCTGTATGTACAAATATAGGTAACAATGTGTTTTTTTTATATACTGTTAATACTACTTATTACTACAAAATTATATTGATTTTTTTTAATACAATACTTACAATAATATGAGACGGAGGTGCAGGTGGGCAGCCGTCCGCTCGCAGGTGGTGTAGTGGAACTATGAAGAATCAGGAATCAGATTGAATGATGATTAAATTATTCCATTTATTTTAAAATAAAATAAACAAATAACGCGACTAAGAATACACTTGGGAGGAAAAAAAAACAGCAAAAAAAAAGAAAAACCACAAGACGTAAAAGAAACGCGTCGGCACGGGGACTCTACCTTGTCACCGTGATGGCTGATGGCAGAGAGCGAGACCGTCCGCGGTGCGGATCCACCGTGTGTTGCCGGCGGCTTCCCTGCTCCACCTCAGCGCCTATCGAGGCGGTAGGTGGGAGGTTATCGTCGGCACTGTCGCGGCCTTTGGTGTGGCTGGACAAGGAGTGAACGCGATACGTAATGGTCGGTGTACTATTGTACCTACGACCACTACGGACCGTGTCATACTCCCCCGCTAAGCCACACAAAGTGTGCGACCCACGGTGGGCGACCTGGTGCCTACTGATGGGGTGACGAGGGCGGGGTTTCCTCGAAGAAGGGAGGGTCCTCGTCACCTTCCTCGTCCGGTAACTCCGGAAGTGGTGGGAGTGTGGACCCGAGGTAGATGTCTTCGACATCTCTACTCAGATCCTCCACCGCGGCCGACTCGTTTGAGCTTACTGGAGTGGCAGCTCCAGGGCTCGGCGGGTCGACCTCCATCACCTCCGGTAGTGTCCCGGTGGTGGTTGGTGTCGTGGTGGAAATGGTGGGTGGTGCCAGGGTTGAGGGCTTCTCCAGCCGATGTTGTTGGCTGGCCTTCCTCTCCTTCTTCCTCGCCACCATCTCCCGGAACCTCTCCTTATTTTTTATTTGCTTCCTCGTCAACTCCCCCTTTGTGGTCTCCACGACCGCCTTCACCGTCGATGGCGGTGGGACGGCCGTGGTGTTGGTCGGGCGGTACGGCGTGCCCGGTGTGAACCGGGTGGAGCGTTGTTATATGAAAAAAAAAAAAAATACGAATATTATTTTACGCGGGGTATGGAGTTGATGCTTTATCACTTGAGTATTCTGGTAATCAAAAAAATTTTAGATTATATAGAGTTTAAGTACTGCCCCAAGGTCATTCAAGTTTGTTATAGTTTATTATTAGCTATTCGTGCGGGCCATGCTCTTATCTTATCAAATATATACATTTATTCATGTTCAGTATGGATTGTGCGTTATCCATGATTTGACATAGTGCGTATTGGTGTTATTTAGTGTAATATTATTAATTTCATCCGATTATAATAACAAATAAAAGCATGGCTTTACTTAGAAATGAAGTAAAAAGTCCTATTTTTGGTTCGGGGAGAGAATTGCCAAATAACGTCTTACCTACTTACGAAGATGTTATGAAATTATTCATTTTGGTTCAGTATAGTTCAGGTAAGAAGCAATACAAAGATATAGTACATAATACAAGTGAAATAATAGCTACGAAAATTGAAGAAGTGTGGCACAAAGCTAATATACCTATTGTAGAACATCGTACAATTTTGGCACGTATTAAAGCGTACCACGAAAGTTATCGAAATATTCTAAAACCTTACAAAAAAAGAAAAGATATTATGAGTTATAAAATAAAACTATTAAAATTTGAAAGTGAGAGTAAGAATCTATTTGACATTTCAACTTGTAAATGCCAATTATTCGAAAACTGTTCGTGTGAAAAAAGTCGAAAAGTACCAATTAAAGAGAGACCATTTTTAACTGACCAGCGAAGTATTCGAAAAATGATGATTGGTTCAGTAGATAGAATCACAACATTGAAAAATGTAAATAATATGACCAGAAAACTTCAACGAGAAACGTACGAAAGAAAAATATTAATGTCTAGGACTAAAAATGAAAAACCTAGCACTAGTTCAAGTATAATAATACCTCCACAAACTAAAATTCCAATGGCATCCCCACTAGTCCCAGTTATAAATACAACCAACACCAATGTGTTTCCTTTTGTGGCTAGAACATTAGATAGATATTGTGTTTCAGATCGAGTTGGAGCTGCTATTGTGTCTGCTGCTCTTCAAGATATCGGTTTAATTACCCTAGACGATAAAACACAAGTTGTAGATCGTAGTAAAATCCGTAGAGCTCGTGCAAAAAATAGGAAAAATTTACAAGAGTTACCTATAAGTTTGGAGCAAGAATTTCTGGGGCTATGTTATGATGGTCGAAAAGATAAGACTATGTTTTATGAAGACAATCGCCGGAGAATAATGAATGAAGAACACATAAGTTTAGTAAAAGAGCCAGGATCAGAATACTTTGGACATATTTCTGTAAAATGTGGTGATGCCAAATCTATATTTAACTATATTATGTCATTTTTATACTCCAAATCAATTGATTTAAAATATGTTTTGACTATTGGTTGTGATGGAACTGCAGTAAATACTGGAATCAAAGGAGGTATAATTCGGCTTTTGGAAGAAGAGTTTAACAAACCGTTGCAATGGTTTATTTGTCAGTTACACGCAAACGAACTGACGTTACGTCATCTATTTAACTTTCTCGATGGAGCCACAATGGGTCCTAAAACGTTTACTGGACTTGTCGGAAAATTACTAAATAATTGTGAACATCTACCAGTTATAGATTTTGGTCCAATTGAATGTATTTTAGTCATGATTACCAAATCTAAACACAAATTCAGTACAGATCAATTATATTTATTTGAAATATGTCAAGCCATTCACTCTGGATCATGTGACGAGAATTTAGCTAAAAGAAATCCTGGAGCAATTTGTCATTCACGATGGGTTACAACTGCTAATAGAATTTTGAGATTATATATTTCAACTGAAACACCATCTGAAAATCTACTTGTACTCACTAGATTTATTTTAAAAGCATATGCACCTATGTGGTTCAATATCAAAACAAAACCACTTTGCGTTTATGGAGCAAAACACTTATTTAATACTATACAATTATCTCGATATTTACCAGATAATTTGAAGTCAATCATAGACCCTGTTATTCAGCGAAACGCGTTTTTTGGCCATTCAGAAAATATACTGATTGCGATGTTGGCTGATGAAAGAAAACATATCAAGGAGTTAGCACTAAAAAAAATTTTAAAGATCCGCCAAATAACCACAGAAAATTCTAAAATACGTGTTTTTAAAGTTCCTACTTTAAATTTTGATGCTGAAGATTATGTGAATTTAATTGATTGGAGTTTTATGACTGAGCCTCCACTTACAAAACTAGTAAATACGCAAACAATAATTGAAGCAATAAGTGACGTGGATCTAATACAAAGTGAAATTTTGGATAAATTTTCTCAGATGCCCTGCCACACTCAATCAGTCGAAAGGTGTGTAAAATTAGTCACTGAAGCTAGTGCTGCTGTTTGTGGAGCTGAAAGAAGAGAAGGATTTATTAAAAATAGACTAGAAGCTCGCCGTATCATGCCGAATTTCAATACCAAAAAGGAATATAATTTGGAGTAATTCAGTACTAAAATATGAGCAAATTGCAAATTATATATTATTTTTATCCGAAGGTTATTATGTATTAATTTACGTTTTGTTATTTTAAAATGTTTTTGACAATATAATTAAATATCTCTATGTTATACAAATATTTAGTTAACTAATTTATGTTGGAATATTAAAAAATTCCTTAAGCCACAATAATAATAACAAAATTAAAAGTTTTCAACCCTGGGTCAGTACTTAAAGTTAAAATATCAAAATGTGTTTTAAATTATTTCAATTATATTATATACCGAGCATTTGTTTTGGACGCCGCCATAATCATTTACAAAAAAAAAAAAAATCACTCCACCCTACTGACCAGCCGGAGGGAGTTGGTGGAATCTTCACCGGAAGTGTGGGGGTAGGCCGGCCGGTGGTTTTTGCCACCGGTGTCGGCCTCGTGGTGCCCCTCTTTGCCGGTGTCGATCGCGGAGCAGGTGGGTCCCCCCTGGCCGGTGGAGGTTTCGGGACGGAAGTCGTTGGCGGCGATGGCTTCGTCCCGGATGTTGTTGCAGGCCTCTTCCTTTTGTTTTGGTGCCCGGGTGTCTGGAGGGTGCGCTGAATGGCTGCTGCGCACGCGTCCCAGCCTCGTTGGAACGCCGCCTCCAGAACCGGGTCCCGACGCAGCATCACCTCCGGCATCACCCGTACCTCCTCCACCGATGGTTGTTGGCCGCCGCTGGTGCGTACGGCCTGTGACGCCTGCTCCAGCATTGCCGCGATTTGCTGGAGGGTGAGTGGTTGTGTTGGTGCGTCTGACGTTTTCTTGTCGGCCATATTTCTGTAACAACTTAGGATTAGTACATGTTAGATTTGAATGGTGTACCTATGGCCTCATGTAGTTGTCATGTGCGCGTTTCAGGCATGACACATGGATTTTCCGTGGTGGGTGTTGGTCTGTTAGGAATACACCCTTTCCAACCTTTTTTGCCAAGCGGACCGGTCCCCACCATTTAGGTGCGAAACCGGCGTGAAAACCTTCATGTGCTTTTGACAGGTGGTGTGACTTGTAGTAAACTACGTCGTCCTCACTAAACTTCGAGTTTTTGTGCCCACCTGCCGTCTGCTTGATTCCTAAAACACGCTGTTCACGCGCTGGCCGTTCACCATTCAAATTTTCGATGTGAACGTGCGTAGAATGTGCGATGGCCCAGTCCCCGGGTCTTTTGCATTCCCTGCCAAGAACAAGGACCGCAGGGGTATACCCAGTCGCCTCATTACGCCTATTCCTAAGCGAGAAAAGAATGGGAGCCAGTTTTGTGTCCCATGAGCTGTGTTTGCCTTCCACGAGTTGTGTGCGCAAACCTTTTTTTAGCTCTTGGTTACGGCGCTCAACCGGATTGGCCCTCGGGTGGTATACCGGAGTTGTCCAACCGATCGCTCCCCACTTGTCCAATACGTTAACCATTTCGTTTGAGACAAATTGGGGTCCGTTGTCGCTGAGACACACGCGTGGGTAACCGAAACGTGAAAAAAACTCGCGTTCTAGTGTTTCGGTTATCGTTTTAGTGGTGGCGGTACCTAGTGGGTAGGCTTCGGTCCACCTGCTAAAACAGTCGGTCGCTACTAGTATATATGATTTTCCCCTACTTGTACGAGGGTAGGGGCCCATGAGGTCTATACTAATAACTTCCCAGAGTTGTCGGGGTGTTCTGGTAGTTATCGGGTCGTCAGAGCGCGCGTTGAGTGGCTTGGTACACGCGCACACATGACACGCGCCAACGTATTGACGTACGTCGTTTTTCTGACCTTTCCAATAAAACCGTTGACGAACCGCCCGATACGTTTCTTTCCAACCGGGGTGGTTGGCTAAAACGTGGTCATGATACCTCCAAATGATTTGTTGTGTTTTGGACTTTGGTATCACGACGAGTTGCTTGTCGCCGACATTTACACGTAGAAGTCCGTTGGAAAAGACATATGAGTCAGTTCCCGTGTTAGAACTTCTAGTGTTTCGCGCGGGTATATCCGAAGTAATGTTTTGGATGACTGCGTTTGTTGATGGGTCTTCGGATTGCCACGTCGCGAATGTCGTGACTGATGGTGGTGTGTCGTTATCGTGGTGAGCGAAAGTAGAGAAAAGGTTATCGGTTTTGGGCCGATCGGTGGTGTAAGGTGTCATGGGAACACCCACCAGCTTTTGTATACCCACCAGCTTTTAACAGCGTTTGTATACATTCTTTTAGATTGTTATAATAAAATAATGATTAATACCTAATAAAATAAAGTGTTTTGTTACTCATATGAACCAGATGTTATATTGTTATTCGCCTTAAATAAAAAATATCATAGCATGTTATCATATCACAAAGATAATACATATGTTTAGAAAAATTATGTGATATTTTTAAAAACACAATATACCTAGTGGCTAGTACACAATATAATTTAATAAGATCAGTGAGAACGCGCTCTATGAGTAACAGGCACGTGTATACGTCGCCGCCGCCGTGAGTAGGATCTTATGACGTCACACGTGATTTTATAGACGTCGTAACTCGTAAACTATTTAACCTAGCAAAATATTATTGGTACCATTTTTTTAGTAAGATTTTTTGTGATTTTTTAAATAAAAATCAATTTTGAGTGTTGTATGGTCCTTTAAGGAATATTATCACAGAGTATTGGGTTGATTATCAACATCTATATGTGTTCTCAAAAAATCTTGAACAACCAGTTTATAAATTTTTACAAAAAATATTTGATATTAATTTTAATATTGATTCGCATTTCTCTGATCAAGATATAGCACCTGTCGACGAATGTCAAACAAATAGTCTAGTTGTTTTTGATGATTGGATTTTGGAAAAAGATCAATCATTAGTAAAGGAATATTTTGTCAGAGGCAGACATAAAAATATTTTCTGTATTTATTTAACTCATTGTTTTAGCTCGACTGATTTAAAATTGATGCGCAATAATTTAAATTTTTTGTTTATTTTTAAACAACAAAAACACTACGTAAGTAAAATTTGGGAAAGTTTTTATAGTTCAACTCTATCTAAAGAAAAATTTTTCAAATTTTGTGCACTTTGTTGGAAAAAAAAATATGAATACATATCTCTGGATGTTATAGATAATCATATATATAATAAACTAGAGAAAAAACTATGTTAAAATTTACGTAAGATGTTTATGTTTAGGTTTACGTAAGACGTTTATGTTTAGGTTTACGTAAGACGTTTATGTTTAGGTTTACGTAAGGCCACGTGTACATTGGCGAGCGGCGAGCGACGAGCGGCGCGTTGGAAAAAAAATTTAAACCAATATAATTTAAATCAGAGTGTGTACATTGATTACTAGCGGCGAGCGGCAGCGGTGAGCGGTAGCGGCGCGACGCGTCGCAAATCAAACATGTTTGAATTTTGCCGCTCGCCGCTCATGCGAAATATTTATTTTATTCATAATATTCTATATCCAATGTAAAAATAGTCTAGATTATTTAATTTCTTGCCTGTGGGTGAACATCAAAACGTTTAATTTGCCATTTAAAGAATTGTACAAATAAATAAGTTTCCCAAATAATAATGATATACGATAGTTGTTCAGTGGATTTCTGTTATTGACTTGTTCACTTGTCACTTGTCAGATTATTATCAAACAGTATACTAGGTTCACTGTTCATAGTGAACACATTTGCTAATTTGTTCATTAAATATTTTAAAATGTCCAAGGCAAATTATTTAAGTAATGATATGCGAGAAATTTTAATTTCGGAGGTTCAAACTAGACCATGTTTATGGGATGATACACATCCACAGTATAAAAATGTCGGAAAAAACAAAAAAATATGGTCAGAAATAGGAAAATTAATTGGAATATTAGGTGTGTACCCATTATTTATTAGTACTTACTTATTTATATAGGTACCTACAATATATGGTATAAATGTAGTTTAGTTCCCCATCACCAATTTGATTTTTTTTTTATCGAAACTTAATATGTAACTCGACTTACTTTGAAGCTAGCCTACCAAAGTTTGCGAATTTGAGTTACCTACACAAGGTGGTTTTACACAAAAAGTGGAGGGCCAAAAGCTCAAGGAGGCAGGTAGGTTTTTTAATACGATAACTGATTTTACATAAAATAAAGTCATACGCCTCAACTGACATTCGTAAGTACTCGAAAAATCTCTCTGGTGATTTCCTTAAGTCATTATACAAATGATGATACTCTCCATACATTTTTCTTCGGCGATTTATGGGATGAAAAGCACCCCTTTTTTTCTTAAGTAACTTTTTACGTATAAATGGATTATCCAAGATTAACGAGAGACGTTCTACTGTGAGGAACGATATTTTTTCGTAATAACACGCTAAACAATACGGTAATAACACGCACATAACAGTTAAAATACAACTATGTACTGAAAACAAATTTATAAAAATATAGCATGCCGCTGATGAAAATAACGCGCCTCAATGTTCACACGTTGCTGCTCGCCGCTCGTCAATGTACACGCGGCCTAAGACGTTTATGTTTAGGTTTACGTAAGACGTTTATGTTGTAATATAATTTAGATATATATTTTTTTTTAAATATATCTATTATAAATGAATGATAGTGATATTAAAAAAATTCAGAATAATCTTACAAAACAAATGAGAAAAGGAGGAGGTCTTCAAAATAGTGAGATGTTTAAACCAAATACTTTAAATAATGATAAGGACAAGGAAAAAATAGAGAAAACCAAACAAGTATCAAAAATTAGAGAAAAACTACAAAATAATTTTAAAAATACAAATCAAAGAGAAATCAACAACGAAATAAGAAAAGAAAAAGCTTTCGAACCTGTAGTGAAAGTATTAAGAGACATAAAAAATGCTGTAAACAAAACAGATGTTGATTCACACACAGAATTGGTACCTGTAAAAACATCAACATTAATAGAGCAACCAATCCATACAGAAAACAAACCGAAAATGATATCAAGTTATCAAACACCAACAAGAGATGAAGAAAATCAAACAATAAAAACACCAGAAACAACACATCTAGGCAATATCGCCGCACAGAAACTCATAGATCTAAGAGATAAAGCTTTTGGAATTTGGATTTATGATAATAAAACTACCAATAAAAAAGGTCATGCAATTGGGAAATACACAATACGTTTTAACGGCAACGATATTATTTTAAACAAGAATCAATATACAGGAACAGAAGGATTGTGGAACTTGTTAACACAGTCAAATCTATGGGATGAAACAAATAATATTATATTACCGTATACAGATGAGGATTTAAAAACATATAAATAAATATTTTTAGAAACCGACTCGATATATCAAAAAAACGATAAAAAAAACAGGAAAACCAAAATCATCCAGTTCTAATAAATATAATCTAATAATTAAAAATATTTGGAATGAAATGAAAAAACCATCTGAACATGTTGGAGAAGGTTTAAAATATTACACGGAAAATCCTGTAGAATATATGTATATAAATAATTTAAACCAAATAATAAATCGATTGTGTAAAATCGCCGAAGAAGAAAGAGCAGGAAATAATAATTTTCATAATGAAAAATTAGGTATGGTAACCTTTTTCAAAAATGAAATGGAAAAGTTGATTGATTCCCCAAAAAGTACAGAGTATTTGATCGAAATTATAAAATGTTTGCCAAAAAAACTAATTAAAGGGGAAGGTCTTGTCAATCATATTTTAAACAGTAAATTTATACCTGAAATGCATTGGCCTACTTATAACTACTTAGGTCCTGGTACAAAATTAAAGAAAAATAAAAAACCTGTTAATAAGCTGGATGAAGCAGCAAAAGAACACGATATTTACTATGAAAAAAAATAAAGATACTAAATCTAGACATAAAGCTGATTTGATTTTAGAACATAAAGCTTGGGAAAGATTTTCAGATCCAAATGTGTCCTTAGGTGAAAAATCTGCTGCATGGGTTACAACAAACATCATGAAAACAAAACGAAAATTAGGGATGGGATAAAATAGAAGCACAGTGGGAGAAATATCTGTCCGCCGCCGTCGATAACTGGTCGCCGCCGTCTACGTTTCTAATTCTGAGCGGACTATAGTAACTGACAATGAACCGGTTTACCATATGAATGTATAGATTGTTTCATATATGCTATATTTACGATTACCAACTGTCACATGTATTTCTTGTTATATTACTCGTATATAGTCGCATACATATATTACTGTGTCTCTGTGTAGTACTCTAGTGCTGTGTATATTTTTTTGATACAATGGATCGTTCTAAAAAAAATGGTCCTTTTAAATCAAAAGAACCGTCGAAAAAAAAAGAATTTCCGCACAAAAGAAAGCGGTTAGAGACAAAAAAAAGTAAGTATTTATTTCTTACATCTAGAAAATAAATATTAATTAAAAATAATATTATTATTAAATTATTATATTATATCATATCAGAGTAAGGCATCATTAGAATAAAATTTTATTTGAATAAAAAATTATTCGAATGATTTTGAGTACCGTAATTAATGAAGTTGGTATTTTGGTAATTAAAACATTTACATAGGTATTAAAAAACAATTAAAACATCATAGTTAGGATTGTATTTTAGTTCACGATTGTAAATCTTCTAGTATTTAAAATAAATATAGAACTATCTAAAGAAGAGACTATAGAATAAAGAATTCGAATATATTTGTATTTTGTATCAGCATTATGTTTGAAAATTATTCAATTACATTTTTATTCGAATAATTATTAAAAAAGGGTGGACAAGTGGGTATCGCTCTGCTGTATAGTAGAAGTGGAGAGTAGGTCACTATGAATGTGTTAAATTTGAATGCAATGACAAGTATCATTGTATACGAAAAATGATTCTGAACGGAGATGATTTGTAAGTCTAGGATATAAATAGGACATAAATATGTTAAATTATAATGTAGATATAATATACATACATATTTATTATTATTATCATTAATATTTTATTAGAATTAGATACATTACATTATTAGAAATGCATTATATATACATAGGAACAGGATTTCTAGGAACAGGGAACATCGACAAAATTTTTTTTAGAATCTGAGTGGAACGAAAATGCTAGTTTTTTCACAATGATGTTTTTTTTGTACTGGTAAACCTAATAATTAATTATAATATGTTATGGAAAAAATTACAAAATAATAGGGTTAGCACACACATAAATATATTATATATTATAATTTTTTTTTTGACTTGACTTGACTCCCCCCCCCAGAATTTAATCCTGGCTACGTCCCTGCATAGGAACATATTATAATGTTTATTATATTTTTTTGACATAATTATCGATTTTTATTTGAAGACGAGTTGCAACGCGCTTTTCTGCTGCCAAGTCTCGCAAACGTTCGGATAACAGAACGTTCGGAAACGCTAATTGCAGTTCGGATAATAGAGGGTTCGTATAACGGAGGTTCGGATAATTGAGGTTTTACTGTACATCATTGTAAAATAAATACATTCATCACTCTGTTTAGAATCTAAAATCATTCAAATAATTTTTTATTTGAATAAGTAATTATCTAAATAATATTTTGCCAAACTCTGTATATATGTAGTATACTCATAGGCGTGCGCAGACCTAAGTTTCCGGTCGAGCCTGAAACAATTTGTGCCCCAATACTTAGACAGTGCCCAAATACTTGGACAGTACCCCTAATTTTTTTTTTTTAATAACAAGATAGTTTTTTATTTTTGGTTAAAATGTTTGATTCTAGTGGCAAATTAAAAACTGTGTATTATTTATACCTACTAACATAGAATTATATTTGATGTATATACAACATTAACATGTATTTGTTGTTTTCCTGAACACTTGTTTTTGACATTAAACATAAAATCTTAATCATATAAAATAATTATAAATCTTAACATATTATGATCATATGAAAATAAAAACATTAATACAAAGGCTTGGTGTGACAATTAAAATTTTTAACAAATATTTACTCTACAGTCTACTCTTGCATTGATCAGGCATTCATTATTTAATAAAAAAATAATACAAAATAATAAATATACATATCTTAATACATAATATTTTTATATATTTATTAAAGTAAAATTATTTTATTTTTAAAATACTTAACATATTGAATTATAAAAAAAATTACAAATTCATTCTTCTATTCTCCATGACTTTGAACTCGTCAATTACCAAATCAATGTCAACATTAGATGTTAGTTCTGGTTCAGTAAACATCAATAGTAAATCATTAAGTCGGTCTTGATGAATGGTACTTCTCAATTTATAATTTGGAAAATATTCGTTCGAAAGAACAACTTGTTACTGGTATTACAGTAAATAATTTAAGTACGGTATAAAATCCATTAAATGATTTTATGTAGTTGTTGGCTTTCATCCAATCAAGCCACAAATGTATAGATTAATTATTAGTAGTATTAGTACTATCTGGTTTACCATCGGTAACTGGAAAATGTTTTAATAGTTTTATTTCAGATACCAATATATCTACAGGAACATTTGAAAATTTTGATAAGACTAAAATCATTTCAGGTGTAGAGTTTAAACGAAGCACACTTGCTACAGCTTGAACTAATTCTACAATTTCTTGATTAAGTCTTGAGTTGATACCAGAAATAAGTTCATCTAACAAGGGGTTGTACACAGATATTTTTAATTCATCATATTTTGTTTTAAAAACAAATTGAGTATTTGACATTTTGTCTAAACGAGTTGACACTTTTCTATTAACTACTTCTGGTACTTGTATACTATTCCTCATAGCCATCAAGATTTGTGCTAAAGACTGTACACTGTTTATTGCTAATAAAAGATCCATGTTTGGTGACTGTAATAAAGAACTAGTTTTTAATATTAAATTTAATATGGGATTCAATAAATACAGACCAAAAATAAAATCAAAACTTTTTAATTGAAACCTAAGTCCCATGCCTTTTGCACACATTTCTGGAACATTGCTACTATCACAGATTTCTTCGATGGCTAAGAGCAAAACTTCATAGTTGTGAAGTACAGAATTGACTGCTTCTGCTCGGCATGCCCAACGAGTAATTGAACATGATTTTAATGTGAGTAACTTAATTCCTACATTATTGGATATTTTTTCTAAAATTGTATGTCTCATTGCACTACTTTCAATGAAATTATAAATAAACTGTATTGTTCCAAAAAAATTGAATACCAATTTGTTTCTTTTAGAATTTTTTGATTTATCACATACAGAATCTACAAGTACCAAATTTAAGCAATGAGCATAACAGTGAATATATTTAATGCTTGAATTTTGCTCTTTACATTTTGTTTGCACACCTCCTATTTTACCAGCCATAGTAGAAGCGCCGTCAAAACATACTGATAAAACTGAATGCCAATCTTTTCCCATAAATTTCAGTACATCATGAAGACAGTCAAAAATAGCTTGAGCTGTAACAGATTTCATTCGCTTCAAAGTAATATAAGTTTCTACTGGTCTATTTTTTTCATCATCAAAATATCGAAAAACAATTGACAGTTGTTCAAAATTTCCAATATCTGTAGTTTCATCAGCTAGTATTGATATGAACGAATTTTTTAAGCTGTTTTTTTATAGTTTGAAAAATACAATTTTTAATTGATGTAATCAAATCGTTCTGTATTCGATTGCTAGTAGGTATATAAAGCGTTTTTTGGAGCCTCTTGGAAATAGCGTTGAAGAACAACATCATATTTTGTCAGTAAAATTATCAATTCCTTGAAAAGTCCTTGATTACAGCTATCGTGTTTTTCATTATGACCACGAAATGGTCTACCACTCTTTGCTAAGCAAATTATAATATCAATAATAGGATTCATAATTTCTCTGTTTTTCAAACGCTCTTTTTCTTTTCTACTTATTTCTTCTTGGCGGTTCTTATCAAGTACACAGTCAATTGATTTCAAATTAATAAAATTATTTAATGCTTTTACACTGTTTAAGTGACATTTAGACGATTGATGATTTTTAAATGCATCTATTCCTAGATACCAAGCTTTAAAACCATTACTACTAAATGCTTGGTCACAATAGCTGCTATTTAATTCATCTAATCTATGGTTATTGACTTTTTAGTTTTTCTACACAATTTTTGTTATGGTGTATTGCCGTATTGGTATAGTGATACCTACAAATATTTCTGATTTTATCCAATCCTACTATCACGACAAATACTATTTTTGTGATTTCCAATTTCCATTTTCCACAAATGTAATATTATACAATTAACAATATGCATTATAATTTATAATACAATTTTACTATGCCCCTGAAAAATTTCCGGTCGAGCCTGGGCTCGCCCGGCTCGTCCCGTGCGCACGCCTATGAGTTTACTAGTATACATAACAATTAATTTTGTTAAATTTTTTTTTAAGTAGACGAAATTTAAATGAATCGATTAATTTATTGAGTAACAGTGTGAATTCTGATACATCACACGAGTATATAAACTTTCAAAGGTAAATATTTTAAACACAATGACAATATTATAAGTGATTAATCTTTTTTTTTATATACTCGTATATGTATATTTTATTATGTTGTACTCGTAATATCAATAATACAAGTATTGAAGCAACACCTGTTAGAACAGAAATAGACTTTTTAGGAGCTGATAATGCTCCACTTGAATCATCATCAAGGGATGAACAAAATCTCAACAAACCTAGGTATGAAGTATGTTTTAGATTAAGAATATATGTTTTCGATTTTAAAAAAATAATAAAACATAACTATAAAGATATAGGTAAGTTTAGTCAATTTTACGTAATTCTTATCGGGTTGATTTTACATTTTTTATTAGTGTAATTATTTTTATTTAGATACAATATAAGTCTATAGTCTATACATATAATATATTATTTTAAGTAGGTTAAAAAATATGGGTGTTAAGCAGTGCTCGAATTGGAAAAAAAAAGAAAGGGGACTCTTAGACGTAAAAAAAAATTAGCATTCCACTCAATGATTGAAATGAACCTAACTCATGGGGGGCTTTGCCCCCCTATCCCCCCTTAACCAGTATTATCAACAGCAATCAACAAACATTAAAACTGTACAAAATGTACATTACAACAATAAATAATTATTTTTTTATAATAAACAAACAAATCTTTTATTTTATTTTAAAATGCAAAGTACAATTAATATTTAAATTTTTAATATATTCCATAGCTCTTCATATGAATGGTTTTCTTCTTTATTTTGTCGCTTAGGGCAGTTTACTTCATCAGCACATCGTTTGCCCTTCTGTATCCATGATACAACATAAGGCTCAGGTACAAACATATGCACTGGTGGTCCTACACAATTAATCAGCATAAGAGAAGAAATACTTTTTGAGTTCAAAGCATTTCTTTAAGTAGTAACTATATTATTCATTGAACTGAAAGCTCTTTCACATTCACTTGACGATATTGCTACAGTTTTAATTGCAGTTAATAATGGCCTTAAATCTAAAACAGTTGAACTATCTCTAAGATCTTTAAATTCACGAAACCCATTTACCGCAGATCTTGCATCAACTTGAAACACGTTGGCTAACCTTCTAATTGCTGAATCGCCATATTGTATATCTAATTGATCTGGCCAATTTTTCGGGTCTATTAACATCTAAGTCACTAAGTAATTAAGTGTATATATTTTTAAAATCATTACCATGCATAGATACGTTTGATGATTGTGTTGTGAACAGCCTACTTCTCAAATTATTAGATAGACTTCTAAAAAATTGGAATGGACTAATCTTTGGTATAGCTTTATTACTAATGAACGGAATACTTTTAAATAATAATTCTTCACATGAATCAATAGCTTCTTTTGTTTTAGGACCATAATTTTCAGCCATTGAATCGAAAACCATTATTAAACTTTGAATACAACGATTTGCTTGAGTCAATGTATGACTTCTATTTTGTAGTGATGTAGACAAATCAGCTAATTCACACAAGGCATCATACATAATACCTAAAACAAAATAGTAAATAATCTAATTAATTTACAAGTTTAAATTATAATTAAACAAATTTAAAACTTACCAAGATTGGAGACAATTTCTATTGATGCCAAATGTTTTTTAAGTCCCAAGTACTTTGACTTTTCTTTTGATGTTCTTAAATCATCATTAGAAACAGATGTTAAATGTTGGTATAGTGCTGGAAAGTTGTTCCATACAGCTTTAATTGTTCTTTCACTTGAAGCAACCCATCGTATTGTAAAAATTTTTCCGATACGTAGCAAGTTATATTCCAAAAATGCAGCACACATATTAAGCTCATTCATGCTTTTTGGTGATTGGTGATACACAGCATATAATTTTTCAATAAACAGTTGAAAATTATTAATACCACTAACTTCCTTTAGGGTATCACCTACAGAAAGTTCTAACCTATGGTTACAACAATGCCAAATGACTATATTAGGGTATATTTTTTTCAACTGAGCTCCAACACCAGCAACTCGACCCAACATTGATGACGCGCCATCACTCACAAATGCAATGAGATTTTTCTTTAGAAAATCATTGTTAAATCCATGAGAAAAAAGATTTGTTAATATAGAATTTTTGATAGAATCAGCAGATGTGTTCATTAGTTCAATGATATAAAAAAAAAAGTTATCACCTCATCATTTTGTCCAACTAAAGTTCTTAGGCAAATAACTAACATTGTTTTTTGACTTAATGTTGTGGATTCATCAACAATAATGCAAATTTTCCTTTGGTTTTTGATAATATCATTGCAATCTTCATCCTAATTTCTATTGAAATATGGTCAATTATACTATTACAGGATTTATCAGTATATAGAATTCTACCCATATTTAGATTATTAACGGATTGTTAATCCACAAGTTTAGGTAAATCTGTGTATGGTTGTTGGTTTTTTGCTATAAAGTAAGCAGTTCAGAAAACTTTACAAGTAGTTTTATGTTCTAAACTAGAAAGTTTGGAAAATTGTCCTGGTAAAACTTCACATGAACCCTTATCAATAATTTTTTGGGTAAACGGAAAATTGGTACGGTGATTGTGTTTTGAACAAAAGAAATGAAATAGGCGGAATATTGGTACTATAAAATATTTTATTCTCAGTGGTTCAAAAAATTAAATTAAAATAAATATATGTTCACAATTAATATTAATAATATAGTAATTAAATATAAAATCACAATAGTTTCCCTATGATATTTAAAAAAATGTCCATTGTAATTTCTTTATTTACGTAACTGGTATTAGTTTCATGAAGTTTATATTGAAGGGAAGCATATTTTTTATTTTTTTTACTTTCAATTCGCATCGTAGATTCATCTTGTTGAATACATTGTAGAACTAACCAAAATGATGGGTTGCTTGTTCCTACAAGCTTATTAAAATAATTATTCCACCCTTCGCAATAGTTATTTGTTCTATCACCACCGTTCAATGTGACATCGAATACATTCCACAAAATTGGAGAAAACATTGGTGTACCGCTAGTACCACTGACATAGATGTCATCAAAATATTTAGCCACTAACAATAGTTCTATAGGAATTATTGTGTACAAATAAGCCATTCCACTGGATACTTCATTGAGAGGTAAATTGGCAATAAGTTGAACGTTGCAGTTGCACTAGGTCGCATGAAACCTATACAATATTTTTATTCATCGTTATCGATATTGTCATTTGTCGTTGTAGATTAGATTAATACTTCCCTACAATTTCATGCAGTACTTATCTAATTTAAGGTTGTTTTTTCATAGTTTAAGAAACCCTGGTTTTTAACGACCGTACTAATATTCCACGTTCAAAACAACCGTACCAATTTTCCGACAATTAATTTTTTGGGCTTTTGAGTTTTTATGCTTACATATTTTTTTCCTTAAATTGGCTTTCATTTTATTATCATCAATTCCTACAGCACCCACCTCTCCATTTATCCATTCTTTAGAAATATGTGCCCCATGACATGTTATTAAATTAAGATTTACTCTTTTACAAATAAGACAACCCAATTTAGTCTCTTTAAAATAAAGCCAAGGATACTCATCTGTAAAATATTTTAATTGTTTGTCATACCAGCATTCTGGGTTTTCTCCAGAAGAAGTCAACATTAAATCTGGTTCCAATTCCTGTAAATAATAATAAATTACAATTATGCAAATAGAACAAAGGCCTAAAAATAGTTAATTTAATTGTTTATAATATTTTAACATAATCTGAGACATAGCTAGGCGCTGGCAAAATGGCATTTGACAATAGTGTGATTATACTAAAGGTATATGCAATTTTAATGAGTGGCTGTTTCACTCAGTTATACTACTTATTTACAAAATTTGCAAAATTTGTCATACAATTTTTTTTTATAATATTTGTATGACATACAGTGAATATATATAATTATTGAAATATGTAAGAAGTCTAACCTTGCAAACCTGATAATCCTCCTCAGAAATATTGTTATCATTTGATTCATTTTCTTTTGGTATTATAATTGAATCAATACCATCCTAAAACGAAAAAAAAAAAGAAGTCAAATTAAAAACTCTTAATATTATGCATTTATAAAAAAAAAAAATGCAAAAGCATAATCGTCACATGCTTTGTGACTAACTATTATTAGTACTATTTTAATTACAAAGTAATTACTACACAACAATTCATTATGAAAGCTGTAAAAATATAATGCAAAGTTTAATTTTAGTTTATTATGTATTATAAGTTATTGCTCATACATTAGCAAATAAAAAATAGCAATAGCAAAAATAATTTGTATTTATTATAAATACCGAATTGACATTTTATCTTAATAAAATGTAACATGCTGTTTGACTCTTATTATGGGTAAGAAAAAATATCTAAAAACATTGATTTATTTTTAACCAGTTATAGAAATATAAAATTAAATCATAAGAAAATTTGTAATTTGATAATACCTGAATATTGGTATTTTCATTTGTCCCAAGATCATCATTAACAGATTCAACACATGTGTTTTCTTCTTTTTGTTTATTATTGCTGTTCTAAAATTTAAAAATATAGTAATGCATTTTCATGAAGTATGAATAATGTTAAAGTTTTAGTTTAAAGTTTAGACAGTTAACATAGTAGGTACTTACTTTAAAATAAGAATAAAGCGTGCATTTGCAGAGCTTTTTTGGTTTAGATGCCATTTTTAGTTATTACTTATTAATTATTATTCAAGTAAATAATATAAATAAATAGATATCATAACACGATAATTTACTAAACACATGTCATTAACCAATGTTTATTAAAGACATTTGATAACAATAATTATTAATTTATATTAATCACATAAACAATAATCTTTTAAAACCGACCATGGAGGCATGGCTCATGATTTCATGAGCATACCAATAATAATATTATTATAAGATATTATTGTTATGTACTATACATTAACAGTGTCACCAACCACCATATAATTAGAATATTATGGCTTCTTAATGTTTATCTCGATATAAAATTAATTATTTATACATATTATTAGTAGCTGTAAACCTGTAAGCCTGTATTATATTACTTATCAGTTATCTAAATATCTAATATCTATTGATTTTTATCATTAATGAAATTTCAAATTTCAAATTTATTACATTTGTTCAAATTGATAATACATAATAATATATATATAAAATTGTTACAAGTTGTTCAATAATAATTTACATGGGGGACGTACCGTGCAAAGAAGGGGAGCTCCGTCTCCCTGCGTCCCCCCTCAATTCGAGCACTGGTGTTAAGAAGCATAATTATGCAGTAATTCAGCACTCTATTTAGTCGTTCTATATATATATATATATATTATGTATACGCGTAAAATATTTTGAATAGATACCTACAATTTATTTTTATGCGTTTTAAATTTATGATTATTCAATATTTTTGTAGAAATTAAATTAAAATATTTTTTATTTATTTTTAGTTGTCTTCCTGGTGATGAAAATATTATTTTAACGCCATTGTCTAATTTAGAGTGTAATGATGTCGATCAAACTTCTGAATCGTGTGTATTCAAATTGATTATTAATAATCGACAATCATTAAATATAATTATTTTATTAATGATTTTTATCTTTATACTCGCAATTATTAAACTTTAGGTCAACAAATAAAAAATGTTGGTCTGGACGGCGAATTATTGATATATACTACCTACTTATTTGAACAAATTAAAACGTGTGTTCAGTTTTGGATGTTTATTGATGGATATGGAGTTTATATCTGAAAAGCAATATGGCCTGAGATCTACATATACATTTAAATGTAAAATGTGTAATATTAGTGTAATTATAGAGTCAGAAAAAAAAATACCGGATACGTATATTCCAATTAATTTAGCTGCGATCGGTGGTACAATTTCGATTGGAATAAGATATTCTCAGCTCGAAGAAATGTTGGTTTCATTAGATATCCCTTGCATGAGTGATAACACGTTTCAATCTTACCAAAATCAAATTAGTGAATCTATTCACCAGGTCGCTGAGGAAGATATGAGAATCGCAGGGGAAGAAGAAAAAAAATTAGCTATTGAATCGGGAGAAATTGATATTGACGGGACACCTATGTGTGCCGTTGTTGCCGATGGTCAATGGTCTAAGCGTAGCTATAAGACCAAATACAACACATTATCTGGAGTGGTAAATTATATTTTAATTTAATATAATATATAGCCATATAGGTTAATTATTCAATGAGTTATGAGTGCCTAATATATTTTATTATTTTGCTTTACAGGCAACAATTATCGGATATAGATCCAAAAAAATATTATTTATTGGTATCCGCAATCGATATTGTTTAATATGTCAAAGAGCAAAAAATGCGAATGTCGCTTTACAAGAACATGTTTGTTTTATGAACTGGATAAAGCTGCTACAGCAATGGAAGCAGATGCCGTTGCAGAAGGGTTCAAAAGAAACATTGAATTAAACGGATTGAAATTTTATAAATTAATTGGTTAATTATTTATTAGTTATTTTAGATTTAATTAATTGCAATAGATAAGTATAATTGGATTTAGAATATTTCGGCGCCATCATTAGTTTTATAAAAATAAAATATGTATACATATAATAATAATAACAACTCTTGATATATTATGTTTTTTAAATAATCAAATATAATGTTATTTTAAAGGCGACGGTGATTCAAGTGTCAGTAAAAGATTGACAGATACAAGACCTTATGGACCTAATTTTATTATTGAAAAAATTGAATGCCGAAATCACTTACTAAGAAACTATGGTACAAAGTTAGCGGCAATTGGTTAAAATACAAAATATCCAATACATCTCAGAAAACATATATTAAATAATGCGAAGACATTAAGAACTGCTATCACGAAAGCTATTGATTATCGTAATAAATTAAATCAACAAAGCAAATATCAACAAATTTCAGTTAATTTACTATTAATATTTAATTAATATCAATAACGAACAATTAAATAATTGTTATTATAATACAAATACATATTACGATTAGATTTACACAAAGATATATCAAATAGTTTTTGACATATTGTGGGTAATCGTGAGCAATGTGAAGAATATTTTTGCAAAGGTAAACAATTAAATGAAGTAAACCTATACGAAAATGCGGAAAAATGTGGTCTTTACAGAGAAGCAAATCAAATAATCAAACGATTAGCAATGCATGCAGATAGTTTGTTAATGAATTTGGATAATAACGTATGCGAGCAATTCAACAGCATTATTAACAAACATTTGGCTGGCAAACGAATACATTTTTCATTACGTCAATCATATGCAACTCGAATTGAATCCGGAGTAATTTCATATAACACCTCAGGCCAACTATTACGCTCACTACACAAACATGTAGTCCATAAAATTATTCCATGTAAAAATCATTATGACTAATATTATGATAACATACCTACATCCTACATACGTATTTTATATTTTTATCTACCAAATTAGTTTTGTATATCTGTTTATATATTTTATATTTTGTTTCATAACTTTAATTTGAATTTTAATTCTATTAGGTGTTAGGTAAAATACGAGTACATTGATATATAAATAAATATTACATATTTATATATTATTATTAGGGCTCAGATTTATATGTAAATATATATTTTTACTGTGACTATAGATAATTTAATTAACGCAAGAGATAAATTTATTTCAAATGATTTGTAATGAAATTAGGTATATTTTCATAGTAAAATTTATTTTTTATTTGATATAGGAAATGTTGGTAAACGTTTTTTAAAATCAAGAGAACGAAAAGCCATGTTATTAAAAAACAGAAGAAAATTATATATATATATATATATATATATATATATATATATATATATATATAAATGGAGCAGCGCTGTGAGATCATTTTTCGTTGAGAGCTCCAAAATGCCGGATCTGCAAACGTTTTCTTTAAATATTGAATGTATAAGGGCCGGTTTTTCAATTGGCATAATAACTGCCAGTTAGTTAACAATCAGTTAATTTAAACTGTCGCTTAAAATGCCGGTTAAATAGTGCACTGTTTATCAAGTGAAACTGATGTGCTAGTTAGTTAACCAGAGGTTAATCGTAAAATCAAGTGGTCATACTGCAAAATGTACATTATCTCATCAATATTATCAAATCCGGACGCGTCGTTATCACGTAGCCAATTACTCCGCGCAATCCGACCTCAAATTGTCGCGATATTTATTACTGTCAAATAAATTATTTTTTTAATTTTATTTGTTAAAGTGTAGGAAAGTGACTCTGTATAATTTGTGTAATTTATTTATTTTTCATTTATTTTAATTTATTTATTTTATTTTATAGTTTGGTATGTTTGCAGAAAGAGTTGGTCAAGCAGGAACTTGAACAAAGCAAAGAACTGCATGAACTAAAGAAAAAGCATTTAAACGAAGAGCATGAACTCAAAATGTTGGCTCTTCAATATGAATGCGACATTAAAAACAAACTACTTTCTTCATAAAAATTAAAATACCAAAAAAAAATTAATTAAATCTCATCATTTCTATTATTTCTATAATAGGATTTCTATATAAGTTACTACTATGTGATGTCGTCATACTTAAAGGATAGTAAGTAATGAGTAGAGCTAGGATTTTAATGACCTAAAAAATAAACAAAAATGCACTAAAAAAAATGCAAAAATGACATAAAAACTCTAAAAAATGAACTTGAAAATGACCAAAAAATGTACTTATATGAAAGAAAAAAAATTTAATTTTAAAATCAGTAAATTATTTATATAAAAATTGTTTATCCTTTTTTTAAATTACACAAAATGGTTGAAAATTTGTTGTAATAAGTAAATTAAACATATATGTATATTGAAATTTGAGTTGACTTGTGAATTACCTATAGATACTAATTGGGATAAACTATACAACACTTATTAAAAATAGCTTAAAATAAACAAAAACGAGTTTAAATATACAAATTTAACGTAATATGTGTAAAAATGCATTTTACACAAAAAATGCAAAATAAAAATTACATATTCAACATTGTTACATCACGAAACAAATTTAGTTTTTGGTTAGAACTGTATAGCGCTTAAAGAAAAAAAATACATAAGTCACCAAAATCCTAGCTCTAGTAATGAGTAAAAAGTCCCCGTCTACCTGTCCGTATTTAAATATGATATAATATCATTGTAACCTTGAAATCAAAGTTTCAATCGAATTTTTTTTATTAAATTTAAATTTGTAAAAAATTTAATATTGAAACAAAGAATAGCAATAATGGCTAGGTATTTTTTTGTAAATACAAATATTTTTTTGGCAGGGACTTGAAACTTTTCCCTATTAATTTTTAATTTTTATTAAATTTTAAGTTTTATTTTAGACACACAATTGAGATTAATTTTAAGCGAAAAAGTCCAAAGTTATTAATAATATATTAAATTCAACAGTTTTATAAGACTCATCAGGACTTTGAATTTTAATATGAGTACAGTCAATGGCCCCAATAACTAACAGGAATTTGGCAATACCATAAAATTATTTATGCATTTCTTTTATTTCGTCATTTGTTTCTGGCATTTTAATAATTTTAGGACGAAGTTTTGCCAATGCTACACTTACGTCATGCACGATTACACATGCGGCAGATTTACTTACACCCATGACATCTCCAGCACTAATTAAAAAAGATCCCGTGGCATAAAATCTGAGAGCTAATAACAGTTTTTGTACTGGTGTTATTGCACTATTTCTATATACAAAAAAGGCACAGAGTATTTTATTTTGATTAATTTTTGAATAATGTTAATTCTATTATACACATTACCTGTCTGTATTTGATGATATTGTAGACCCAATCATATTTAATATCATCATAACAGTTTCCTTAGATAATCTAAAGCGATTTTTAAAATCTTGTTCATCCCAAATCCTAAAATGATCAACTCTAGTTCGTACGGTATACGATCTACGCTGATAATTTAAATATTCTTGAAATTCAATGTCATCGTCATAAAAAAGTAATTCATTTTCGAAGTTCATAGTAGTAATTTGTAAGAAATTATTTGAAATCAAATTATGAAGAAAAAGTAGAAATTTATCTATTAATTAATTATTAAATAACTAACAGTTAAAAAGTTAATTGGAAGAAATAGTAGTGGTTAGTTTAACTATCCGTTAAACCTGATGTTTAACGTAGGCCCACTTTCTCGACTTCTAGTTTAGGAAATTTAACTCCCAGTTAGTAGTATCTAATCATTATCTAATAATTTACTAAACTTATTTTACATACAGAAGTACGATGGCTATCGCGTGGTAAAGTTTTGTCCAGAGTACATGAGTTAAAAAATGAACTTATCGTGTTTTTTACTCTTGAAAATGTACCAGAATTTTGTGAATTATTAACGAACGAAAAATGGTTGGAAAAACTATCATACTTGGCAGACATATTTTCACACTTGAATCAAATAAATTCAAGTATGCAAGGACCAAATGAAAATATATTAACATAGTGTAGTAAGTTATTTACTCTTAAAGATAAATTAAAAATCTGGAAAAAACGTGTGCAAAAAAATCAATTTGATATGTTTCCTTCATTATCTGTAACAGAAGAAAGTTCCGAAGTTATGACATTTATAATGGAGCATTTGACTGCCTTAGAAGAAAGTATAGACAAGTATTTTCCTAATTTAGATATTTCCGAGTATGATTGGATAAATGACCCATTTGATAAAAATATATGTTCAACTGAATTTAGCCTTGAAGAAGAAGAAGAGCTCGCTGAAATACGAAACAATCGAACTCTTTTATTAAAATACAAAAATGTTTCATTAAATGAATTTTGGATTCAGGTTGAAAAAATTCACGCTGAAATTGGCAAAAAAGCTCTAAAAATATTACTGCAGTTTTCGACATCATATTTATGTCAACAAGGATTTTCCACTCTTGTTAACATAAAATCAAATAAACGAATGAAAATGGAGTTCATCGAAGAAGAAATGAGAGTATGTCTTTCAACTATTCGACCACAAATAAAAGATTTGTGTAAAAAAAAACA
The DNA here is from genome assembly GCA_027580255.1 of Therioaphis trifolii. Classification (NCBI taxonomy): domain Eukaryota; kingdom Metazoa; phylum Arthropoda; class Insecta; order Hemiptera; family Aphididae; genus Therioaphis; species Therioaphis trifolii. The sequence goes on along the minus strand of CM050405.1, from coordinate 83,089,962 downwards.
AGCCCAAGTGTCACATTAGTTCCAATAATAAATAAATAAATAAGTTTAAAATTTAAATTAATATTGTAAATTAAATAATAAATAAAAATAGATAATAATTAAAAATAAAAATAAATGCAATGTAATAATTTGTTTATAAAATGTAATATGTATATAGTATGCTCCTACGTCCTACACCTTACTACTTTTGATTATAATTATGCACTAATAAATAGAACCGAAGTACTCTATAGTATAGTATAAACTATAAACTATAGAGCATAGGGTGCCTCCGGATTTTTAGAAAATGTCCAAGGGTGCCACGAGTCAAAAAAGGTTGGGAACCTCTGATCTAATGGTTAAAATTCATTTCTGAATTTCTCAACTGATAGTTAGCGCTATCTTACAGATAAAGTTCCGAATAACTTATCCGGTACTAATTCTACCGAATAAGCACTTAACTAGAAGTTTTTATCAATGGTTTATTATATTCGTGATAATATTTTAAATTTTTTTGACTTATTTAATTAAAAATATATATTTCTTGTATATTAAACGACTGTCTGAGGTTAATATTATAAAATGGCTTCAATTTTTAATCGTATTAGTTCAAGTGTTAATGATGATGACGAAGAAATTATAGAATTTCTTTTACATAGAAATCGTCCTCGTTATTTTCAAAACCGAATTGACCATATCAACAAATGGGATGATATTGATTTTTTCCGAAGGTTTTGTATGAAAAAATCTACATTTATGTACATTTTGGGAAAGATAGAAGATAAATTGTCAACTTCGACTTTGAGGTAAGATTATCCAATATCATATTAAGATTTTATATACTTAATAATATTTTAGATAAATATAAAAAACTCTATTCTTTATCTTCCTGTTCACTATTGTGAATAATTTATAAATAATTATACTGTAATAATAACGTAGGAAAACTAATATAACACCGATGCATAAGTTATTAGTTGCACTAAGGTTTTATGCTACTGGCAATTTTTTAATTACTGCTGGGGAACTTATTGGAATTAGTGAACCATCTACATGCCGAATAATACAGCAAGTGACATATGCTTTAGCAGCAATTCGTCCCGAATGTATTAAAATGCCTCAAAATGATGAAGAAATACGTAAAGCAACATATAATTTTTACAAAATTGCCAAAATGCCACGAGTTATTGGAGCAATCGACTGCACCCACATTCGAATAAATTCTTCTGGCATGAACCATTTTTAATATACATCACCATACATCTTGTTTTAACAATTATTATTTACTATTAATAAATTGTGGTTTTATAGGTGGTGAAAATGCTGAATATTTCCGAAATCGTAAGGGGTATTTCTCATTAAACGTTCAAACTGTTGTTGCTGCTAATCTTGAAATATTAGACATTGTAGTTCGCTGGCCAGGATCAGTGCATGACCAAACTATATTTATAAATTCAAAACTCAAGACAGATCGCGAAAATGGTCGGTTTGGAAATCATTTATTAGTGGCAGACAGTGGTTATGCCAATACTCAGCATGTAGTCACACCACTTCTACAGACAAGTAATAGGATAGAGGAAATGTATAATGAATCGTTGATACGAACTAGAAATGTAGTTGAAAGACAGTATGGTGTATGGAAGCGTAGATTTCCTATCTTATCTTTTGGATTTCGTACAAAATTGGACACGACCATGGCCGCAATTATTGCTTGTGCTGTATTATTTAATATAACTCGTTAACTTGATGGAGAAGAGCCACCAGATGACTATGAAGTAAGAAGTTCCGACGGTGTACAAGAAGAACCCCCACAAACACTTATGCGTGTAAATAATAATGATCGATTTACTGCTAGGAATAGACTATTAAATGATTATTTTCCATCATTACTCGGTAATAGTGTTTAATTTCCCAGTTTGTCATTTTATAACACTGAACCTTTTTTTTAACTTATAAAGTTATGACTTATGACCTGAATATTACGATTTTTATAAACTAAAAAAATATATGTACCTATTTAAATAAATTTATCGTTATAATATTATATTACATTTTTGTTCTAGAATATTTATTTGTCCTCAATAAGACATATTTTATCCTTAATGTGATGCTTCTGTAATAATGTAATAACATGAACAATTGTATTATTTAAAAAATAAAAACATTTATAAATATTAAATCTTAAAAAAAAACAACCTTGTTATATATTTAAATATAAAAACAATTACATAACATTTAATTAGTCAATTAAAAAAAAAAAAGTATTTAATAACAAAAAAATCAACTTTGGTAAATATATATTATATAAATTATAAATACACATAATATATAAACAATAACAAATATAATTTAATAAAAAGTCAATAAAAAAAAATTAAGTATTTAATAACAAAAAAAATCAACCTTGATATTTAGAATAAATATAAATCATTAAAATATATAAAAATAAAACAGCCAGACATATTAAGGCTGAATGGATTTTTTTAGTAATGATAACTCCAACTCTAATTTCTCAGTTTCCAGTTTTAGTTTCTTCACTCTTAACTTATGTTCAATAGTATCTTTCTGTTCTTTCTTGTCAAGTATTCTTAATTCTCTTTGCACAAGTTCTGCCTTTGAGGTACACAAATCATTATATTTGTTCGCCACACTGGAAACAGTTGCTTTCCTTTTAGGAAAAACCTTCCGTGTTTGCTCAAGAGAGTTTGATTCTATAACACAATAAAAATTATCAAATAAATAATTAATACTATTATAGTATTGTATAATACTATCAATGAATAATTTCATCATGAAGGACCTTACTTTCAAATAATGATGCACGGGTAGATGGTCTTTTGTCTAACTCAGTTTCTGTTGTCGGTGACTGTGTTCTAACATCTAGTAAAAGACAAAGATTATTATTAGCATTATAAATTACATTTTATAATATGAATTTCAACTAAAAATCTTACATTTGAGTTCTTTTGGCTTAGGAGTTTGGAGCATAGAAGCACTATAGTCACTGAAATCCACTCTAATGGAGGCTGTTGCATCTATCAAACAATATCACTTATTTATTTATCAATTTATCAAAAATTTTAAACATATTTATACCTTAATTCTTACTACTTGAAAAATTATTTTCTTCCATCATAATATTCTGATAATCTAATTCCTCTACTATAATGTTATTATCTGATTCATCAATATTATTCGAATCTAGAAAAGTTATTTTGTAGTTTCACTTTAATACAATTTTTACTAAAATACTTAAAGAATATAATGTATAATAATTACTGCTTATATCAATACTATCAGAGTCAAAGGGACAAATTAACCCATCAGAGCTAATTTTGATATTTTGATGTAACTGTTCTAAAGCAGGGCTCAACTTTTCCTCTCTTATAAATGGACCACCACCTGTACCAGTAACATAATTCTTTTGTCTAGCAACCGATTTCCTAACTTCTTTCTTCATCGAATCATATTTCGTTCTTAGGGTTTTGATAGTTCTAGACTGAAAAATGAATAAAATCTTAATATAACCTTATCTTAATTATTAAACACACGTTTGTTATGTTGTAGTAACTTACTGGTCCCTCAGTCGCTGAATTAAATTCTGAATGAATTTTATCCCAGGCTAAAGTTTTTTCTTTCCATGTTACAGCGTTGGTGGTTTTGTTTTCTAAAATTTTTTTGTTTTTATTACACAATTGTAATAATAAATCAATTTCGAAGTTTGTGAAATTGGTTTCTCTCTTTCTATCTTTCTCGGCCATAATTTTTAAAATTAGCAACGGAAAAATCAAAAAACCGTATCGTTTTTACCACAAGTCACACTCACAAGTCACAACACAACAGTTCAAGTGTTCAACAATCAGCATACAACGGAAAAATTACTATTTTTAGTATTTTATATCTAATAAAAGATAAATATTTTATCTTATCACAGTATAAAAACGATAAAATGCAAGGAGGTTTGATCAATTTTCCATGATAAAATCAACATGTTCCGATTAACCATCTTGTGGTTAAAAATTTCTTCAGAAAGTGAATCTCAGACTTGTCTGGCGGTTAGTGTTATCTTCAAGATAGCTAACCGTTAGTTAAACTAGAAGTTGAGAAAGTGGCCCTTAACCGGAGATCGAAAAACAGTTTAAACTGGACAAAGTATTAACCGGCAGTTAAATTCTACTAACTGACAGTTAAAGAATATTGAATAACCGGCCCTAGGTGATGTTAATATGTTTGAGCATAAAATTGGATGGATCTCGAAAAGGATGGTAATTAAGAATTTAGTGTGTGGGTCAGTTCTGGTGTGTGGCCTGCAGAATGCGCCACTATCGATGGTCAGTATTTGTAAATTTAATTGTTTGCACACTCTTGTGGAAATGGGCGCCTTATTCGAGATCCTTTCATCGGCAACGTTGTATTTTTAACACGGATCTAATAAAATCGATTGAATGACATTTATTTTTCACATCGACGCGAATGCATTTAACCAAAGTATTATAAATCGTAATTCTAATAGCAAAGCGTAGCGTACCTTCTGTTGTATATTTTATTATACGTTCGAATGAAACCAATTTATTGCTTTTTACTTTTTGTTGTCTTAAATAATTAAAATAGCAAATTATAATCAGGATGTGAAATATTTATATTTATATATATATTTATTTAGCAAAAATCGATTATATCCAAGGGATTGTTAAGATTTAGTATCATGTTTGCAACTTTTTTATTATTTGTATATTATTTTTTATATTATATACACACACACACACACACATATATATGTTACGGTAAATAATGTTAAATGGAAATTAACGTTATTCGACGGTTATTAACGTTATTTACCAAATACACAGGTAATTATCGTTATAAACCGGATAATCACGTTAATGACCAAATACACAGGTAATTGTTGTTATAGACCAGATATGCACGTGAATCTCAAATACCTACTACAAAATAAAAATAGAAAAAATGCTTTATTATTTTTTATTTGTTTTTAAAATTTGTACTCCCATGACATTTACTATTACATAATTTTTCAGCCCCACGGCAGGCACAACGTTTATTTTTACAACCAGTCTTGCAATGGCAACGCTGGTAACCTTGAAGGCCCGCAACCGAACTATTACTAGCTGCTTCCCTCAGTGTCAACTGTCTATCACCTGCTAATTTTATCACATTGTACATGTCTAATAGATTTTCTTCGCAAGCAGCTATTTCTTGGCGTGTGTAATTATATTTAAGAAAACCATGTTCCGTACCTATAAAATAATTCAACAATTTTTAATTTTAATGATATATTTTTTCATTAAGAATTAACTTACAGAGTTTGTATAAGTCATGTTCAACTTGGGTGACAACTGCCAGTATATTTCGCGGAGAACCACGAGCTCTATCAACGTCCGGTATAGTTACACGTACAGTTGTGCCTATTTCAAGCTGAGGAAACTTTTCTTTGGAAAGTTTCATCATTTTCTCTCCTTGTTTTTCTAAATTTTTTTTGAATTTTTACGTGCAATACAAATATTTTCTTGACGATCATCTAAAAAATATTAAAAATAATTTTTAAATATTTATATTTTAGTTTTATTTGTGTTATATTTAGAATTCGGAAATGTATTGTTAAATAATTAAAAAATATTGAAGTACCAAGTTCCGAATTTTTTTCTACGATTTCTATGATTTCATTTCCGATTTCGTCTTCTTCGGTGATTGGTTCATTGGTTATTTTTTCTAAATCTTCTTCCGTAATGACCTCTTTTATTTCATCGTTTGGAAGATTAGACGACATTAAACCAATTCTAGCCGTGCAGCCAAACATCGCTTCATATGGCGTTCTACCTATGCCTAATATGGTAGTAATAAACATTAAAAAAAAAACAATTTTTATTAACTATTAATAAAAATAAGTAAAATGTTAATAGTACCTGAATGAAAAGCTCTATTTTTTTTAAACTGAATAAATCTTAATGGCGATGGTCAATCGGAACTATTATTATCACCCATCCAAGCAGCTAGCATTTCTTGGACGTCTCTATTGGCTCGTTCAACTGACCCTTGACTTTGACTATGTCTTGGCTTTCCGTGAACGATTTTGACTTCATTCCACATTATATGAAGTTCATTAATCACCGAATTAACGAATTCTCTCCCGTTATCGGATTGCAATATTGCAGGTGCCCCAAATAACGTATAAATATCGATTAGATTATAAGCGATTTCTTCAGCGCGTTTTGATTTTAAGGGTTTCAATATTACGTACTTAGTCAAATGATCCTGGTAATTCATTATGGAACGATAGTCATTATAATGTTGAGATTACATGTCTATAAGGTCAACTTGTGCCCGTGAGTTGAAAGTTGACTCTAAAATTGGTTTGGATACTAATCCTCTTCTTGGGTGCACTGGTTTTTTCTGACATTGAACACATAATTTTAAATAAACCATAACTGTTTCGTTTGTTATATTGCAATATTTATTTTTCAGCAGGCCCTATTTTTTAGTGAACCCCGACACAAAGTGTGTAACCCGAAATTGAAAGTGTGCACTAAGGATTTGAGAAGTGTGTACCTACTAAATACTAATAAATAAGACTACTTGCTAGATAGTTATACGTAGTACAGAATACATTATTCATATTTAAAAAAAATAATATTTAATTTTTTTTTTTTTTTAATTGTCACTTATCATTGACGATAATCGACTATCGTGAACATGATATCAGAGGTGGTTATTGTGTTTTCATGATAGACCAGACGTGGTTACAATGTTTTATTCATTACCTTATCAGTTATCAGTTATAAGTTATCAACATTCTCATTGCAGATGTTAAAATTTTGAAGTGAACGATAAAACGTATAGGTGTTACTGTCAACTGTCAAGCTTTTTCATTTTTTCTCTGGTGACTGGTACCTATAGTGGTATTTATACAAATTGAACAGTGCATTTTGTGAATATTGAATATAATATAAAGTAATACATTATTTGTACCTAAATACGTTAACTACTAGTTACTACTATGACTTCAACAGAAGCGTAGCATGAAACTTGGTGGCCCTTGGGCCAATACAAGTTGGAGGCCCTCTTTAATGTAAAAATTAAACAGTGATTCTATGAGGTAAAAAAAAAAAATGCATGTAAAGGTACCTGTATTATTTTACTGCTTATAAATTTATAAAAACAATGACATTACAATATTAAGTATTAGGTATATTATATTATATAATTAAAAATTAACTTTCCTAGCCTTCACTTGGGCAAACTTGTCAATGACTTCATCCAAATTTAATTGCTGTGCCCGCTTATTTTCGATGGAAATAATTGACAAACCACTCAGCCGTTTCTCTGACATCGTACTTCGTAAATAATTTTTTATTATTTTTAGTTTTGAGAACGACCGCTCTGCCGCCGCAACAGTTATAGGTAACGTCAAGTATAAAATAAAAGCAGTGCACACATCAGGGTATGTTGTTGTAAGAGGAGAATGTTCAATAAATAACATTTCTGCAATTTCTTTTGTTGTCTTTAACTTTGTGGATATTATATCTTTAAAACATGATCGAAAAGATAGTATCTGATGAACAAAATCCAGAGAAATATCTTGGTTATACTTTTTTTGTAATGTTTCTGCTGACTTGTATAATTCTTCATCGTTTAATTTGATAAATGAAATCGGTTGTCAGCATTTAAAGAAGTGAGATACGTAATTAAAACTTTGAAATCTCCGTTCCATTTCGGTAATACCACGATCGAGTGTTAAATTAAATACTTCAACTTCAAATTTTTTTTCAGGTGATTCTAATCTTTGGTCTTCACAAATCTCATCAAAAAAAATTTTTTTTTTACTATGTCTTTGATTTTTAAATATTGATGCTATGCCCCATTTTCTTGAAAGATTTGTAGCTTCTGTAAAATATTCTAAAAAGTTTTTTCTCATAATTTGTAATTCACTTGTTAATGTTTGTAGAAGTCCTGTAGCTGTATGAAGATCAACATCACTTCGTTGTAAAAATTGTGAGACACCGTCTACTTTTCTTAGGTTAATACAAAGTTAAAATTTTCAAGGTTTTTTAAAATTTGTTCAACTTCTAAAATTTCTTCTTTATTTTTAGATAATAATGTTATTTTTGTAAGAGCTTTTAAAATATTTAGAAATTCATATCGAATTGGAGAAATAGCTTGATGTCGCGATGACCACCTGGTAGAGCAAACCTTTTTAAGTGTAACTCCACCAACCGGTAAAATTTCAGTTAAAATTTTCCAACGTTTTCCACTTAACGCAAAATAAACATATAACTTTTGGATGATGGCAAAACAATTTTGAATTTCAATTGAGGCATTCATAGTATCATTTAAAACCAAGTTTAAATTATGGGCATTACAGTGAATATACTCTGCAAGTGGACAATGAGCTTTTATTTTAGTTTGAACTCCATTATAAACTCCAGCCATAACAGCTGCACCGTCGTAGCCTTGTCCACGTAATTTACCGATATCTAATCCATAATTTTTCATATTTTCTAACATTTTATCGGAAAATCCTGATGCTGAATGATCATTCAATAAACAGAATCCAATAAATGATTCTTCAATTCTAAGTTTAATCGGTTTATTATCTTCGTTTTTTTCAATGACTACGTAACGAATTATTTGACTCATTTGATCTTGTTTTCTAATGTCTTGTGTGGTATCAGTTATATATGAGAAAAAAGGAACTTTTTGGACGTCAGAAATAATTGATTTTTTCACACATTTGGAAAGCATATCAATTATCTCATTTTGTATCGTGGGACTTAAATAACTGATTTTTTTAGGTCCTCGTTGTAAAAGTTCTGATAATACAGGATCATATTTCGCAAGAAGATCAATGATTGCTAAAAAGTTACCACGGTTTTCGCTATTGATTTTTTCATTATGGCCTCTAAATGATAAATTTTGAATCCACAACGTCAATGTTACATTTATAATACGTTTTATTACTTGTCTCCAAAATCCAACTTCTATGTTAATTTGAGATTTTAAATCCTCAGATAATGTATTATTTTTTTCCATGTAATTTAATTTTCTCCGATATATGTTTCCAATCATTAATACCATTAGTCCATGAACTCGACGTACAAAATAACCAACATGGTTGACAGTAAACTAAATCCAACGATTTTGAATAACAAATCCATTTACGATGTAAACTTACACCGCCTTGACTTTTTTCGTAATAATGTTCAGTAGAAAATGAACGATTTTTATTACCAATAATTTTTTTTGGAAATGGACCATCTGGTTGGCATGGTCCTTTAGAAATAATAAAAATTTTATCTGATGTATTCAATGCACTAGTAAAGAAAGCTTTGTCATTTGAATGATCTCCTAAGGTCATCGAATGTATCGCATCTGATAAATCAGAGTTTATTGAACATTCATTTTCGTCATTTACATTATTTATATCAATGGTTGTTAATTCGGAATTTCCTTGAATATTTGGAATTTGAATACTCGAAGACGTAGATGGAGATGGAAAAGATTGGGCCTAACAGAAGAAATCGGTATAAATGAAAATTATATATATATATATATATAAATATATATATATATATATATATATATATATATATATATAAATAGATATTTTTATATATATATATATATAAATGAAAAAGAATTACGTAGGTATTTACGTCTAAAATATTTAATTACTCTAAATAATATGCAATATTATCACATACATATTAATACTAGTTAATAGTAATGTCACATTTATTTTATTTGAACTATTGGATAATCAGGAAAAATAATTTACTTACAATAGGGTAGTGACACCAGTAAATGAACACTCCCAGTGAATGAACAAATTTAACGTTTTACAATATTATAAGAACTGGGTAACAGTTATTTTTATAAATATTGTATAATTAAATAATAGAAATAATGATTTTGGCCACACTGTTATTTTAAATGTTTGATAAGATTTTGATTGATTGATAGTAGGTAATGTTGTTTATCAGTCACATGTAGTTACAGGCAACAAAGATGTAAAGTTTTATTTTTGTAAAATTTCCGCGGTCGAAAATAAGGTTTTGTAGACGCGACCACAGGATTTTAAAGGTAAATATATATCTTTATTAGAATATAAATGTCAAGGAACACGAATTTGTCGTTTTCGTTTATCTAAAATAATTATTTAACCGTCATATCTTGGTGTTCATCTACTGGATTGAATAAATAATAAAAATCTATTAAATGAACATCGTGTTCATTCACTGGAAAAGTATAAATAAAATTATTTTACTCTAAATTAACCAAATTAGGCATGAACACTTGTACAATAATAATAGATATATAATAATTTTTAATTAAATGAGTTCTACTAGTAAATGAACAAGACTTTATCATTTGTTCATTTACTGGTATATCATATTAAATCCTAGTGAATGAACATTATCTAACTAAAAAGTATATTTAAACCTATTAATTAGGTTTTCATTAATTATTAATAATGTAAATTTTTTATTTAGCATACAATATGGAAGAATTAAATAAAAAAAAATATAACAGATTTAAATACTCCGAAGAAGATTTGAAGAAGGCAATGATAGCAGTTCAGCAAAAAGAAATGTCTTTGTGTAAAGCCAGTGCTGTATTCAATATTCCTAAAGGTACTTTATCCAATAAACTTTGTAGAAAAGTTCCATTAGGAAGAAAAATGGGTCCTGAAACATATTTAACAACTGAGGAAGAAATAAGAATTAAGAATTGGATTCTAGCCAAGGCAAAAGTTGGTTTTCCTATCAGACCTGATGATGTTAGAGACTCCGTGCAAAACGTATTAAAAGAACATACCCGCGATACACCTTTTATCAATTGTAGACCTGGTATCAAATGGTTAAATTTATTCTTAAATCGTCATACGGAAATTGGAAAAAGAAACGCTGAAGTTGTGTCCAAAGCAAGGGCTGTGGTAACAGAAGAAAAAATTAAAAATTGGTTTGGTGGAGTGAAAAAGTTTTTATTAGATGAGGGCTGCTTGGACATATTGAATGATTGTAGACGCATTTTGAATTGTGACGAAACTGGGATGAATACGTGCCCAAAAACAGGCAAAGTATTAGGTCTAAAGCAAATGCCAAACTTTTATGAGGTTTCAATTGGTCCAGAAAAAGAATGTACTACTGTTTTATGTTCTTTTTCGGCTGACGGAACATCATTTCCTCCAATGGTTGTTTACCCATATAAACGTGTACCTGCTGCAGTTGTCAATAATTTGCCTGAAAATTGGGTGTTTGGTCGGTCCGATAGTGGTTGGATGATTTCCTCCACTTTCTTTGAATATATAGCAAATTCATTATATCCTAGTTTAGTCGAAAAAAAGGTTCCATTTCCTGTAATATTATTTTTGGATGGCCATAGTAGCCATTTAAGTTTAGAATTATCTGAATTTTGTGCTGCTAAACAAATACATTTATACTGTTTACCACCAAACGCTACACATATTTTACAGCCATGTGATGTCTCTATTTTCAAACCCTTAAAATCACACTGGAAAAAAGTAGTACATAAATATAAACAATCTGAATCAAAAACTATTAACAAACTTAATTTTGCTACAATATTTAAGGAAGCATTTGACCAAATAACTATTGAAGTCATCAAAAATGGGTTTAAAGCATGCGGTCTTTATCCTTTTGATGAAAATGCAGTGGACTATGATAAATGCATTCCAAATAGATCATAAAGTATATCAGATGTTTCCTCAATTGCTAACAGTAAATTAAAAAGTAATATATCACCTAGACCTACAATTGATGAATTTTTAACAGCGAAGCATGTAATCAATTTTATTTTAAAAGATAAAAAATTAACATACAATGATGAAATAAAATTAGTAATAGATGAATTTAATAAAGTTGAAACAGCTGATAATGTGCAAATTCAATCAAATGTTGATGGATTTTTAAATTTAGATGTAGAAAATATGCCAATTGACATAATGGATGATACATTTATTTTTAATGAATTAGATGACATAGATAGCATAGAAAAAAATAAATCAGTACCTATAAATTATGATGAAGATGAGACTGATGAACATTTAATTAGTGATAAAAACAATAAACCTGTAACTTTAAACTATGATGTAAATAAGACTGATGAACAATTGAATAGTATAGAAAAAAATAAATCTGTACCTATAAATTATGATGAAGATGAGACTGATGAACATTTAATTAGTGATAAAAATAATAAACCTGTAACTTTAAACTATGATGTGAATGATGTGAATAAGACTGATGAACAATTGAATATGGATGAAACTAATAAATCTGTACCGATTAATTATGATGGAGATAAGACTGATGAACATTTAATTAGTGATAAAAATAATAAATCTACAACTTTTAAATACAATGAGAATAATACTGAAAAAACTGAAAATTCTATTAATATAGAAAATAGAGCAATAGAAAATAATATAAGTAATTCTTTTAATGATGTATGGTCAGTACATTTTCCATGGCCTAAAGCACACAGTACATTAAAAAATCCAACTAAATCGTCAGAACAAAAAGTACCATACGCAATAACATCAATACAATGGCAAAAAATACAAAAAGAAAAAGAATGTGTTAAACAAAAAAAACAAGAAGCCATAGACACCAGAAAAGAAGAGAGGAAGCGGAAGACATTAGAAAAAAAAATCACACTTGAGGAAAAAAGGAAAAAGAAGGTGAAAAAAAATGAAATAGAAGAACTTGAAGATCTCAAAAGCCTCAAACCTCACACTCAAACCTCAACCATAAATCTAAATAAACCTATATGCTACACAGTTGGATGTTTCATCATCGTGGAATACGAAGGTGAATATTTCCCAGGAGAAGTAATGAAAAAAAAAAATAATGAATATCAAGTTCGTGTGATGTGCATGTCTGGCCACAATTGGAAATGGCCGGAAAAAGACGATGTATGTTGGTATAAAAATGAATGTGTGATGCAGCGTATAATGCCTCCTAAGTTGGTCAATGCCAGAAAAGTTTATGCTGTTCCTGAAATTAATAATTATAGGTAGGTAGGGAGGTACCTAGAGTACCTATCTACCGAAAATATTAATGTATTTATTATTTTTTGTTTAGACCTAGTACTTAACCATGTTACCTTAGATTAAAAGTTAAAAATTATGTTATTTTAAAGTTTATATTTTGTTTAAAAAGGTTTGTTTTTTTTTCATGTAAAACTGTATTAGGAAGGTACCTATATTTTAAGATTAAATACCTATAATATGTTTTTATATACTGTTATAAGTTTGTTTTAATATTTTATTTGAAAGTTTAAAGTTTGTTTTATATTTATATTTCTTTATTTAATAAATAATAAAAAGAGTAAATACTTATGATGATTTAAAAATTGTTATTGTTTATTATTATTATAGATAAAGATTATTCCTACATACCTAATTTTTAGTGGTTTATCTAGGTTAACATACCTATTGAAGTTATTTATTGTTTTATAGGTATAAAATCTCATAATTCATAATTAAAATCTGTAATATAGTTCATTATATAATTAGGAAGATAAACAAATAGGTATTTTGCTTATTATTAAATTAGGCTGAATTTATCTGAAGAAAAATAAAAATTTGATAATTATGTTCATTTATTAGAAATACATGTTCAATTACTAGAAATAACGTTCATTCTCTGGGAAATTTCCAAAAAATAATTAAATAAATAATATACTAATAAATGTTTAATTTTTCAATTATTCAAAATAATTATAATTATAATTAATGAAATAAACAATTTAAAAAAAAAAAAATATCATAAATATGTTAAATATTGTTATAGCAACATTTTTTTGAAAAATATATAACCTTAAGTGTTCATTCACTGGTGTCATCACCCTATCAGTTGTTTCAACAGGCGCATATTTCATAGGCGTGGTATTTAAACTTGAATCATTTGCACAAGAATCTTTATTAAAAAAAGCACTTATTCGCGGGAGTGATTTTTCTTTTTCAATACGCTGTGATTTAATTTCCTTTTTAAACTGCCACTTAAATGAACACGTTTAGACATTATTAATTATATTATTAATCGACAGTATATTCGATAATAATTCAAAATATAATTTCAATATGTAATAACTTATGACGAATAATAACATGCACGCAACACTCAAAGAAACAACAATAGGTATATTCAACTATAGTCACAATTTTCGGCTAGTAATATTAATAACATCGATTATAAAATAAAAATATTTATAATCAAAGATAATAAGAATGCTGCATTTCGTACTGCTAAGTGCAGACAGGAGTTTCGTAGTCTGTTGTCGTAGTCGTGGTGCTACTATTATTAATACTATGGAGCAAATAATATTAAGCGATAAGCCATGATAGTTTATTTTTATAACAGCCACCCATTTGAAGAACTAAATTAATGACATATGATATACATATATATATATATATATATATATATATATATATATATATATATACATATATTATTATATAATATATTATACGCCGTTGCTGTACAATTTTTTCGTAATTTTTATAATCAAATTATTTTCAATGTAACTAATTATTATTTAATAAAAAAAAATGTTGTATATTTTTTTATACAATGGTACAGGTCCTGTGGCCCCCCAACTTGGCCTTAACTTGGGGGCCCCGGGGCCTGGGCCCCGGTGGCCCCGGCCTAAATACGCCACTGGACTTCAAACAGTTCAGACAGCATTACAAATAAATTCAAAAAACCGAAAACTATCCATCATTTTTTCATGCCAGAATTAAATTCTGGTAAGTTAATATTTAATTCTTTAAAAATGTAAAAATATTTTATATAACAATTGGTCATGTATCAGAAACAACCTACCCATACAGATATGGTGTAATCTGTTTTGTTTTACTTAGGTTTGAGTTCAACTAATGAATTAATTCATAATTGTATTAAATAATTTAGGTGACAATAATAAAAGTGATGAAGTACCAGCAGGTATTTATATACACAATTTTAAAATTACTTGGTTTGTGTTGGCTGTTTGTGTTCATATAATATGGGGTTTATAGATTCATTGTATATTTGTGTGTAATATGTATTTACTATTTATACATTTAATCTATAACTAATATTTATATTTGTGGGTAGTAATAATTGTTATAAGAATAATTTATGTTTTCAATGTTTTATATGTTAAAATATTTGTGATCAGTGTTAAAATGCAGTGACCCAAGCTACTTAAGTTGTTAAGTGAAATTGCATACCTAATTATTATAAATATAATGTATATTATGTGAGTATATTTTATTGAATATTGATGTATTATTAAATGCTAGCTTACTTGTTAAATGTATTTATGTTTATTATAGTTTATTGATGAATTATTGTGGAACTTCCCATTAATAAGGTTTTTCTCCTATCCTGTAACTTTAGTACATTTTTATGACCCAGTTGTTGAATTGTCTAAAAATTCAACAAGTGAATTGAATATGAACCTTACCAACCAGTTTATTATTTCTATAAACAAGTATAGGAGGTAAAAATAGAATTGTTCATTTAACTTAGAATTTTTGAAAGAGATATTGCATGGTTGTGCTTGTGTTATAAATGAAATGTTTTTTTTTTTTAATTATGAGGTATAATAAATGAGGTTTGATGGTATACATCAAATGATGGTATACTTATTAACATAACATAGGTATATTATGTTAATAAGTAATTTAGGTAGGTAGTTATACTAACATTAGTTCCAAGTTTTATTTTCAAAATAGTTTCAATTCGATATTATCTAATATCTTTATATTTTTTCTGATAGCTTCTGGTTCTGGATATATTTCTAATGTTGATATTGATATGAATAAAGATACTTCTAAGATAACTGTGGAAGATGATAATTATATAAATGAAGGACTTGGTATTGAATTTAATGAACCTGCAATAACAATAAAAAATAAGAAGAAAATCAAGTTAAATTTGGATTTAAATTTTGAAAAGATAGGCTCACAGGGAAGAAAAATGGTTAGATGTAAAGTTTGTTATCTTTATCCACAAACGGTTTTAATTAACTGCAAACAAAAAAATCACATACCACCTATTTGTACAGAATTAGGTACTTTGCCTAGAGGTTCAATTTTAGAAAGTCATTTACAATCTGATATTCATAAAGAATGCATTAAGGCTGATTGCATATCAAAATTATCCGATTCTGATACTGATATTTCTGCTCCAATCAATAAATTGATAGCAAACCAAAATAAAAAGGTAGCACAAAGAATAGGTGAATTTATGTGTACAATTTTTAATGACGCTAAGAGGGGAACTTTAAGTGCTTGGTCGTGACCATCGAGAGAAGTTGTTGATTTAAAGCGAAAGAAGTTGGACGTAAGTATTGAGTATAAGGCATTAGAGGTCCACGAAGGTGATTTACAGTATGTTACTCCTACAAACTATCGTGAATTTTCAAGTTGTATAGTGCAAGCAGATATTATCAACTTAAAAAAAAAAATTAAAGACTTGTTTAGCAATTTCTTTAAGGTGTAATGGTTCAGTTGATCGAACGCAAATTGACAATATCCATGTTCTGGCCAAAGTAATAACGGAAAATGGAGAAGATGAATTAATCTTTATAGGTTTTGAAGAACCTAAATCTAGAGGTGCTTTAGGATATTTCGATGCAGTCCAGACAGCTATTAATCAACTAATTGATTGGAAGGAAACTATGAATTTAGTCTCATCATTTGTAACAGATGGTGCCAGTGTAAATACAGGTGAAAAAAAAGGTCTTTGGACTTTAATAGAAAATGAAAGAAAAGCCTATGAAATTAAAGTTCCTATTATGAAAATTTGGTGTGCTGTTCACCGCTCTGCATTGGCTTGGGAAAATCTTACCAAACAAGTTTCTGAAGTTTCTAAAATAATAGAAACTTGTTCATCAATTTCCACATATTTCCACCAGTCTGGTGTGAGAACGAAAGAATTGAAAATGATGGCTGTAAAGGAAAATATTAAGTATGTACAGCTTCCAAAATACTTTGATGTACGCTGGACTGAGTTCACATACAGCCTGTTAGTTGGAATATTGAAAAATTGGAGAGTACTTGCCAAATATTTTATTTTCAACCGTGAAAATAATATAAAAGATTCTAAAGCTGTTGGTTTTTACAAAATTCTCACCGACATAAACAAATTGAAGTTGCTGTGTTTTCTTGCAGATCTAGGGTACTTGTACACAAGGTTTCAAAAACAAATTCAAAGTGATGACTTATTAATATTTGATATCGAAGCTAGAAAAGATGGTTTAAAGAAAAATATAGAACAGTTAATTAACTCTCCACTGATGGGTGGTTGGGAATATATGTTAACTCAAGAAATTGTGACTGAATATGAACCAAGTACAGATAACACTAAGATTTCACTTAAAGAAATTAAATTACATGACAAAATATCTTTGGCAAGAACAAAAAGTAGTAGAAATTTGTATGTATCTGAAGATCGTACATTTTCGTCAGTACGCAACGATTCAATTGAACACATTATGTCATACCTTGATCTACGTTTAGATGTATCTGAATGGAATGATTTAAAACCGTTAGCCTGTTTAAGCGAATCAATTACCGACGAAGAATTAAAAATGTGCCACGATAAAATTTGTCCAGATTTAGAACTTCTCGATTTTGTAACGTCATATAAAGAAGCATGTTGTATCCCACAGTTAAGAAATAAAAGGATTTCTAAAGAAGTATTAAAAACGCTCTTAAATAATTATGAAGGATGGAAACCTTTAGTTATTTCTGTGGTATGTTTTGTTTCACTTAAATTGTTTTAAAAGTTATGCCCTTTATTAAACTGTATTGTTGTGTAATTTTTAGGCACGTATCCTGGCTGCTAAACCACATTCAGCTGATGTTGAGAGATTAATATCATATTACAATGTCTTGAAAACTTGTGGACGGTCATCCTTATTACCCGAAACTATAAAAAATTATCTTTATATAAAATTAAATATGTGTAATGTTTCAAAGTTTGATCCTCATCCAGCTGTCATAAAATGGCTGTCTGACAAAAAAAGACATAATAAAGTTCATCCACTTGCAAAACAGCAAGAGTGGTATGAAGGTGTTTTTGAGGAAGCCAAATTAAGCAAGACAGCTGATGAGGACTTAGCTCTTAAGGATATATGCATACAATTCTAAACTATATTTTCACATTAAAATAAATAATTTGTTAGTTGTTTAATAATAATGTACAATTTGATTAATAAAAAAGGATTATTACAAAAAAAAAAACGTCATTGTATTTAATAGTATAATCATGGAAGTGTGGTAAATGGGGGTGTGGGGGGCTTTGCCCCCCACGGTTCTGTATCATATCATGGTACATTAAAAAATGTGTAGTACGAATTTTTATGAAAAATAGGGCCTGTTTTTCAGTTCTGCCATCATACGATTTCGTCCTCTGTGGCCGATGGCAGAATGTGTTTCGTGGAGAATATCAAACAGTTCGTCAATTTTAACGTAATACAATACATTTTTTTCGTCTACTGGTCTAATAAGACGTTATTTTTCATTTATTTTTAAAATATCGTACTTACGTACTACACGATAGTCCTTCATTGTTTTAGCTTCACCGACAGTTTTTAAACACATTTTTGATTTTTTAACTTGTTCAATAACATCATTGTAGTCTTAAGTAGACAAAAATGAGTTATTATCATCTCGTTTGCTCGTAAGAATATTTTTCATTGTTTCGTAGAAAGTTGTGCGAACAGTTTGAATATCGATAGCCATTTTAAATAAGTGATAAATACGACGACAGGTTGTACACATACTAAAGTAATAATCTATATAAATTTTCGTTACGTATGATATTTTCAAATGTAATCTCCACGGCTATACCATAGAATACTATAGAAACGACTCTCTCTCAAAATCCTTTGTTCTGCCCACGGTCTTAGAAGATAAGGTCCGACGACTGGTATTTATCAGTTGTCCGCTTGTTGAAGCAGATTTAGTTTAATTGTTACTCACGAGCGCTGCAGGTTATACTTATTGAGGTTATGTTATTTCAACCAGATTTTATAACTGCACCCGGCCGGCGACCGAAACGTGTATATTTTCGCGCATGTAGGCATGCCTCACCATAAAACTGTACTATAACAACACGATTATTGCCGATAAGCATCGACAAAAGTGACAAAAAGAAAAAGGTCATTAATGATGCGCGACAGTGGTGCGGTCTCTCGTGGCACAGAGTATAGTAGCTGAACAATAAATCATGCCCAACAATATTTGTGTATTTGGTTGTAATACCAACAAAAAACTTTCAGTGTTTTCCATTCCAAAAGACGAACTTTTAAAAAACGAATGGTTAAAATCCCTAGAGGTTCAAAATTTATATAGTAATAATGTTGTCTATGAAGAACATTTTCGTACAGACCAAATACAAAAAAAAAAAGGATATATTTGATAAAGTGGGAAATATTGTATGCTCAGTAAGTTATAGATGATAATATGTAGACTATATAAAGTATTTAGAAAGTATACCTCATAAGTTATGAAAAATGATTGTTTAGGTTCCTATGTTACGTCCTAGATTATTACCTAATGCAGTTCCTTTTAGGTTTTCTGCAAGAAAAAAATTAAAATTTGATGAAAATACTGAAACAAAAGTAAAGTAATTTATAAAAATGTAATTACATATATTTATAATAAAGTATTACATTTTAATATTTGTTAATTATCAGACAGAGGAATTATTGATGGACTCTTGTAGTGGCGAAGATGCAGAAACTAGTGTACCTATATTTTCTGATATAGTAATTATAAATAAATAACTATTACATTTATTATTAAAATTTTAACCTAACAATTGTTCAAGAAATATTTGCAGCAGCAAAAGTAATATGTTAATTTAAAATATAATCAGAAAATTATTTTTTTCTTTTTCTTTTTGTAAACTAGGTTAATAACTCTAAAGGTAGACGGTATTCTGATGAATGGTTAATACTATGTATGTTGTTTCATATACGATCCCCAAGTGGTTACAATTTTTGCTTAAAGAACAATATAATGCCATTGCCTAATGTTAGTACTATAAGGCGTTATCTCTCTTTAATAGATACGTCTTGTGGATTTGATAAGCAATTTTTTGCTTTATTTAAAAAACACCTAGAAAATAAATCCACAATGCAAAAACATGGTATTATTCTTGTAGATGAGATATCAGTAAGAGAAGCATTAACTGTATGCTCCAAAAGTCTTACTTATAAAGGCCTTGTAGATTATGGTGAAGTTTATAAAGCAAGTGATATAAATGAAAAGGCAACAAGTTGCTCAGTATTTATGTTCCAGCCACTTGCAGCCACTTATTCTCAACCAGTAGCTGTATTTGCTTCTAGAGGATCTGTAGTCGGCACAGAGTTAGCAAAACTTATGTTGAAATGTATAATTCTTTTAGAGCAAGCAGGTGCTATTATACATGGATTTGTCTCTGATGGAGCTCAGACAAACAGAAAAATGTGGTCTGAGCTTGGAATAAGTGGCCAAGTTAATTCCTTTAAAAATTGGTTTCAGACCCTCTTCATGGAGATCGGAAAATATATGCATTTTCTGATACACCTCATCTATTTAAGAATGTGAGAAATAAATTATACAATGATAAAATATTGAAGGTAAGTTTGTATTATCTGATTACACACTGAAACTCGTTTTTTGTCTATTGCTAACAATTAGTCTAATATTTATGTATTTAAAATATTATTTTTGTCATTCATACCAGCTGATGAAAGCCAGTAAAAGAATTCTGATGAAATAAAAATAAAAATTATAAATACCAATAAATTTAAGTCTATGTCAAGTACTGTGAAATTCGTATATATTATTCTACATAGATTTGCATGTATCTGTTCATTGGTGTTAATATATAAAATAGCAATGTGTAACTTTGTATGTAATTATTTTAAATATTTGTTTTAACTAATTAATATTAATATGTGTTTATTTGTTAAATTTGCATGATCAATGGGAGCTATATTTTGTACCAAGGTATGTATTTTAGATAATAAACATAAAAAAAGGAAATTAATTAATTCTACTAACCTTTCTTTATGTAGATTAATGGTCAGTATATTCGTTGGAATCACATTAGTATTTTATATGAGCAAGATAGCAAATTACCAGGGAATTTAAGGGTTTGTCCAAAATTATCCAGAAACCATATACATCATAGTGTATCTGATAAAATGAGAGTACGGCTCGCTACTCAAGTATACATTTTGTTTTAAATTAATCTATATAAAAAATAATAATTAATACTTAATAGGTACTTAAATATTTAATAAATATACAATACTCATAGATTTTTGGTTTATATTTATACATAATTTAGGTATTGAGTAATTCTGTTGCTAATGGCTTAAAGTTTTATGAAAAATATAATATTCCTGGCTTAAATGATTGTGATCCAACATCTGAATTTTGTCAGAAGTTTAATGATTGTTTTGACGCACTAAATAGAAAATTTGGTGCTGAAGGACTAAGAGTTTACGGCAAAGACTATCAGGTAAAAATTAATATATTGAATAAATAAATATATATAAAATTAATGTATAATATTATGTTCATACAAAAATTAGATTAACTTACATTTGAATACCAAAATAATTAAATTTAAAATTTACAGTTTCTTCAATCATTTTTGGTTTGGTTGAATGAATGGCAAAAACAATATACAGATGGCGAAGTAAAAAAATCAGAATTTTTATCCGATAGCACTGCTTGTGGGTTAAGAATTACGATTCAATCTACTCTTGATCTTTCTAGTTATTTAAAGTCATGCTGGAACTTTAAGTATCTATTAATAGGGAAAATTAATCAAGACAAACTTGAAGTAAGTAGTCAGATAGAAGTTATAATAATCATTAATATCAAATAAAAATTATGTATTACTTAGATGTTTTTTGGAACAATTCGACAAGCTTCTGGCCAAAATGATCATCCTTCAACTCCTAATTTTCTCCAATTGTATAAATTACTATCTACTTACAGCATCTTAAAGCCTCCCAAAAGTGGAAACTGTACTGTACATGATGATTCTCCATTAAAACCAATTATATCTATGACAGATCTGAAAGATATTTATCAACCTAAAAAGTATAACTTAGTTGAAGATTTAAAAACTAAATTAAATAATATTATTGAAGAAAAAGAATGGGAATTCAATGATGTTGTTGAACATGATTATACTAAACCGGAAATTATAGATTGTTTAATTTATTATTTAACAGGTCATATTTTATTAATATTAACTATTTTAATTGATCCACGAAATAAAAAGTTTTAAAATTATTTCAGGTTACCTATCAAAACAACTGTTGAAGTATATAAATGATTGTACAATTTGTAAGTCAGCTTTTGCCACTCCACAGGTTTATTCTGAGCAATTGTCTGCGACACTGGTCAATATGAAAACCAAAGGTCGATTAATTCATCCAAATATATTTTTTTTCAACTTTATACAGAAAATTGAAAAAAGTTTCATAAAACATTGTTCATCAACTCACGTTTTTGATTTTATAATTGATGATATGATAAATGAAAAGCATATAACTAATTTCCCTTGTGCCACTCATGGAGAAATTATTATGTCATTTGCTGTCATTTATTACGTGAGAATGAGAATGAGACAGTTCACATACCAGGAAAATAAAAATAAGAAACCAAATAACAGAAATAAAAAAAAAGTTGCGAAGTTTTGTAAAACTTAAAACACTATGATGGCTAGCTTTAAAATTATATAATATATTATTATTTATGGCATATTTTATTATTTTCAAATGTTCACCTTATTCTAAATAATAATTATTAAAATGTTTTTAATAAATTATTACATTATACAGTAAACTAGAAGGTTCATAAGCATTAGATTTAGATCTATTAAGTATTAGAGCACTGCCGAGTGCCGGGCGACGACTGGTATGACATGATCGTTTTTAATAAATATTAAATACATAACCTCAAATAAGTATAGCCTGCAGTGCTAGTGAGTTAAATAGGAACTAAAATTGACTCAATAAGCGGATACCGGTTAATGGGCGGGAGGGGGTCAGTCGTCGGACCTTATCTTCTAAGACCGTGGTTCTGCCTGAATCAATTTGATAAGGTGCATAACTTCATGTTCTCCCGCTGTGTTCACAACATCAACCATAGAATATTATCAAACCTATCTATATAATTTCCCGCCATTCAAAATAATTTGAATAACTTTAGTTTGTCTATTTAATGGGATATCAAGAAAAGAAAGTACAATAAAATATTTAAATTATAAAATATAATTTTATTAACTAATGGCCTTTACTGTCAATGTTATTTTGATCAATAAAAAAAAAAAATATATATATATACATTTTTAAGGAGTATTTTAATGTATAATTATTTTTGTTGATTTAAAACAGTATGTAAATTATCATATAATATTAATATTGAATTTGCTCCACTAGATTTCAAAATGTTATAGCGACATCTTGTACTGTTTAAATTGGACTCAATGGTAAATACTGTAAAATACTAACTCTGTTTATACTTAACATTGCCAACACTTCTTTAATCTATAAGAAGCTGACTAGTTTAACCATTCTACCTATTTATTATTAAGAAATCTTTCTTATTTATTGATTAATAATTGAACATAAAAATTATATTTTCAACAATGCCATACACGATATAATTATTCAGTAGCAACCCAGCGGAAATAATATACAGAATGGCCCATTGTGCTTTACAAAGAAAATCATGTTTTAATTTATAACACACCTAGTTAATTTATCAAGAATAATATCATAGAATACTATGATAATATTTTATTAATACATAAAGAAGAAGGAGTTATCAAGGTTGAATAATAAAAATAAACATCCAAAATAGAAATAGATTTTTGAATATAAATATATAATTATTTACACAAAATAATAATAAATATGCACATAAATAATAATAAAAATGCACATAAATAATAATAATATTAAATCATGATCTTAGAGACTAAGAAGTTTGGTTTACACAAGTATCACATTTAAAAATACATTACATTATACATATAATATAATTTATAAATTACACAAAATTTGGAGTTTTCTGTTTTTAGGCTTAGGGCCTTTAAGAGATCTGTTGGTTCTGCTAAGAGTGGTATAAATTCTGAATCTAATAAATAAATTCAATAAATAATCTTTGGGAAACTGAGGACAATTATGCTCAAAATATACAAAACTCATCAAATTTTTAATTTTTTCTCCAACTTTTGGTAATGGCAACAAATGTTGAAAGTTATTAGTGAATATTTGGTCCAATTCATACACATACTGGCAAAAATTTGAATCTGGAGTCATTAATGAAGAAAATATTGAAGTTGAATCCTGTTGATGTGACTTAAAGTAGGTAAAAAAGTGTTCACTGGAAAGTTCTGTTGTAGATCGAGCATATTCCAAACATGAATCACAAGAATGAATTTTTAAGCATTTACTTATTAAATAACCACATATGTATATGAATGCATTTCTTTCTGGCAACGCCAAAGACCTATAATGTCTACCATCAACGCTTAACTTATTTATTTGAACAACGCATTTTTTCTCAGGAAAAATTATTTTCAACTGTTCTGCTGGTGTATTATTCATATTGGTTAAAACGCTATCTAAATCTTCTATACAATTTGCTCCATCATTGTATTCAAAATAACTTAGACAAAATAATTTTTTGAAAGAACGTTGAAACTGTATAGTTGTTGGATTTATGCAATTACCATTTTGAATACGAATAGTGCCAAACAAATTTTCTAGGCAATCTTGATTTAACCTTCTAGTAAATAACTTCAAATCATCATAATTTAAAGATAAATTTGTATACAAGTGTATAAGACCAGCAATTAAAACCATCCAACCTTTTAAAAATTTTATGTTGTAACTCTTCACAACATCCACCCACTGCTGTCTTACAACATTATACTTCTGAATTTTCAAGTTTTTGAAGAAATTGAACATAGAAAGTAAGGAATTATTCTGATAGGAAGAACCATCATAGGGAAAACAAAAACGTTTTAGACCAGTTGGCTCATCTTCCAATTCAATGTCTGATTCATTAGAATTTGAAGTAGGCCTTGAATTGAAGATATCAAACAAATTATCCATTGAATCTATGAACAAAATTGTATCCTTAGATTCAGGTGAAAGTGATTTATCTGTTATACACACACTCATACCACTGGTAACTGTTTTACTAAAAATTTGTGCAGCATACTTGACCTTCATTTTTTGAAATGGGCCTGGATTAACATGTGTGTCAGTTAATTTAGGTGCCAGGCGGTGAGTGCGTTGATTATCAGCTTCATAAAATGATTTTAGATGTTTGCTTTCAATAATCTTATCATCAGATACAAATCTGTATTTAAAAAAGTTATTTCTTGTCGATTTCAGCAAGTGAGGAGGATCAAACATATAAATAACTTCTTGAGATCCAACATTAAAGTAAGGGTGTTCAGGTGTTACACCTACACTGTCAGAGAATGACTTAAAATTTGCACCCATATCTGAAATCATAACCTTGACATTGAAAGAAATACTATTTAATTTTGATACACAATTAAAAGTTATGTTTTTCAATGATAAACTATTGCAGGATGTACCAACAAAAAAATATCCTAAATGCTGTTTCCAGGAATCATGTAAGCCTCTTATCATTAGTACCAAAACCGTTTTTGCAATGTCACATATTTTATGAGTCTCTTCTTCGTGTAATCCAATTATTTCATCTTTAGAATAATTATAATAAAGAAATGATTTCAATGACATTTCGTCTGCACATAAAACACATTCCTTTCCTTTGACATTCATAGTTTGTCCTTTCAAAGACAGTACATTTAAAACAAAATCACTGATTCCGACGCCAATTTCCCATTTTTCAGTAATCCTTTGTAACGTTCTGACACTCGGTAAACACCACGTTTTTTTAAGGAATCTGTAAACCTTGGGTCCATAAAAATGTATCATTAAAGCAAATTGCTTGTCATTTTCTGTGTACCTTCTTCCTTTACTTGTTGTAGTACATAAACGAGCTTTATTTTTGACAAAATCAGACATTGACTTAATATTAAAAAAATTTTCGCACATTTCTTCAAAGTCTGATAATGTCGGTGTCGCATTAAGTCTTTGCTGTAAATCATAATTAATTACCTTGAGGTTATCGCGCTCTCTTACAGTTTTTTTTAATTTTGATTCCGTATCTGCAAGTTTCCCTTTTAGTTTCATTTTTCTTGGAGTGTTTTTGGTCAAACATCTTTCAGTTTGTGTTGAAATGGAAGAATCTGAACTATAGCTATAATCATCTGAGATAGGTGTTGAACAGCTCGCTGAGTACGAAGGCGTATTGATAGATGGTGATTCGGAAAATAATCTGACTGGTTGAAAAATTGTAAGTGGACTAGAGATCAAGTCTAAAATAAACAACAAAATTATTAATTGATATTCTATTTTACAGTTTAAAAATTAAAATAGTCAATAATTTGAGAAAATTTGGTTGTTTTAGTCATAATGCGGATGGTGGTATTGTAAAATATATTTTTTTTTTTTTAATAAAAATAGCGTTTATTGAGAAATTACTTTCTGCCGGTTGATCTATAGTCTCAACAACTTCAGGCATCAGATGTTCTGCTCCACCAGGAAAAATTGTAGGTATCGCATTTTTCAACAACCTATTAGTATTACTAATATAACAGGATGAATTGAAGTGGTCAGAGCATAAGGTCTTGTGTTCAATTCTAGCTGTATCTTCCAATTTACAATTTTGAAGCCAAATATTACACCTATAATTATAATTTATAATGAATATTAAAATATACAATAATCTTTATAGCAATGGTTCAGTTAAATGGTTAATATAGATATACAAGATAAATAAAAACTTGAATAGTAAATCACATAGCTTCCATTTATATACTATAAATTTTAATCAATAAAATTATACTACAAAAATTATAATATAAGTACAAACACTACATAAATTTAACTCTTAATACAAATAGTTTTTTTAATTATCATTCTTAAAAAATAAACTTTAAGTATGTACTTACTGAATTGGATCTTTGGGAAATCGATGGAAAGATACAGCATGATCAAGGTTCCCTTGTGTTTTTTTACAGAAACAACACACGTTAGGCATTTCAAGTACAAACAAACTTAATATCGAATAATTCGAATTTCAAAATGTAATAGGCTCAAAACAATTCAACGAATAGCGAGTAATATCATGCAAGTGATAAGTGCTATCCGCAGTTTGCAGTGATAATAGAGCAACCGACTGTTTATAACTTCATGTTCTCCCGCTATGCTTACAACATCAATCAGTCCGCTGCCAAAATGAAAAAAGTGAAGTGGTGGGGGGAGTGTCGTTTCTATAGTATTCTATGCACAGACTTCTATATACACTAGATAAGGAACTGTGTTATTATGGTGAAGCTTTGTAAACAGCGGCGGCCATTTTGTCGGTTGGCAACGAAATAATTACTACAATAGTGCATATAGAATTTGTTATGTTCTGATTTTTACATTTTTGTATTAATTTTGCCGGTATTACGTTTTTTTATTCATTTGAAATAATGCCTGTTTCGTGTGTGGCATAAATATTCATGATTTGCCCGAACTTAATATAAATGAAAGTAGCTTTGATATTTTAAAAGACAATGTGTTATATTACATTTGTGGTTTTATTGTGAAACAAATATTCAAAAAAATTGACTGTGTAACATGCGCAAATAGTTTACTAGAAGTCTCGAGTATCCATAATTATTGCCACAAACAATCATATTCTGTACTTGTAGATTTAAAAAATAGAGGAGGTTTGGTAAAAAGTTCTGCGGATGTTATGAAAATTGTGAGATTTATTGAAATTATATTAATTAAATTCACAAACAATTTCTCAACATTAAAGTCATGTTTAACTTCAAAAATTATAAATCATAGTAAAAATCACGCTTATAATTCTGATATTTTTAAAAATTTAAACTGTGAAGATGATAGTTTTCTAGAGAACCACAAACTTAATTTAGTAACACTAATTTGCAAACAATATCT
Source organism: Therioaphis trifolii (assembly GCA_027580255.1). Classification (NCBI taxonomy): domain Eukaryota; kingdom Metazoa; phylum Arthropoda; class Insecta; order Hemiptera; family Aphididae; genus Therioaphis; species Therioaphis trifolii. The sequence continues at coordinate 83,061,876 of CM050405.1, read as the reverse complement.
AAAGATTCGTTTGCACTATGCTGCAAAATTAAAAACAGCGTCAAATGTAAGTAAACGTCGCATGTATACTAAACTTATTTTATTTCAAAATGTATAAACACTTATATTATGCAAGTATATTTTAATTATTTAAGTTGTTAATTTTTATTTGTTTATTACTTATCTCTGGTAAAATAACCTGCATTATTTCAAAATACTATTGAAGGCTATATTTGAATTGTATTTTTATAAGTAATAGTTATATGGTTAAGATTGTAATATTAAATACAAGCAATTACAATTCTTTTTCTGTTGAATAATTTACCATGGGTTATGACCAAAATGTTGACCTGTTTTCCATTAATTTATTATTTTTGTGTATTAGTTTGATCAAATTAGGTTTTTTTAAATTAAATAATCAAATATAATTTCATTTTGCTTAGAAATTATTGTTTTTAAATTATTTGATTTTTAAAGTAACAACCAAGTTGGATTAATAAATCCACTTTGTTTACAACTGAATATTGCCATTAGTATTGATTATAAATACTCAATTAATAATCAATGCTATTAGTTAGCAATTATCTATTTACACTAATAAGTAGTATTAACATCAAATATTAAAATAATAATAAAGAAGTATGCGGTAATTACAAGAGGTATACTATTAAATAGTATTTCAATTCTCAACAGCAATACCTATATTATTATTAAATTTATTATTTCTTTTGCCAACCGACAAAATGGCGTCTATTGAATTGGCGGGATTCACTGATAACAATGTTAATGTGGTCAAGTTACCTATGGGTATATAGAAGTCTGTGATTCTATGCTATGGTGTTATTGATTTACCCAATTAGTACCACAATCAGTTTAGCGATCACTTTATCATTGCTCGTTGGACATTATTTTAAAATAAAATCAACATTTCCCAAATCACACGGTTATTAACGTTATTCACTAGAAAATAACGATAATTCCCACATGCGTAGGTAAATAACGTGAATAACCGGCGAATAACGTTAATTTCCGATGTAACATCATTTACCGTAACATTTTTGTATAAATATAATTTTATAATAAAAAAATTCTACTCGTTAGATATTATAATGGTGTTATCGATGGATCTCGTAAAACACATTGAATATCGTATTTGGGGTTTAATAAATAGCTTTGATTGATACACAAAGATATCGTATGGATTAAGTTTTTAATTTCCGACTTTTCCAATGTATAAATTACTTTTCATGTCTAAATTGAAAATGTGTTGTTATATTCAATGGTACCTATATAGATATTTATTTTAAGAGTTCTACTGTTAATAAGTATTTTACGAGATCCATAATATTAATTAGGTATCGTTAGTAGAGTATCCTATTATCAGGTTAACCGCTACGTTATTTTTCGGTACTTACCAGGAGAGCTACGTGTACCATTTTCGGTACATTCTTGTTTTGCCAATAAGTTTTTATATACCATATTTGGTACACTGAAGTCTTATCCAATTAGTGTCATGTGTACCCAATTGGGTACACATAAATACAATTTATACACAGAAAAATATTTTGTAGCCTACCAGATAAACAGAATTTTCAATCAGCCATTTAATATTTTAGAAACTCTATTTTATTTTAATTATTGTATTTAAACTATTAGAAATGTAATTACATATTTTTTACTTTAATTTTAATTATTTAAGAATGATAGAAACATAACAATAAATAATGTTAATAATAATAATACATGAAAGATTATTTAGATTTTGAGTTATGTTTTTCTGAAAAGCATTGAAGACAAAAATATCGAATACACACATCACATTTTGTGGAAACACGTTTTGACTTCTGTCTTGCATAAGTTGTGCCTATAACAAAATAATTTCAAAAAGTTTTAATTCATATACATACAACTAAAACTACTTGTTCTTTAAATTATTTTGTAACTAATACGTATTAAGTGTGTTAAATTATTTGTTTACCTTGTTCACGGCAATATTTCGTATAGCAACCATGGCATCTTGCCCTTTTTTTGTCTTTTACTAAACTATGTGATGTAGTTATTTGCTGCGAATTTTCCTGTTTTATTTCAACCAAAGTATCAGCAATTTTTTCTCTGAATTGTGTAATAGACATGTTATTATTGGTGACTTTTTTGTATATACTAAATACATTTACTAATGCTGTGTTACATATTATGTCCAAAGCTACTTTACGATACCATTTTACTCCTTTACGTAAACAGCTGTGGTAAGAACCTAACTGATCACTTATATCAATTAATCCTTTACCACGATTGTAATCTATAATTGCATAAGGTTTTAGTTTATCACCTCTTCTCATTGTAACTTCAGTCATTGAATTACCATGTTTTGGTGTTATCATGAGGACATCTCTCCTATCTTTCCATTTAAGAATTGTTATATCACGGCCACTCTTTCTAGCTATCATTTCACCCTTTTTTAACTTTGTTGTCACTATTTCTTTTGGAATCCGTTTTCTGTTTTTCCGCAAAGTTCCCACCAAATGAGTATTTCTATCCAATAACTTTTCACCTAGATCTATACTGTTGTACCAGTTATCAGCATATAAAGTTCGACCAAAATCTAAATAGTCTGACAATAATTCAAACACAACTTTGGTAGCAACTGCAATATTTTCGGAAGCTTCTTTTCCAGCGTAAATTTTATATTTTGAAGTGTAAAAATCACTAGTGCACAATTTAAAAATTTGAATACCGTAACGATGCCTTTTAGATGCATTGTATTGTCTAAAAAACAGTCTTCCTGAAAATGGAACCATTGACTCATCAATACACACTGAATCATTTGGTATAAGTGCCATATTAAATTTATAGACTAGCATATCAGAAGTGCAATTCATTGAACGAAAACTTTGACTATGTTTACAGATATGATAATCAAACGTACCTTCATTTGCTGCTAGGCATTTCTCATTTGATCCAAATGTATTCAATGAAAAAAAATCATTAATTTTTATACCCTGAGATGCACTAGTTGCAGACTTATGACGTTTTGTGTCCAAATGTTGTTTTATAGCTGACTGTCCACCATTTTCTATACTGAATACAGCACCACATACTATACATTCTATTTTATCATTAACACCTTCTCTAGAGCACTTTTTTAAAAAACTATATTGTTTTTGTAACGATTCTCCGAAAACACATTTTCGTTTCGGCATGGTGAACTCATAAAAAAATACAATTACTAATTTCTAATTTATTTATAATTATTATTTACAATGTGAAAATTTCGATTTAAGATAACGAAATTCAAATCACCATAAAACAATGTTTAATTTAAGACCTTGGTATATATAAATATTGTAGCCTGTAGATAATGTACAACGGATAATAATAAATACTCGTATTATAAAAGTACCAATCGAATAGATATAGTAACACGGGTGTAAATAAAACCGTGGTTTGTGATATTAATAACCATAGAATAAATTAATAGTCAGTAGTCACCAGTGTGGTAATTAGAAGAAAACAAATTTTTTTTTTTTTTTTTGACAACTGTTTTAATTCTTAATATTATTATATGTTAATAACCCGCACGTGATATTTTTATATTGTCAGCAAAACGTTTTGTGAGTTGGGGATGTCTTTTTAGGAAATTTAACACCCAATCATGACCTGGAACATTTGCTTTAAACTTATTTACTACCCGTCCTAATTGTTGAAGATAATGTTTTAAAACCATTTTCAAATCGAATTCACCCATTGGAAAACCATAATCGCTCAGCTTAATTATGCAATTAACAAATACATTTTCTTCCGCCTCAGTGAATATTGGCGGAACACCTGGATTAAGAACATGGTAACCTTTCAATTTATTTAAAATTGTGCGTCTAGGAATGCAAAATTTCAGAGAAGCTGCCCTGTGACTAAACTCTTTATTTCTGATTGCAGATAGACATCTATCCAATGTATCATCAGTGTAGTCCTTATAATGGCGAGACCCAATTTTTCTCTTATACTTTCTAGGCATTTTTATCTATGAAAAACAAAGACCATGAAATAATATAATCGAAAAAAACAACTATAATCTAATCTGGGATAGAAAATAATAAGTAATGGGGAATCTTTGCGCCAAAACCGAAAACTAAAATACCGGCGCAAAGATACCCCTTATAGTGGTTCAATGTTACCCCAATCATTAAATTTTCTTTTAAATAATTCAAAAACATTTTAAAAACAATTCTTGGTACAGTATCGTATTCACTAGAGATGTGTCGTTCGCGAACGAACGGATCTTATTGAACGGGTCATAGTAGTGAACGATATGATCCAGATCGCCGAACCGAGGTGATCCGGATCACTTGATATTTTTTTTTTCGTATCGATTCACACTGTTCTGATTCCCAAATGAACGACGTGAACCGTGGTGAACCGACACGCGAGTTTTTGATAGCACGTTATCATAATAATATATTTAAACCATTGTTTTGCTCCTCTTTATATAATAATAATAATAATTAATCTTATAATATAAAATCGGAAGGTAAACATAACCTCAAAAAAGAACACTATTTTTTAAATGCCGTTTTTTCCTTTTTCTCATACTATAGAATTCCGTTCTCTTTTAAAATATTCTGTCTCCGTCTCCGGACGTCGTTTTACGCGTTTGCGCGCCCAAAAAAGGTCGATTTTTCATTTTTCCTTTTGAAAAAGAAATTGCCCCGTGATCGTTTCCCGCCAATTCGCACTACTCTATGTCGTCTGTTGATAACGCGGCCCCGTGTATCGTGATAACGTTGCTTTTGTCTTATATTACTTTTGTCGTAATAATTATATATTAAAAACTAATAATTCACTCTACTACTCGAGTTTTTATCGTGTATTCGTGTTTTATTATATGTTTACGCAAATTTACGCGAAAAAAATTTACGCGTTTTTGTAGTTTTTTGTTCGTACCACTATTGTTATTATTATTATTATTGTTATTATATTATATGTGTACTACTCGAGTTTTATCGTGTTTTGTACGTTTTTGCTATGTTTTTTTCTTAATAAAAATGTTTTAAACTACTATTTAGTTTGTAATCCTATATAGTTAGTATCCTATTATATATAATAAAATATATTATATGATTTAAACGCATTACGTTTGACCGTGTATCTTTTATACAAAGTGTACTCATATAAGTGTTTTGTGATTTTTTGTACCTCTAGAGTACTCGATAAATAATAGTAAATAATATATTAATAATTTAATATCGTATATTCGTATTACTTTTGTCGTGTATTATATATTAAAAACTAATAATTCACTCTACTACTCGAGTTTTTATCGTGTATTCGTGTTTTATTATACGTTTTACGCTAATTTACGTGTAATATATTTTTTTTTTTTAGTTTTTTGTTCGTTATACCATGTCATATATATATATATATATTGATCGTTTTGTAGTTTCTTGCTGTCCACCGGTTATTATTACTCATAATGAATGATTTACTAAGTAAGTATTGAATAAGTTACTTTGTTACTAATGACAGAATTGGTCATGAGAGTGTTAGGCTTTTGCAAAAAATAAATACAAATACTTTCTAGGTTCTGTTAATATTCGTGTTCGGTAGGTAGTTCCTATCTGTGCATTATTAACACCGACTTTTAAAACTTTTAATTTATTCAATTATCGATTATTTACAGTTTGTGTTAGAGATGATCCAGGAAATACTAAATATTATGAAAACATATTATTATTTGACTCTTTCTATTACTTTTAAATAATTTATATATTAAATCAGATATCGTCTTAATTATTTTCTTCTGTATATATAAACCATTTAGTTCAAAATAATAATTTATAGGTCGGCTTTTGTCTTTTGGTGTGAAGACCATTGACCAATGATATCGGGTACCTACACATCGGACATTTCTGCTGGACCTATTATATGCTACAAACACACTGTGTATGAGTAACTAAAGGAAATTGAATATTTATACTGTTTTATTAAATAGAAAATACTCTAATTCGACTCCGTAGGTACCTATAATTCGAGTGGTACAGGTTATATCAAAACACAAAATGTATGTAACAGTACCTAATTCTAGGATAAAATTGTAATTGCATGAATTATGACTGTTGAATTTCTCTTAAAACACACTCTTACATATTATCATGGTAGTAAATATGCAAATAGTTAATTATCCGTGTTTGTCGATTTTAAACTAATCAAAATACTTTTACAATGGTAAGTGAAAATTTAAAAAATATACCTACTATAACCGTCTACGAATCATCAAAGCGTTATAATAAATAATTATATATCGGATAAGTTAGGTTAGGTTAGGTTAGGTTAGGTTAGGTTAGGTTAGGTTCCAAGCGACCAAGTAAATGAATCTCCCCGGTTTCCTTCGGGATGGCATGGGCATGCCACCGGGCGCGTCCCCAGGTTGCGGATAGGGGAAAGTCCTGCAGATATGCAGGATAGCCGTGAAATAAGCCATACCTTCGGGATGGACGAATAAGCGGTCGCGGACAAGCCCACCACCGGGGAAACGATCGCTCCCCGGTGTCCACCAAGATCAGGAAAACGGAAGGCAAAAGGACAGACGGCGTGAGGCTGGCGCCGTCAGTGGCGGCTAAGCCACCATTGAAAATCTATGATGAGTTCCATGAACAAAGACAAGGGTACTTCTCCAGGGGGTTCGGATTCCCCCCAGGAGGCTACTCCTCTGGCCCAGCAAGGGAAGCCAGTGGGGTCGAATGGCGATCCCAAGACCACCGGCGTTCCTGCACAGGCGTCGGTGGGCACCCCCGTGGGTGTCCAGCTATGTGCCCAACGGACCAGGAAAACGGCTACAAACGGAGCAAGCGACACGACAAGGACACAACCACCGAAACCGGCCATGACCAGACCACAGGTGGAGGCAAAATACTTGGAACTACTGGACGACGCTGCCAATAAAATGGCCAGGCTGGAAGATACGGTAAGCTCGGTGCCAAATACGAAAACGGACGTGAAAATGTGGACGAGGGAACTCGGTGCCACCATACGGGAGCTAGTCAGAGTCGCGAAGGCGCTTGGACTGTCCAGGTCACCAGACCCCACGGACCAGCGGCTGTCGGCTATACAACAACTACAGCAGCAACAGCACCAACAACAGCAACAGCAGCTAATGCAGTCGGCTGAGACGAACAAAAAACTCGACACATTTCTGGCGGAGATTCGGGTGAACATGGCGGCCCGGGACGAGAGGCTGGAAACTCTGATGATGACAACAACGACGCTGGGCGATGAGGAACAGGCCCAAACATCCGGAAAAAATTTCACGGAAAAAATTAACAGCCAGGAAGAGAGGCTCGCCAGCCAAGATCGGAAGCTGGACAGAATAATCTCCGTCTTGGATCAAATCGTGCAACCGCCGGCGGACCTACAACTAGCGCTCCCCGCACGTGAAACAACCAACGCAGAAAACATAACTACACCCGGAGCCGAAGCCTGGAACACAGTTGCAAAAAAGAATCGGGGGGCACAAAAGAACAACACAGTCGCAACATTTTCCTCATACACAAATGGAGCCCAGCCCGAAAACAAGAAAGACGAGCGTACACGAGCTAGAGCACGTCCAACTGCGAAACCCAGGAAACCACTCCCCGACTCTATCGCGGTGAAACCCGAAAACGGGGAAACATTTTCAGACATACTCCAAACCATCAAATCCAAAGTGGATATAGAGACCATCGGGTCTCAGGTGTCTTCCATAAAGGAAAGCCAAAACGGAGAAATACTGATTAGACTCAAACCCGAGGACGAAAAACGTAAAGAACTGGTCGAGGCGCTGAAAGCGAACCTAGGAAGCCGAGCAGCTGTAAGGGAACTCGTCAGGCATGACGACATAGAGATCCAAGATCTGGACAGCGTTACGACGGACGTCGAAATCGAAGCCTGTATTAGAAAATCCCTAGGACTAGCCCCGGATGACCCATCGGTCAAGGTCAAAAGCATCCGCAAATCCTACGATGGGACCCAGAGAGCCACCGCTAGACTAAAGAGCATAGACGCGCTGAATCTGACAAAGATGGGACGCATAAAAGTCGGTTGGATATATGCCAGAGTGAAAATGAAAATCACCGCCACTAGATGCTTCCGCTGCCTGGGGTACGGACACACCAGATACGCATGCAAAGGCCCCGACCGATCCGAAGCATGCAGTCTCTGCAACAACAACGGTCACAAAGCATCCGATTGCAAATCGGCACCGAACTGCGCAGCCTGCGCTGACCTAAAAGAGTCCACAAACCATTATCCTGGCAGCAGCAAATGCACCGCTCATCGGATCGCACTGACAAAGAAAAGAACGCCTGAAGTAAACGAGCTAAGGGAGCCGGCAAAGGAGTCTGGCACCCCTAAACAACAACGTCATGCCTAAGTACCTACAGATAAACCTGAACTGCTGTAAAGCAGCTCAGGCTCTGATGCACCAGGTGGCATCAGAGAAAACAGTCGACTTCATACTGACCAGCGAATTCCACCGAGAAGAGGGCCCAAACTGGTACGCCGACAAAACGGGCAGAGCAGCCATTATTAACACAAAAAACACAAGGCTAGACAACGAAGGTACACGAGAAGCAGGCTTCAGATGGGTGTCCGCCCACGGGCTGAGACTTTACTCGTGCTACTGGTCGCCAAACACGACAATCGGAGAATTCAAGGACTTCGTCAACAGGCTCGAAAATAGTATAAGGAGCGAGTCATCCGAGGTCCTCATTACGGGAGACTTTAACGCAAAACACACAGACTGGGGATGCCCCAACAACGATAAGAGAGGAGAGGCTCTAATAGACATGATCAGCTCCACGGGGTTGGTAATCTGCAACAAAGACAAATCAAGCACGTTCAAAAAAGGATCAATTATCGACTTGACCATAGCGTCTCCCCACACAGCACAGAAAATGTCAAAGTGGAAGGTTCTCGACGAAGAAACCCTAAGCGACCACTTCTACATAATGTTCGAAACCAACTCCAGACCCCCAAGCAGAGAAACCTGCAGGGTACCGAAAATAAATCCAAAAAAGCTGGAAGAACTCCTAACATCTGACCGGCTCCCCAAGGCCCTCGACGGCCTCGACGCGGACCAAAGCGCTACGATTCTCACGGAAACCATCCAAGAGTGCCGCTCATCCTTCAGAGGCGGAACCAAGAACAGGAAATCAGTGCACTGGTGGAACCCCGAGATAAGTGCACTCCGCGCCACAGCAAACCGCCTTCGCAGGATCTTCCAGCGAAAGAGGAAACGGCACGGCACCATAGGCAGCACAAAAGAAGAAACGGAAGCCAAGGCAGCTAAGCGAGCACTAGTGCGTGCGATAAAGCGAGCAAAGGAAGCCGCATGGAAAAGCCTATGCGACCTAGTCCAGAAAAATCCCTGGGGCCTCCCCTACAAACTGGTTATGGACAAACTCACTAGGCCACCACCGATCCCGGAACTCGATACCCCAGGACGCATCCAACATATCGTCAACGGATTATTTCCCCAACACCCAGCAAGGGCCAAAAAAGACTGGCCCGAAGCCATCAACAACGAAATCAGCTGGAAGATCGATATAGACGAGCTCAAAAACGCAGCCAGGAGTTTGAAGCCAAAAATAGCCCCGGGTCCAGATGGCCTCACAAACGAAGTAGTAAAGGCGATAGTGTCACGCAACCCAGACATACTAATCGGAGTATACAATACCTGCCTGGCAAACGGGGTCTTCCCTAAGACCTGGAAAACTGCCAGACTGGTCCTTATCAGAAAAAGTGACAAACCTCTGGAATCACCGTCTTCATACAGACCTATATGCCTCCTCGACTGCCTGGGAAAGCTTTTCGAGAAAGTGCTGGACAACCGCCTGAGGCGTTTTCTGGACGAAAACGACAGACTGCACAGCAGACAATTCGGCTTTCGCAAAGGACGCTCTACCATCGACGCCCTAAACGTCCTAAGAGAAACCGTAACACCAAACCGAAAAATAGGTATCCTCACCCTCGACATTAAGAACGCCTTTAACTCGGCTCCCTGGAACGTAATCCTAGACGCGATGCAGGAGAAAGAAGTTCCCAAGTACCTACAACGGATTGTCAGCAGCTATCTGGAAAACCGCACACTCAACTTTGACACGGGAGGAGCGGAAACCAAAGTCGAAGTCACATGCGGAGTCCCACAAGGGTCCGTAATCGGCCCTACATTATGGAACATAATGTACGACGGACTACTGAAAACACAACTGCCCCACGGAGTAGAATACTTGGCGTTTGCAGATGACGTCGCACTAATTGCCAGAGCCCGCGACTCTATACAACTGTCGAACCTTCTCTCCTCCTCGGCACAGCGAGTACACGGCTGGCTAACGCGGGTAGGACTCTCACTTGCAGTCCAGAAGTGTGAAGCAATGACCATAACCAGAACGAGGACATACAACGACCTGACCATTACAATAGACGGCCACCAAGTGCCCTCCAGCAATTACATAAAGTACCTGGGGCTAACAATCGACAGCAAATGGAAATTCACGGAACACGCCAGGAACGTAGCGGCCAAAACAGGCAAGGTCGTACAAAGGCTGTCTCGCATAATGCCTAACATCAGTGCCGCAAAATCAACAAAAAGAAAACTACTTAGTAACGTCGCTCACTCCATCCTGCTATACGGTGCACCGATCTGGACAGACGACATGAGCACCACAGGATGGACAGCCCTCCTAAAGGTTCAGAGGCGAATCCTCCTAAGAGTAGCCTCCGCCTACTGCACAGTCTCAAACGACGCGATCGGGGTCATCGCGGGCATCGCGCCCCTAGACTTGCTAGCCAAAGATCGGAAAAGCACTCACGAGAAGCGAAGAAACCCAAATGCCACGCCACCAGACGAAGACACAATGTCCATATGGCAAAGAAGATGGGACAACAGCGAAAAGGGCAGATGGACCCACACGCTGATCCCGAAAATTGGCCCATGGATAAACAGAAAACACGGAGAAACGGACTTCCACCTCACTCAGATACTGAGTGGACATGGATGCTTTGCAGACTACCTGAAAAGGTTCGGGAAGCTGGATAGCTCCGACTGCTGGTACTGCGGGAACCTAGTCGACGACGTAGCACACACCATCTTTGCCTGCGACGCATGGCACTCCAGAAGAAGCCGGGTGGAGACCCTGATAGGAAGGATTCTCAATCCTGAAAACATTGTTACTACCATGCTCGAGTCCAGAGAAAACTGGGCAATGGTTGCAGAGCTGATCAACGGCATCATGACAAGCAAAGAAGCCGAAGAGAGGAGAAGGCAGACCGCCCAAGCTTCTCAATAATAATACACGGTAGTTAAGTATACTCATGTACGCCGAAGGCAAATTTCAGGGTGGTTAGAGGCCCCCATTTCCCTTCGAGCTTATATAAAAGTACTAAATGTAACACCCCCCTTTGCGATATTAAAATAAATGATGGGACATTGGGGTGAAATAATCGAAAGGTTTGTACCACCCCATGTCTCGATTGAAAAAAAAAAAAAAAAAAAAAAAAAAAAAAAAAAAAAGTAAATGAATCTCGCCCTGAAGCCCTCCTACTGGGAGGGGTCGGACTTCGGGGGGCGGCAACTGAGGGTGGCACGCCTCAGGGGTCGAAATCGGCAAGCCAGATCCCAGACGGGGGAGTGTCCAGCTTGGCTCCCTCGGCTGGTAAAATGACAGCTGAGACAGTCGTGTGTAACACGCAACGGACCGGACAAGTCGGATTGAATGGGAACGAAACGGAAAAGAAGAAAGCTTCAAACCCGAAAACCGTCGAGGCTGCACTCCGGGCATCGGCAAGGAGCACGATAAAAGATCCTGGGCCACCAACCAGTCAAGTGGTGGAAGGCGGGTCTCCGGCCGTCGAACCGGGGAGTGGGAGTCCAACCACTCAAGTGACAAACATTAGTGCGCAGATACGACCGACTGCAGAGTCCATGTCTAGAGCACAAGCGGAAGCAAAATATATCAAACTCCTGGATGATACGCAGAGACAATTGGAGGCAGTGGAGGCATCAGTACGAGCTGCGGTAAACACTAAAGTAGAAATTAAAACTGGTACCAAGGCACTGGGCACTTGCTTCAGAGAGTTCCTAAGCATTGCAAAGAAAATAGGCATGACACGACCCTCCGATGCTATCGAACAACGAATGCGGCATCTGCAGCAGCTACAACAACAGCAGCACGCGCAAACAATGAAGCTGATCAATGAAATACGCGAAGAGCAACTCAAGCACCAACAGCTCACGCAGCAGAAAATAGACAAACTTCTACAAAGCCGACAAGCAGAAAGTTTGGGAGGCGATATGACATGGGCGCAAGACAAAATGAACAGTCAGGATGAAAGGTTCGCCAATCAGGACCAGAAGCTTGATAAAATAATTTCTGACTTGGAAAAGTTTGCGCGATTACCGGCAAACACACTGCAAGAACAACAGCATCGACACCATGAGAAACAGCAACCAAACTTAAACAGCAAAGAGCAAGAGGAAGAAAACACTGTACGAAAAACCAAAAGGCAAACGCAGAGACAACGGATGAAGCAAAGACAGATAGTAAACACAGATCAGAATGAGGCCCCAGATGCAAGCACGGAGCCCGTCCAAAGCGTAGAGGGAACCGAAATCAGCAACTGGAAGACGGTAAAGAGAAAAGGCAACGGCAAAAATCTGGCTAGAGTAACACCTGATGCAGTCATTGTTAAAATAACTGAGGATAAGACGTATGCTGACACACTAAGAAACGTGAAGAAAGGCCTCAATGACGCCGGACTAACGGACGAAGTAGGTATGTCAAAGAGAACGATGAACGGAGATCTGCTCCTACAGTTAAAAAAGAGAACCAACAAAACATCACAGCTGAGGACCATTGTAGAGGACACCACGGGAGCCGAAACCTACCTCAAAACGGCTACAGTCGCCGTAGAGATACGAGGGTTAGACTCAGATGCTACGCCAGAAGACTTGATTGCTGCTATATCTGCTAGAACGAATAACGATGTACCTGTGCAGAACATCAAAACAATTAAACCCGATAACAGAGGAAAAGCAACAGCAGTGGTTCTACTTCAAGCCAGGGCAGCCAATGAGTTAGTTACAGGACAACGATTGCGTATTGGTTGGGCATCGTGCTCAACCAGAATACGCTATCCCATGAACAGATGCACCCGCTGCTTCGACTTCGGACACAAAAAGAGCACATGTAGTGGACCTGACCGCACAGGAATTTGTCTGAACTGTTGGAGGCCTGGACACACAAAAAAGGACTGCGATGCGAATGCACGGTGTGGACTGTGCGAAGAAGATGGCGTTGAAGGCACGGGTGACCACTTTTCCGGAAGTGGAAAATGCCTGACTTTCAAACGATTCCTAGCTAACTGCAGGAATAAACGATGACAAGAATACTACAAATAAACCTCAACCGCTGTAAGGTGGCGCAACAACTGCTCCTACAGACAGCCACCGACAAGAAAGCTGATGTAATAATAATATGCGAACAGAACAAGACGCTACCTCATTGGTACCCGGACATCGACGGGAAGGCAGCGATTGCTATGCACCAGTCGATTACCCCAGAAGAAGTAGGGAAACCAGGCAGAGGTTACGTGTGGGTTAGCATCAGAGGGATTCGAATATACTCCTGCTACATCTCCCTAAATACCTCAATAGATGATTACAGAGACTACTTAGAACGACTAGAGGATAGCATACGATCAATACCCGGAGAAGTCATTCTGGCAGGAGACTTCAATGCGAAACACGCGGAGTGGGGATCAGCGGTAAACGATCCAAGAGGAAACGAATTAGCATCTTTGGCTGCCTCTTTGAACTTAAACGTATGTAACGTTGGAAACACCCCAACATTTGAAAGAGGACTGAGTCACTCCATACTAGATCTTACGTTTGCCACACCACTCACAGCGCGAGAAATAGTCGACTGGAGCGTTCTAGAGGAAGAGACTAGGAGCGATCATAAGTATATCTTCTATAGGATCGGGATGCACAATGAAAGACGTCCTAACTGCCCCACAGGATGGAGCCGTAGGAAACTGGACCCGCAAAAATTAAAACAATTCCTTGATGATAAAGATACACCGAACAACGCTCAGCAGCTGATGGAGCATATCAAGGGAGCGTGCAACGCGGCTATGCCAATAATTAAGCCGGCACGCAGCTACCATAAACCACAATACTGGTGGACAAATGAAATAGCTGAACTAAGAAGAGCATCGCTAAAAGCAAGAAGGCAGTATCAAAAGGCAGTGAAGAGAGGTCCAGCCAACGAGTTAAACCAGATATTCAAGGATGCCCGAAAAAGCTTAAGAATCGCGATAAGGAAGAGCCAGGAGAAGTGCTGGAAGGACCTAATCGCTGAAGTAGATCGCGATCCGTGGGGCACACCGTACAGGATGGTCATGAGAAAATTAGGAAAACGACAACCGATACCGACGAGGATGATACCCGCCATAATAGCCGAGTTGTTCCCTGTCCACCCGGCCATCGAGGAAAAACATCAATGGACAATGGCACCGACACCAACGGTCACTGAGCGGGAACTACAGCTGGCAAGCGCAAGACTGACACCGGGAAAGGCACCTGGACCAGATGGCGTGCCGAATGAAGCTCTGAAGGTGGCGGTCAGCACACACCCAATGATGTTCCAGAAAGTCTACAGCCAATGCCTAGCCAACGGAATCTTTCCAACCCCATGGAAACGTGCGAGACTGGTGTTGCTGCGGAAAGGGGACAAACCAGCAGACCTCCCGTCGAGTTATCGCCCCCTGTGCATGCTTGACACAACGGGAAAGCTTTACGAGCGGATAATATCAAACCGCATTGAGGAAGCTATGAACACTAAAAATACAGGGTTAGCAGAAAACCAATATGGCTTCAGAAAAGGACGATCGACCATCGACGCCATCGGCAAAGTTATGGAAGTGGTAGCGGATGCTGGTAACGGAGCTGCATATCAAAGACAGCTATGCGTATTAATCACGCTCGATGTAGCCAATGCATTCAACTCAGCATCATGGAGAGCAATACTACAGGCGATGACCATAAAAAAGATACCAGACTATCTCATAAGCGTCGTCAGGGACTATTTCCGTGATAGGAAGATATTCCACGGTGAAGCCCAGGAAGCCGTAGTGCTCACAAGCGGAGTACCCCAGGGATCAGTTCTCGGCCCTCTCCTGTGGAGCATAATGTATGACAAATTGCTCACCAAAGAAATGCCAGAAGGGGTGAGCCTGATCGGATTTGCGGACGACGTGGCTGTGGTCGCACGAACATGGAGAGTAGAACACCTCGAAGACATCGTCAACAAAACTCTTGAGATCATATACCAATGGATGAGCGAACACCGGTTGAAGTTAGCTGCACACAAGACGGAGGCTGTCATACTAACGAGGAAAAAGGGGTATCGGAGACCCACATTTACTGTGGGAGGCCAGCAAATCAGCACACAAAACTCGGTCAAGTACCTGGGTATAGAAGTAGATTCTGGAAGAAGGTTTAAAGTCCACGAGCAAATGGTCGGTGCCAAAGCGACGAAAACCGCGCAGTCCCTGTCGAGAATACTGCCAAATATCGGAGGTCCATCTACAGCCAAGAGGCAATTGCTGTCCAGCGTTGTTCATAGCCAACTGCTCTACGCTGCGCCGATCTGGCAACCACTGCTAGACCACAGACCGGACAGCGAAATACCCATCAAGGGAGATTCAGCCATACATATGAAGGCGGCACAGAGGTTGATGGCCTTGAGGGTTACCAGGGCTTACAGAACGGTGTCGTTTGAGGCGGCAACGTTAATTGCCTCGATGCCCCCTATCACGCTGTTAGCAAAAGAGCGCTGTATAGCATATAAAGCACCAGACAGACAAGAGGCACTAAAAGAAGCCAAGAAACAGACTATTAGAGTATGGCAACAAGAATGGGACACATCCGAAAAAGGAAGATGGACGCACACTCTCATAAGAGACGTCAAGAAATGGACCGAAAGAAAACATGGAGATATTGACCACTATTTGACACAAATATTAACAAATCACGGAAGCTTTAATGCGTACCTCCACAAAATTAAAAAAACCGACTCTCCAAAATGCATATTGTGTGAGGCACCAATTGACGACGCAAACCATGCCCTGTTTGAGTGTGACGCCTTCGAAAACTGGCGACGACAAATGCATGGAGAAATTGGACAAAACCTAAACCAGGCCAACATCGTAGACAACATGCTCCAGGCAGAATCCAATTGGCTCATCATCTCAACATTCATCAGGCGAGTGATGCAGTACAAGTGCGAGGATGAAAGAAGGCGGCAAGCTGCGTAACTTAGACTAAGCCAATCTGTATGCTGAAACGGCAAAATTAGAAGGATAGAGCCTTCTGAAATCTGTAAACTATATTTGTAAGAGTGCGAATGGTTAGGGAATGTCTAACCACCACTCATTTAAAATTGTAATTGTTGTCATTTAATATAAATAAACGATGGTAACGACCTCAACGTTATGCTAACGCAGTTCGGAGGTCGTTTACCGATACCGAAAGCAAAAAAAAAAAAAAAAAAAAAAAAAAGGTTCCAAGCGACCGCGAGAGTGCGGGGGTGGTCAGCCAGGCCCCCGTTACTCTTAAAACTACTAGTGCTAAGACCGGGGAGAACATGGCTACGAGCCCCATATTGGAAAACACGAGTCAAGCGAAAAGTAGGCTAGGACCGGCCGCGAAGACCATGACCCGTGCACAAGCGGAAGAGAAGTACACCAAACTTTTAGAAGAGACGCTGAAGCACTTGGAGGCACTAGAGGCATCAGTGCAAGCGGCAACAAATACGAAAATGGACATCAAATCTGGTACCAAGGCTCTAGGCATATGCTTTAGAGATTTTCTAGGCATTGCAAAATCAATTGGCATGACGCGATCCTCGGACGCTATCGAACGTGTACGATACATGCAGCAGCAACAACAACAGCAACAAGTACAAACAATGAAAATAATTAGCGAAATACGCGAAGAGCAACTACAACATCAACAGATCACGCAGCAAAAATTGGATACAATGCTACAAAGCCGACAAGACGAAAGCTGGGGAGGCAACTTATCCCGGGCACAAGATAGGATTAACAGCCAGGAAGAGAGGCTCGCCAGCCAAGATCGGAAGCTGGACAGAATAATCTCCGTCTTGGATCAAATCGTGCAACTGCCGGCGGACCTACAACTAGCGCTCCCCGCACGTGAAACAACCAACGCAGAAAACATAACTACACCCGGAGCCGAAGCCTGGAACACAGTTGCAAAAAAGAATCGGGGGGCACAAAAGAACAACACAGTCGCAACATTTTCCTCATACACAAATGGAGCCCAGCCCGAAAACAAGAAAGACGAGCGTACACGAGCTAGAGCACGTCCAACTGCGAAACCCAGGAAACCACTCCCCGACTCTATCGCGGTGAAACCCGAAAACGGGGAAACATTTTCAGACATACTCCAAACCATCAAATCCAAAGTGGATATAGAGACCATCGGGTCTCAGGTGTCTTCCATAAAGGAAAGCCAAAACGGAGAAATACTGATTAGACTCAAACCCGAGGACGAAAAACGTAAAGAACTGGTCGAGGCGCTGAAAGCGAACCTAGGAAGCCGAGCAGCTGTAAGGGAACTCGTCAGGCATGACGACATAGAGATCCAAGATCTGGACAGCGTTACGACGGACGTCGAAATCGAAGCCTGTATTAGAAAATCCCTAGGACTAGCCCCGGATGACCCATCGGTCAAGGTCAAAAGCATCCGCAAATCCTACGATGGGACCCAGAGAGCCACCGCTAGACTAAAGAGCATAGACGCGCTGAATCTGACAAAGATGGGACGCATAAAAGTCGGTTGGATATATGCCAGAGTGAAAATGAAAATCACCGCCACTAGATGCTTCCGCTGCCTGGGGTACGGACACACCAGATACGCATGCAAAGGCCCCGACCGATCCGAAGCATGCAGTCTCTGCAACAACAACGGTCACAAAGCATCCGATTGCAAATCGGCACCGAACTGCGCAGCCTGCGCTGACCTAAAAGAGTCCACAAACCATTATCCTGGCAGCAGCAAATGCACCGCTCATCGGATCGCACTGACAAAGAAAAGAACGCCTGAAGTAAACGAGCTAAGGGAGCCGGCAAAGGAGTCTGGCACCCCTAAACAACAACGTCATGCCTAAGTACCTACAGATAAACCTGAACTGCTGTAAAGCAGCTCAGGCTCTGATGCACCAGGTGGCATCAGAGAAAACAGTCGACTTCATACTGACCAGCGAATTCCACCGAGAAGAGGGCCCAAACTGGTACGCCGACAAAACGGGCAGAGCAGCCATTATTAACACAAAAAACACAAGGCTAGACAACGAAGGTACACGAGAAGCAGGCTTCAGATGGGTGTCCGCCCACGGGCTGAGACTTTACTCGTGCTACTGGTCGCCAAACACGACAATCGGAGAATTCAAGGACTTCGTCAACAGGCTCGAAAATAGTATAAGGAGCGAGTCATCCGAGGTCCTCATTACGGGAGACTTTAACGCAAAACACACAGACTGGGGATGCCCCAACAACGATAAGAGAGGAGAGGCTCTAATAGACATGATCAGCTCCACGGGGTTGGTAATCTGCAACAAAGACAAATCAAGCACGTTCAAAAAAGGATCAATTATCGACTTGACCATAGCGTCTCCCCACACAGCACAGAAAATGTCAAAGTGGAAGGTTCTCGACGAAGAAACCCTAAGCGACCACTTCTACATAATGTTCGAAACCAACTCCAGACCCCCAAGCAGAGAAACCTGCAGGGTACCGAAAATAAATCCAAAAAAGCTGGAAGAACTCCTAACATCTGACCGGCTCCCCAAGGCCCTCGACGGCCTCGACGCGGACCAAAGCGCTACGATTCTCACGGAAACCATCCAAGAGTGCCGCTCATCCTTCAGAGGCGGAACCAAGAACAGGAAATCAGTGCACTGGTGGAACCCCGAGATAAGTGCACTCCGCGCCACAGCAAACCGCCTTCGCAGGATCTTCCAGCGAAAGAGGAAACGGCACGGCACCATAGGCAGCACAAAAGAAGAAACGGAAGCCAAGGCAGCTAAGCGAGCACTAGTGCGTGCGATAAAGCGAGCAAAGGAAGCCGCATGGAAAAGCCTATGCGACCTAGTCCAGAAAAATCCCTGGGGCCTCCCCTACAAACTGGTTATGGACAAACTCACTAGGCCACCACCGATCCCGGAACTCGATACCCCAGGACGCATCCAACATATCGTCAACGGATTATTTCCCCAACACCCAGCAAGGGCCAAAAAAGACTGGCCCGAAGCCATCAACAACGAAATCAGCTGGAAGATCGATATAGACGAGCTCAAAAACGCAGCCAGGAGTTTGAAGCCAAAAATAGCCCCGGGTCCAGATGGCCTCACAAACGAAGTAGTAAAGGCGATAGTGTCACGCAACCCAGACATACTAATCGGAGTATACAATACCTGCCTGGCAAACGGGGTCTTCCCTAAGACCTGGAAAACTGCCAGACTGGTCCTTATCAGAAAAAGTGACAAACCTCTGGAATCACCGTCTTCATACAGACCTATATGCCTCCTCGACTGCCTGGGAAAGCTTTTCGAGAAAGTGCTGGACAACCGCCTGAGGCGTTTTCTGGACGAAAACGACAGACTGCACAGCAGACAATTCGGCTTTCGCAAAGGACGCTCTACCATCGACGCCCTAAACGTCCTAAGAGAAACCGTAACACCAAACCGAAAAATAGGTATCCTCACCCTCGACATTAAGAACGCCTTTAACTCGGCTCCCTGGAACGTAATCCTAGACGCGATGCAGGAGAAAGAAGTTCCCAAGTACCTACAACGGATTGTCAGCAGCTATCTGGAAAACCGCACACTCAACTTTGACACGGGAGGAGCGGAAACCAAAGTCGAAGTCACATGCGGAGTCCCACAAGGGTCCGTAATCGGCCCTACATTATGGAACATAATGTACGACGGACTACTGAAAACACAACTGCCCCACGGAGTAGAATACTTGGCGTTTGCAGATGACGTCGCACTAATTGCCAGAGCCCGCGACTCTATACAACTGTCGAACCTTCTCTCCTCCTCGGCACAGCGAGTACACGGCTGGCTAACGCGGGTAGGACTCTCACTTGCAGTCCAGAAGTGTGAAGCAATGACCATAACCAGAACGAGGACATACAACGACCTGACCATTACAATAGACGGCCACCAAGTGCCCTCCAGCAATTACATAAAGTACCTGGGGCTAACAATCGACAGCAAATGGAAATTCACGGAACACGCCAGGAACGTAGCGGCCAAAACAGGCAAGGTCGTACAAAGGCTGTCTCGCATAATGCCTAACATCAGTGCCGCAAAATCAACAAAAAGAAAACTACTTAGTAACGTCGCTCACTCCATCCTGCTATACGGTGCACCGATCTGGACAGACGACATGAGCACCACAGGATGGACAGCCCTCCTAAAGGTTCAGAGGCGAATCCTCCTAAGAGTAGCCTCCGCCTACTGCACAGTCTCAAACGACGCGATCGGGGTCATCGCGGGCATCGCGCCCCTAGACTTGCTAGCCAAAGATCGGAAAAGCACTCACGAGAAGCGAAGAAACCCAAATGCCACGCCACCAGACGAAGACACAATGTCCATATGGCAAAGAAGATGGGACAACAGCGAAAAGGGCAGATGGACCCACACGCTGATCCCGAAAATTGGCCCATGGATAAACAGAAAACACGGAGAAACGGACTTCCACCTCACTCAGATACTGAGTGGACATGGATGCTTTGCAGACTACCTGAAAAGGTTCGGGAAGCTGGATAGCTCCGACTGCTGGTACTGCGGGAACCTAGTCGACGACGCAGCACACACCATCTTTGCCTGCGACGCATGGCACTCCAGAAGAAGCCGGGTGGAGACCCTGATAGGAAGGATTCTCAATCCTGAAAACATTGTTACTACCATGCTCGAGTCCAGAGAAAACTGGGCAATGGTTGCAGAGCTGATCAACGGCATCATGACAAGCAAAGAAGCCGAAGAGAGGAGAAGGCAGACCGCCCAAGCTTCTCAATAATAATACACGGTAGTTAAGTAAACTCATGTACGCCGAAGGCAAATTTCAGGGTGGTTAGAGGCCCCCATTTCCCTTCGAGCTTATATAAAAGTACCAAATGTAACACCCCCTTTGCGATATTAAAATAAATGATGGGACATTGGGGTGAAATAATCGAAAGGTTTGTACCACCCCATGTCTCGATACAAAAAAAAAAAAAAAAAAAAAAAAAAAAAGGTTAGGTTAGGTTCCCCCCCGAGGACCCACCTTGTCGTGGTGGGGGGGCTCACGCCTCCGGGCGTGCCAACGGGTCCACATCCCGACCCTGTCTTTAGTTAGATGGGGTCGGAGGTCAAACGCCAATCCTTACCTTAACTGGTCGGGATTGGAACGGTCTTGTCCACCTTCTAACCTTAGTTAACGGACACTGAAAGAAAACAGTAAACTCCCTGCCAGCAGGGTAAAAATGGCAGAGCACACTGTAAAGCCGATATGGAAGGAAACAACGGAAATATTGTTACTGCACCAGGGGATTCGGACCCTCAGGTGCCGGCAGTAGTGGGCGGATCCGGAGTAAAACCCGGTTCCAACGTAGCGGGCCCACTACGGTCGTCATCATACGACCGCGAGGGTGCGGGGGTGGCCAGCCAGGCCCCCGCTACTCCAGCAACTACTGGCGCTGGTATACAGATTGGCAGTGGTGGAAATCGGGCCGAAACCGCAAAGCCGGCCATGAGGATGATCAACATCGCAACCCTCCCGGAGGGTGAACTCATCGACATGTTATCCCGATACATTACGAGTATGAATAACTTCGCTTGTTCTACCCGTAATGTACATAATGAACTGAAGGACTCCCTATCCACGGCGTACCTGCTCACCACGCAGCTCGCTAAAGTGAGGAAGGGGAACAAAGAAGAGAACAACCGAGACCAAAGAAACGCCTCAACCCAAACGATTGCGTCGAAGGAGGCTGACGAAACGGAGGGGTCGGTTACGGCAGGGAGACCTAAGAGCCCGGACAGGACTGGATACGCCTCACAGGAAATCTGTAATGAGCTCAAAGTTCTCCTGAAGGAACAACTGAAGGAGCAACTACAGCAGCAACAGCAGTGGCAGCAGCAGCAACAACAACAGCAACAGCAGTGGCAGCAACAGCAACAGCAAATGCTACAACAGCAGCTGCAACAACATCAGCAGCAGCACCAACAGCAGCAGCGGCACCAGCAACAGGAGCAACAGCAGCAGCAGGACCAACCACGTCAGCGGCAGCAGCAGCAGCCAAGGAAGCAGCAGCAGCAGCCACGGGAACAACAGCAGCAGCAGCAACAGCAGCAGCAGAAGCAGCAGCAGCAGCAACCACAGACGGACCCGGGACAAGGACCCACCTGGTCAGAGGTTGCCCAACGGGGGACAAGAAGAGCCAGGGCAAACCCTAAGCCACCAGCCCGGAGTTATAGGGAGGAGAAGATCGCCCTCCTGCGCCGGAGAGCCCCGAAAACGGCGGCGGTCACTATCGACCGCCCACCAGAAGGGGGATCTCTGGCCGAAGTCATGAAAAAGGTTGCAAGCTCAATCAACCTGGCCGACCTCGGGGTGAAGGTCCTGACGACCAGGTCGACGAGGGCTGGTGGCATCCTTCTAGAAATCGAAGGCGAAGAAAAGGCCGCCCTTCTTGCGGAAAGAATACGCACAGTTATAAGGGACGGAGCGAGGGTAAGGCGACCAGGAAGCCTTACTCCTGTCCTTCTCTTAGACGTACCCGAGTGGGTGACCGTAGAGGAGATGGTTGAAAGCTTACTGAAGGTAGACGTAAAAGTGGACGAGGATTCAAGATCGACCGTCCACAAATGGAAGAACTCGGGTGGCCGGGGAGGCCACGTTGTGAGGATAAGCCTCCCCTTCAAGGAGGCCATCAAGCTGGCCGAGATGAAGGCTGTAACGGTCGGGTGGACCCGATGTAGGGTGAAACCTATAGAAGCAGCAAAGCCGAGGTGCTTTAAATGCCAAGAGAGGGGGCACCTTGCAGTCGAGTGCAAGAACCCGGCCAGGAGGAAGCAGTGCCATCACTGCAGAGAAGAGGGCCACTTGGCGAGAGACTGCCGGCAACAGGGGAGGCGTCAACAGGATGACGAGGCAGGCGCAGGGACTGCGGAGGAGGATAGGAGAGAGGAGCCTCCAGTCTCCGGGTGCCTGGAGCAGCGACCAGGGCCGTCGTCGTCGTCATCGTCTGCGACTGCCGGAATCCGGGATATCCTCGCTGACCCGGCTTATAATGTATTGTGAGAGGACGGTGGTGGGGGATTGTCCCTCCTCCTCCCCAAACTTGGCACAACGTGCCGTATGTATATAATGATTGTGAGAGGTTGAGCGCGGGGGATTGTCCCACGCTCACCTCAACCTTTTGTATGTATGTATTGTTTATTTTTTCAATAAATGATGGCGACCCGCCACCTGAAGTAATGCCTTAACGGCGGTTCCGGGTGGCGGGTGTATTGCCGGTTTATATAAAAAAAAAAAAAAAAAAAAAAAAGGTTAGGTTAGGTTAGGTTAGGTTAGGTTAGGTTAGGTTAGGACCTAACGACGGACGTGAAAATGGGGACGAGGGAACTCGGTGCCACCATACGGGAGCTCGTCAGAGTCGCGAAGGCGCTTGGACTGTCCAGGTCACCAGACCCCACGGACCAGCGGCTGTCGGCTATACAACAACTACAGCAGCAACAGCACCAACAACAGCAACAGCAGCTAATGCAGTCGGCTGAGACGAACAAAAAACTCGACACATTTCTGGCGGAGATTCGGGTGAACATGGCGGCCCGGGACGAGAGGCTGGAAACTCTGATGATGACAACAACGACGCTGGGCGATGAGGAACAGGCCCAAACATCCGGAAAAAATTTCACGGAAAAAATTAACAGCCAGGAAGAGAGGCTCGCCAGCCAAGATCGGAAGCTGGACAGAATAATCTCCGTCTTGGATCAAATCGTGCAACCGCCGGCGGACTCACTGCTCAAGCAGCAGCAGCAGACGCGGCGTCAGGGGCAGCAGCAGCAGCTGACGCAGCAACAGCAACAACAGCAGCAGCAGATGCAGCAACAGCAGCAACAACCACAACCAAATGGGCAAGAATGGGAAATGGTGAAGAAGAAAGGAAGACGGAGGAAAGATACTGGCGGCGAAATCAAGACTGTGAACGAGACAGAAACGCGGAAGAGACAGCAGGTGATCAGGGTCCCCAGGACTCAGGCAGTGACTGTCGGGCCGCCCCGGGATGGGGAAACTTACGCCTCAATCATGAAAAGGGTCACCACGGCGGTGAGCCTTCAAGAGCTAGGAGTGGAGGTCAGCGGGGCGCGGAAAACAAAGTCCGGCGCCATCCTCCTGGAGGTTAAAGGCGGAGCGGAAAAGGCGGACGCGCTCGCGAGGGACCTCAAGGAGAAATTGGGCGAAGAGGCGCGGATTGGGCGCCCGGAGAAGACGCGGCCAGTCCTCATCCTTGGCATCCCGGAATGGGTCGACAAGGAGGAGGTCATAGCGGCGGTCAACGGGGAGAGCGGCACTCCGGTGAGGAGGCTACGGATGACGCTCAAACCGGGAACCAGAGGAAGTAGCACTGCGCATGTTGAAGTACCGGCCGGAGAAGCTAAGGCTCTACAAACTAAAGGTAGGATAAAAATCGGATGGACAGTCTGCAGGGTGAAGGTTTTGGATGCGTACCAGCCCAGGTGCTTCAGGTGCCTCGAGACGGGTCACCTAGCCGCGGAATGCAAGGGTCCGGACCGGAAGGATTGCTGCCTCAGGTGTCGGCTCCCGGGTCACCGCGCAGTCAGCTGCGACGCACCGCCAGCCGATCGAAGGACACCGACAGGCGGGATGCAAGAGGAGGAGCCCCTGAAGGGCGTTACCGATCCTGCGCCAGCGCGGGATTGAGGGTCAGGCAGATCAATCTGAACCACTGCAGGCAGGCCCAAGACCTGCTAATGCAGTCGGTTTCGGAGGACAGGGTGGATGTGGTACTTGCGTCCGACCCCCACGGGGTATCCCACGGCGAGGGTGGATGGTTGACCGATTCTGGAACCAGGAGAGCGGCGATCGGCGTGTTCGGCCCTAGGGTGACGGTTGCAATCATCACGAGAGACGCGGAGTTTGTGGCCGCAAGGCTCCAAGGTGAGTTGTACGCCTACAGCTGCTATGTCTCCCCGCGACATGCACTGCCCCATTTCATCAACTTTCTCCAACGTCTGGAGAGTAGCATCCGGAGTCTGGAAGCGGGCGCCAAAATCACAGTGGCCGGGGATTTTAACGCCAGGTCGGCAGCGTGGGGCGACTGGGAAACGTGCCCGAGGGGGAACGAGTTGGTTGCGCTGGTGGATTCGTTAGGAATGTGCATACTCAACTCCGGATCTGAGCCCACTTTCGTTGGTAGAGGAGCGGGGTCGATAGTTGACCTAACTTTTGTTTCTGAGCCGTTGATGCCGTACGCGAGCGACTGGAAGGTGGACACGGTCAACGACAACGGATCTGACCACCAGACGATCGACTTCCGGATCTCCGCCACGCGGAGAGCACTATCCAGGTTAACTCCGAGCCGAAGGTGGGATACGACAAAGGGCATAGACCTGGACCTGTTTGAGGCAGGGCTGATGCTGGCGGAGTGGACGGACACAAGCACTGCGGACCAAGACCTGCACGAGACAGCCGACGAGTTCGAGCGTAGGGTGACCATGGCCGCCGACCTCTCCGTTTTGCGCAAAGGAGAGCCGAGGGACTGCAAACCGCCGGCCTATTGGTGGAACGGCGAGATCGCAGCCCTACGCGCGGCGTGCAACAGATGGAAACGCGAGCTCAGAAGGACTGCATCCCGAGTCGCGAGGAGAAGGGGACCATCATCGCCTACGAACCATGACCGCCCGATGCCGGAGGCCACCCTTCTGGCCTTCAGGGAAGCGCGAAGGGAATTGAAGGCTGCAATACGTAGGAGCAAGGTGCGGTGCTGGGACGATATGGTCCGGACGGTGGACAACGACCCGTGGGGAAGGCCGTACAAGACCGTCCTCAGGAGGCTAGGAGGTCCGCCAGCGACGGCTCAAATGGAAGAAGCGACAGTAAGGAGAATCGCCGACAGACTCTTCCCCACGCGCAGCACCGACGTGGGTGACCCGGTGCGTGTCACCGAACCGGTAACTCCCTTCACGGCCGACGAATTAAAGGCGGGGATAGTGCGGATCCGTAGTAAAAATAAGGCGCCTGGACCCGACGGGATTAACACGACGCTGCTCGTGGCGGTTCATCGTGTCAACCCGGAGTGGATGCTGAAGATATACAATCGCTGTCTGATTTCCGGCATATACCCGAAGAACTGGAAACGTGCCAGACTAGTGCTATTGAGGAAAGGTCAAAAACCGGTGGGGGAGCCGTCCTCATACAGGCCGCTGTGCCTCCTTAACGACGTGGGAAAGCTCTTCGAGTACCTGTTGGCGAGGAGGATACAGCAACACGTCGAGGCCAAAGGTGGGCTCTCGCAGCAGCAATTCGGGTTCAGACAGGGGAGGTCGACGTCAGACGCATCCATCGTGCTGAGGGAAACGGCACAGCGATCGATGAACAATTACGAGATGTGTGTCGCCGTCAGTCTTGACATAAAGAATGCTTTTAATTCCATCA
The DNA here is from genome assembly GCA_027580255.1 of Therioaphis trifolii. Classification (NCBI taxonomy): domain Eukaryota; kingdom Metazoa; phylum Arthropoda; class Insecta; order Hemiptera; family Aphididae; genus Therioaphis; species Therioaphis trifolii. The sequence continues at coordinate 83,035,113 of CM050405.1, read as the reverse complement.
GTTGGGGTAACGTGATGGAGGCGCTCAGCAGATGGGACGTCTCTCCACACACGAGGAGACTGCTGCAGGACTACTTCCACGACCGGACGGCGGAGGTCAACTGCCCCAAGTCCAGCGGAGGGGGATCGTTGCGCGTCAACGTCACGTGTGGTGTTCCACAGGGCTCAGTAATCGGCCCGCTACTGTGGAACATCACCTACGACCAGGTTCTGAAGTCGCAGCTTCCGGAAGGGTCCTCGCTGATCGGGTTTGCTGATGATACCTTGGTGGTGGCGTCGGGCAGGACGAGCGAAGCGACCGAAGAACGTATAAATAGCTCGCTCCAAATAGTAGTAGATAAGATCAACGAACTGGGCCTCGAACTTGCAGTAGAAAAAACGGAAGCGGTAATGTTCAAGAGGAAGTATAAGGACAGGGTCCCCCATATCTACATCGACGGAGTCAACATACCGACCAGTAGGACAATCAAGTACCTGGGCATGATCGTGGACGACCAACTTAACTTTAAGGAGCACATCAAATCAGTCGCGGACAAGGGCGACAAGGTTCTGCAGGCCCTGGCGAGATTGATGCCGAATATCGGCGGCCCCAAGGAACCGAGGAGGAGACTGTTGGTGAGCGTAATTCACTCGGTTCTCCTCTACGGGGCGCCTGTATGGGCAGAGCGCCTTAAGTACTTTAAGGGTTGCGCTGACAGCTTGCTGAGGGTCCAGCGGCGGGCGGCGATCCGGAGCTGTTGCGCGTACAGAACAGTCTCCTATACAGCGGTCAACATCATTGCGGCCATCCCACCAGTAGACCTGATGGCGATAGAGAGAAAAGAAATGCACGCAGACCGCGGGGCCAGCAGAAGAGAATGCAGGGAAAGGACCATGGTGCGCTGGAAGAAACGGATCGAGACAGCCGAGACGGGAAGTTGGACCAGGATGGTCATCCCGGACCTGGACGCATGGTGTAACAGACGCCACGGAATGGTCGACTTCCACCTTACCCAGATGCTAAGCGGTCACGGGTGTTTTGGCGAGTATCTCCACAAGAGGAAAAGGAGGGACGATCCGGGATGTGTCGATTGCGGGGCGGCCAGCGACGATGCGGACCACGTATTTTTTCAGTGCGACCGCTGGAGCAGGAATAGGCGGGCACTGGAGGGCGTGATCGGCCGTGAGTTCGACCCAAGGACGGTTGTTGGAGCGATGCTGACCAGTAGTAAAGTTTGGGACGAGGTGCAGAGCTTTGTCAACACAGTGCAGCAGAAGCGAGAAGACGAGGAGCGGGACAGGCAGAGGGCGGAAGCAGCACGTCAAAACCAACCAAGCTTATTGTGAGGGGCGTCATGCGGGAACTGATTAATTGTATTAATTATTAATTGTATTAACTGTATTAATGTTGTATTGATTGTACACTAGGAATTGTAAGGGGTCACTGGGGAGATCAACCTCAGGCGTACCCCATTTAAGGTGTTTTGTGAAATTTACAAATAAACGATGGGGGCCGGGGAGAAGTAATACCTAACGGATAATTCCCTCCCCGGTCTTCGGTTCTTCAAAAAAAAAAAAAAAAAAAAAAAAAGGACCTAACGACGCCGTGACGGTAGTCGCGCGCACCATTCCAGTGGAGGTATTGGCTGAGGAACGCAGGACGGCGTTTCTGGCCAAGAGGGCGTCACGGCCAGCAGCTGCTGACGACAGTCCCCTAGCGCCCGGATCTCGGGCCACGACGCCACCGGTACCCGTCCCTCGGAACAGTAGGGATCGGGCGCTGGTGGAGTGGGCTCGGAGGTATCGGCGGGCGGACGCCCCGGTCGGAAGCGGTCGGGAGTGGACGAAAACGCTGGTGCCCCCGGGCCTGCTAAGTCGGTGGGTGGACCGACCGCACGGGGAAATGACCTTTCACCTTACCCAGCTCATGACCGGACACGGCTGTTTCAACCGCTTCTTGCACGGAATAGGTCGTGCACGGTCACCCGGTTGCTCGCATTGCGGCGCACCCGGGGAGCCTGGGGAAGAGGACGATGCCTCGCACACCCTCATGCGCTGTGAAGCGTTTGTGGGTGACCGCGAGCGTCTCGTCCGCGTGATTGGTGTTTTTGACCCGGGCGGGCTGGTTCCGCTCATGCTCGAGAGTCGGGCGAACTGGGATGCGGTGGCTCGCTTTGCGGGGGACGTGATGACCACCAAGGAAGGGGCAGAGCGCGCTAGGCAGTCCCTACAGCGATCGCCTCCAACGCGGCGTGCGAGAAGGGCTCGAAGGGCGAGAGCCCCTCGTTGAGTCGGTGCCTGGTCGGGCCGCCGGCGGCCACCCAAGGTCTGTTCCGTCTTTTTGTGTTTTATTGTGAGTGGTACGGGAGACATCGTCTCCCGCATCACATATTTTTTCTTTCTGTACTTAATTAATTGTGAAGGGTGACAGGTAGGGTATTGTCCTACCGTCACCCTCCTGTGGAAGTTGTGTATTTCATTTTAAATAAACGATGGCGACCCGCCACCTGAAGTATTGCTTCACGGCGTTTCCAGGTGGCGGGTGTATTGCTGATTTAACAATAAAAAAAAAAAAAAAAAGGTTAGGTTAGGTTAGGTTAGGTTCCCCCCCCGATGGGACCCACCTTGTCGTGGTGGGGGGGCCCACTGCCATTAATTTGGTTGGTGCTAAGAGGTTCCCACTCCCCGGCCCTTACTTTAATTAGTTGGGGTCGGCGTTTCTAAAGCCATCCCCTTACCTTAACTGGTCGGGGGCTGGCAGGTCCCGGAGCTAGCCCGCAAGCACCTGCAAAGGCTCTGAGTCGGTCCTGACCTTAGCCAGCTGGGACCGGCAAGGTTGGAGGTAGCCTGCTAGCACCTAGCAAAGCCCTAATGGAAGGAAAACCATGACAAAAAACCCCCGCCGGGGCTGACAACCCGGCGCTGGCGCCCGGCGCCACGGAAGCGTGGGGGATTCGGGCTGCACTTAACTGAGTGATCTGAGCCCCCCACAAGGGCGGAAGCTCCAACTCTTGGAGAGCGGCCAACTTCAGGAGCTACACGGATGGCAGGAGGAGATATGGATTCACCAAGCACGGCTTCGTGGGAGCTGATCACCCCCACGCCTAGGAAGATCTGGAACACGCACGGAAATCTGAAAAAAACCCCCCTGTGTGTAGACCGCGCGCACTGGCGGGGCCCCCAAATGCGGTCTAAACAAACGATGGAAAAAGAGAATAAAGGAATATCTACCCCTGCATCAGGGCCCCATGGATTCAGGGGGGGCCCGTCCATCAGGTAAAAAACGGCGGAAATGGAGAAACTGGATATATTGGAGATAATGGAAAGGAATTACAAATTAATAATGGAACTCTTAATACTGGAGATCACTCAAATAGCGCAAAAGACATAAAAGACGATACAAATGGCGCCCAAATAGGCACATCTAGATCTGGTCTAGCTGCGCCTGAAGTCACAGCCGTGCCCACACTGTGCACGCAACCGTTGCAGAGAACAGAAAACCCGAAACTCCTAGCTAAACTGTTAAATTCAAGCGCCAAGAAAGGCAAGGAGCCAAACCTGCTAGCGGCAATGGCAAATCTTAAAAGTGCCATTAAACAGCAGAACAAAGCACTTAACGCTCTGCTAACAAACGTGGACCATTTAAAAGTCACCAAGGAGAAAACGAAATCCCCAACAGTTGCGAGAGCCATCGAGGAGGTCGAGAGTTCCACTGAGGCCTTAAGAGCATCGACAAGCAGCGTCCACAGTGCCTTCTACGAGGTGGAGAAGACTGCAATAAGAACAAATACGCAAGACCAGAACGCTGCTAATCTAAACATACAAGAGGCTATATTAAAGATCTGCGAAGACCTTAAAGTTTGCGTAAATAAGCAACAAGAAGAAATCAATGTAATAAAGACCACCCAGGCAGCTCTGGTACCCAGCTATGCCTCAAAAGCAGCTAGGCACTACGACCCGCCTCCTGACTCACACAGCAAAAGTGTCCCCCAGAACGCAAAGACGAGGACACCACAACAGGTGCAGAGCCAACAACAGAGCATCGGACTGATCGATCAAGCAGAACATGAGGACAAAACAAGCTGGAGGACAGTCGTTAACAAAAAACCCATGAACAGACAAAAAAAGAACCACAAAGGAGAACAAATTCGGACTAGGCCAGACGTCGTCATAGTGAAAGCTGACCAATTGTCGTACGTGGATATGCTAAAAAGGATCAAAACAAACGAAGAGGTGAAGGGTGCTAGCGAAGCCATAACAAAGATAACCAAAACGAGGGACGGCCACCTAAGAATGGTGCTTAGCAGGGAAACAGAAGATTCAGAAACCCTCACAAGAGCCATCTCCAACGCGATCGGCAATAACGCCAGTTGCACCAGGCTCTCTGACACAGCCTTAATCGAAATCAGGGATGCAGACGAAGAGGCCACAGACGATGAAATCATAAGAGCCATTGAAGAACAAACAAAAACTAAAGGAATCTTCAAAATTACCAACAAGAGGAAAATAGACCGTGGCACCCAAATAGTCACCGCCTTAGTACCCACGAGTATTGTAAATAACCTGCTGAAAGATAGGCTAAGGATAGGATTCGTTAGCTGCAGGACCAGACTAAAAACCGAGGTCAAAAGGTGTTTCCGGTGCCAAGGATACGGCCACACAAGACAAGCCTGCACAAATGAGGAACGCAACAACCTTTGCTGGAAGTGCGGCGAAAAAGACCACAAAAGCAAAGAGTGCAAAAACGAGTACAGATGCATGCTATGCGAAAAAGAAGTCTCCAACGACCACGCCATGGGCAGCTCCAAGTGTCACGCGTACAAACGCGCCCTAGAGGCCGCCAAAACGAGAAAATGATACAATTTCTCCAAATTAACTTGCACTGTTCCAGAGCAGCGCAAGACCTGATGTGCCAATCGGCAGCCGAGGACGAGATCGACTACATTTTTGCCTCCGAATACAACGCAGTAGGCTCACAGCACTGGTACCCGGACAGCAGCGGAAAAGCAGCTATACTCTGTCATCAAAACCGCCTAATAAACAACGCTGGCCAAGGCGAGAACGGATTCAGATGGATCGAATCGGGAGACATAACACTCTACTCATGCTACTGGTCCCCGAACACCACACTCCAGGAGTACGAACAATTCCTGACCAGACTAGAGAGGAGTGTCAGGGGAAAGAGCACTGAAATCATCATAGCCGGCGACTTCAATGCGTGGCACACATCGTGGGGATCCAGGAGCAGCAACCGGCGAGGCGAAGCCCTGATAGACCTGATCACCTCCCTCGGACTTGTCATATGCAACAGAGGCAACTCCCCGACATTCCAGCGCGGAAACCTAGAGTCCATTGTCGACATTACACTAGCGTCTCCAAGGCTGGCGGCCAGCATAAAAAACTGGAAAGTCAAGAACGCTACCACGCTAAGTGATCACAATTACATTACATTTACTCTGGAATCATCCACCACAAGTCCCCAAATAAGTGCAAGGAGACTGAAACTTGACTATCGGAAACTAGAAGAGTCCCTAGAAGCTGGCGCTCTATCCATCTCTCCAACGTTTGATGCTGAAAATTGCGCTACTACATTCGCTGCATTGATTAAAGAAACCTGCGGAACGGAGACTACTACAACACCGAGCAAGAGGAAGTCAGTCTACTGGTGGACGCCCGCGCTAGGCGCCTTGAGGAAGACTGCTAACCACGCTCGCAGAGCCTACCAAAGGAAAAAAAGAAGAGTCGGGCCAGAAGACTGCGCCGTGGAACTCAATATAATGAAAGCAGCCAAGCTAGAACTCGTTAAGGCCATCAAGAACGCTAAGGAACGCTGCTGGAAAACCTTATGCGACGAGGTCGAACGCGACCCTTGGGGCAAGCCCTATAAACTGGTCATGGGCAAGCTGACCAGAAGCCGTCCAGCAGTAGAACTGCAACAACCCGGAGTCCTCCAAACAGTAGTAAACGGACTCTTTCCCGGGCATCCACAACGAGACCGCTACAACTGGCCAAGGGAAAGTGCACCCAGTATTACTCTGGAAGAGCTGTCCAGAGCTGCCAAATCGATGAAGAACAATACCTCCCCAGGCATCGACGGGATCACAAACGAAGCACTCAAGAGGATAGTGAGCCGCCAACCGGAGATCCTGCTACAACTATACAACCAATGTCTAGGAGAAAGACACTTCCCTCGAGTATGGAAGAGATCCCGACTGGTACTCATCAAGAAGGGCGACAAACCTGCTGGTGAGCCTTCCTCATACAGGCCATTGTGTCTCCTGGACTGCACGGGAAAAATGTTCGAGAAGATCCTCGATAATCGCCTGAGAGACATCCTGGAATCTAGCGCCCAGGACGGCCTCTCAGACAACCAATACGGTTTCCGCAGAGGCCGAAGCACAATAGACGCAACAAACCAGGTGTGCAAGTTCGTTAATGAAGCCGGCTCCAACCACAAAGTGGGAATGCTAACGCTGGACATCAAAAATGCATTTAATTCTGCTCCTTGGGAGAAGATTCTGGATGCCATGATCTACAAAGAGCTACCACCCTACCTCTGCGAAATTATCGACCACTTCTTTACGGATAGGACCCTCCACTTCCTAGAGCCGAGCGGAGCAGAATCCATCATTGACCTCTCGAGCGGTGTACCACAGGGATCAGTCCTCGAACCAACCCTGTGGAACATTCTGTACGACGGGCTCCTGAAACTACGACTCCCTTCAGGCGCAACATTCTTGGCTTTTGCTGACGACGTAGCCATAATAGCCCGGGCCAAAGAAACCTGGGATCTAAAAGAAGTGCTCGAAACAGCCGCGGAGATAACGAAGAAATGGCTACAAACGGTGGGTCTCGACTTGGCACTACAAAAATCCGAGGCTATGGTAATAACGAACAGACGGCACCATAACCAATTGACGATCGACATCAGCGGGACGCAGATAAGTGCAGGCCAGAACCTAAAGTACCTTGGCCTACAATTTGATCAGAAACTGTCCTTCACCGAGCACGCGAAGTTGACGGCGGCCAAAGCCAACACGGCTGTCCAGAAGCTGTCCAGGATCCTGCCGAACACCAGCGCCACTAAGCAAGCAAAGCGGACACTTCTGTCAAACGTAGTGCACTCTCTTCTGCTTTACGGAGCGCCTATATGGGCAGAAAGAATGAGCCAAAGGGGAATGTCTGAACTGGCTAAAGTCCAAAGACGTATCGCTCTACGGGTAGCGTGCGCCTATCGTACGACATCTACGGACGCAGTCCTAGTCGTGACAGGTACGACCCCGATAGACCTGCTGGCTATTAAGCGGAAAGCGATGTACGACCAGCGACAGAACCTGGAACGGCAAAACACACTGACAGAAACCGAAAATACAATCGCCGTAACGTGGCAGTCCAGGTGGGACAACAGCTCCAAAGGCCGATGGACGCACAAATTAATAAAAGATATAAAAAAGTGGAAGAATCGGAAGCACGGGTCACTGAACTACTGGTTAACGCAAGCGCTAACCGGACACGGTTGTTTCGGGTATTACCTGAATAAGTTCGGTAATCTAGCCTCTGCTGAGTGCTGGTTTTGTGGTCACCACACTGATGACGTACTTCACACACTCTTTGTGTGCGACGCATGGGAAACACGGAGGACAAGAGTGGAGACACTCACGGGCATGACGCTAACTCCGGATTGCATGACCGAACTGATGCTGAGGGACGCTGGAACCTGGAACACCATCAGCTCCTTCATCCAGGATGTCCTCCAAAAGAAGACAGAGAAGGAAAGACGCAGGCAACAAGCCGGCGAATAGCAAAAGAACACATTAGTCAAGCGCAACACTGTAGTTAAGCATAACAATGTAGGCCGAAGGCCAAAACCGAAGGCGCTAAAGGCTCCCTATAACTATGTAATATAAAACGTTGTATCATGTTTCTTTATTATTTCAATAAACGATGGACGCTGGGGGGTGAAATGACTCACGTCAGTGCCACCCCCAGTGTTCGATTCAAAAAAAAAAAAAAAAAAAAAAAAAAAAAGGTTAGGTTAGGTTAGGTTAGGTTAGGTTTAACTCCCCCCCGACGGGACCCACCTTGCCGTGGTGTGGGGGCTCACCGACAACTGTCGGTGCCAAGCGGTTCCACTTCCCCGGCCCTGACTTTAATTAGTTGGGGCCGGCGTCTCTAGAGCCGCCTCTGACCTTGATTGGTTGGGGGTGGCAGGTATTGCAACCACCTGCTACCATTAGCAAAAGGGCACAGAAGGAAAACTGTAAACCGATCCCCGGGAGACGGCCGGTCCCCGGAGGTCGTAGACTGCCAGGGCCAACAGGACAACAGTCAGGCGGAGCGAGACTGGCTCCGTTGGTGGCCGCCAAGTCACACCTACCAAGATGAAGAGCACGAATAAACAGACAGATTCTCGCCCCGGAGCCCTCCTACAGGGAGGGGTCGGACTTCGGGGGGCGGCAACTGAGGGTGGCACGCCTCAGGGGTCGGTATCGGCAATCCACCAAAATGCAGGAGTGTTGGGACAGGCTTCTGCAGCCAGCCACGGGGCTGGTAGCAGTACTGTCGGTAGGACTGGTAATCCTGCCCCCGGGCGGAAACCCGGGCCCGAAACCGAAATGGCTACGCAGGATAAAGAGGAATTGATGGATCCATGGAGCTACTGTGATGAGGTGGAAGTCAAGTGGATGAAGCTGGTGAAGACCATATCGGCACTCAAGAAGTTCTGCGAGGTTACGAAGAACGTCCACGTACCCATCAAAACGTGGGCAGCAGAAATGTGGAAGACAAGCGAAAGCCTGAAACCCTCACTGCAACACCTGAGGGATGCCATAGGATCATGGGACCAGGAACTCACCGACATGAGCATTAGAGAGAAGACGCGTATATTCGAGGAGTCAATAGCAGAAAGAGCAAACTCAACCCTTCTTCCCCACTCGCACAAGCTCTCAACCGAGGACAAGTGCGTGGAGACTGAGGTAAGGCTAGGGACTGCGACTGCCTTCGAATTCGCTGCAACGGTGGGAGACCCCGTCAAAACGGATAAACCAGTAGATACGGGCAGCTGGATGACGGCACCCACACGCAACAAGAAGCTGAAGAAATTGAAGAGCGATAAAGCACAAGCGGAGGTCAATAGACCACCATCAATCGCACCACCACTCGGAGATAACAGGAAAAAGGAAAGAAGGGCACGACCAAAGTCTGAAGCTATTATCATCAGGATAAATCAAGAAGATAGAAACGGCACAGAAGGCACCTACGCGTCGGTGGCGGCGGCCTTGAAGAATAAAGTGGACCTTAGTTCGCTGGGGGTCACAGTGGACAATGTAAGGAAAACTAAGAAGGGCGATTTACTCCTAGAAATGGCAAGAGGTCAGACCGTGACTGCGGACTTCAGCAAAGTCGTCTCCGACGCAGTTGGAGAGCTGGGGGAAGTGAGCCGCTTGCAGGACAGGATAACAATTCAAGTCCTGGGGATCGACGTTACCGCGAGCGAAAAAGAGGTAACAGAAGAGATAATGATATCGTGTGATGGACAAGTGAGCAAGTTCAGTAAGCTGAAGAAGAATCCTAGAGGAGACCATTCCATCGAGTGTACTCTTCCTCGTTCATCGGCCGAGAAGATATTGAATGCAGGGAAAATCAAAATTGGATGGAGTATATGCAGAGTCAGGATGAAACAGAGGTCGGATCGCTGTTTTCGGTGCCAGGGCTTCGGCCACTTCGCAGCGAGCTGCAATGGACCGGACCGAAAAGACGTATGCATGAGATGTGGTGGTAAAGGCCACATATCCAGAAGATGCAAGGAACCACCCAGTTGCCCACTATGCACAGAAGCAGGACACGTAGATGTCACCCACGTCGCAGGAGATGGAAGATGCAAGTCAAAAAATAAAAATAGTTAAGTTTATTTTTGTGGGCCGAAGGCCAAACTAGAGCGGTTAGAGGCCCTCTACATTGTACGAGTTTACAACTTATTGTAATTGTATTGTTTTTTGTATTGACATCAATAAACGATGGGGGCCAGGAGGAAGTATTGCTAACGTAGTTCCCTCCTGGTCCTCGGTGAAGAAAAAAAAAAAAAAAAAAAAAAAAAAAGGTTAGGTTTAACTACTCGATTTAACGTATATGGGTTATGTTAATTAATATATGACTGGTATTTAAGAAATAATATAATGGCGTTGGACTATTTGTAAATTTATTTCACCACAATCAAAATCAGTGGTTAGTTCAGCTAAAATAATATAATTATTTATTATAACGCTTTGATGATTCGTAGACGGTTATAGTAGGTATATTTTTTAAATTTTCACTTACCATTGTAAAAGTATTTTGATTAGTTTAAAACCGACAAACACGGATAATTAACTATTTGCATATTTACTACCATGATAATATGTAAGAGTGTGTTTTAAGAGAAATTCAACAGTCATAATTCATGTAATTACAATTTTATCCTAGAATTAGGTACTGTTACATACATTTTGTGTTTTGATATAATCTGTACCACTCGAATTATAGGTACCTACGGAGTCGAATTAGAGTATTTTCTATTTAATAAAACAGTATAAATATTCAATTTCCTTTAATTACTCATACACAGTGTGTGTGTAGCATATAATAGGTCCAGCAGAAATGTCCGATGTGTAGGTACCCGATATCATTGGTCAATGGTCTTCACACCAAAAGACAAAAGCCGACCTATAAATTATTATTTTGAACTAAATGGTTTAAGAAGAAAATAATTAAGACGATATCTGATTTAATATATAAATTATATAAAAGAAATAGAAAGAGTCAAATAATAATATGTTTTCATAATATTTAGTATTTCCTGGATCATCTCTAACACAAATTGTAAATAATCGATAATTGAATAAATAAATTGAATACAGTGTTTTAAAAGTCGGTGTTAATAATACACATATAGGAACTACCTACCGAACACGAATATTAACAGAACCTAGAAAGTATTTGTATTTATTTTTTGCAAAAGCCTAACACTCTCATGACCATTTCTGTCATTAGTAACAAAGTAACTTATTCAATACTTACTTAGTAAATCATTCATTATGAGTAATAATAACCGGTGGACAGCAAGAAACTACAAAACGATCAATATATATAGGTATATGACATGGTATAACGAACAAAAAACTACAAAAAAAAAATATATTACGCGTAAATTAGCGTAAAACGTATAATAAAACACGAATACACGATAAAAACTCGAGTAGTAGAGTGAATTATTAGTTTTTAATATATAATATACGACAAAAGTAATACGAATATACGATATTAAATTATTAATATATTATTTACTATTATTTCTCGAGTACCTAGAGGTACAAAAAATCACAAAACACTTATATGAGTACACTTTGTATAAAAGATACACGGTCAAACCTAATGCGTTTAAATCATATAATATAACTATATAGGATTACAAACTAAATAGTACTCAATCAGTAGTAGTCGGTAGGTAAAACGTAGCAATTTAAAACATTTTTATTAAGAAAACATAGCAAAAACGTACAAAACACGATAAAACTCGAGTAGTACACATATAATATAATAACAATAACGAAAAAAAAACTACAAAAACGCGTAAATTTTTTTCGCGTAAATTTGCGTAAACATATAATAAAACACAAATACACGATAAAAACTCGAGAAGTAGAGTGAATTATTAGTTTATATATTAAAAAAAGTAATACGAATATTATACAAAAGTAATACAAAAGCAACGTTATCACGATACACGGGGCCGCGTTATCAACAGACGACATAGAGTATATACGAATTGGCGGGAAACGATCACGTTTTTGCAAAAGAAAAACGAAAATTAGACCTTTTTTGGGCGCGCGAACGCGTAAAACGACGTCCGGGGACGGGGACAGAATATTTCAAAAAAGAACGGAATTTTATAGTATGAGAAAAAGGAAAAAACGGCGTTTAAAAAATAGGGGTAAATTGAGGTTATGTTTACCAACACGTTTTATAGTATAAGAAGACTAGCTGCCGGTGAAACGCCTTTCGGGATCAAAAGTATAAAAATGATCAATTTTATTTACACGGACACCGCCGAAAGCGGGAGAGTCATTCCAAATGTTTGGCTCGAGGAGTTCCGCTTTATTATCAATTTTTTTTACCGGGAAGCCGCGAAAAGCGTTAGGTTTAACGTATATGGGTTGTGTCTAGAAGTCGGTTTATTAGAGTGAGGAAAATAGGAGCCGTTGTAAAACTACTATCGGTATCAAAAATGATACATTATCAATGTATTTACATTATATATACCAAGCGACCAAGGACACCGACGAAAGTAGGATACGGTTTTTCTTTGAAAACACACATTTATACAATGTTCGTATAGAGGGTAAATCTAGAGGTCGGTTATTAGAGTGATGTAAAGAGTAATTCTGGTCAGTCGGGACGGAAAAAAAACTATTTTGAGATATTTTTTATCATTTTTATATTTTAGTTATTGAGAACGCCGCCGTAAGTAGGATACAGTTTTTTTAACGTCTAGATCGAACGCGTGTAGGATAAGTCTAGAGGTTGGTGTATTGGAGTGACGTATAGAATAATTACAGAACCTCAGTGGCCGGTGTGAAACGCCTTTCGGGATCAATAGTATAAACATGATAAATTTTATTTACACGGACACCGCCGAAAGCGTTAGGTTTAACTACTCGATTTCACGTATATGGGTTGTGTCTAGAAGTCGGCTCATTCTAGTGACGAAAATAGGAGCCGTTGTAAAACTACTATCAATTTTTTTTTTTTCCAGGACACTGCGAAAAGCGGGAGAGTCATTCCAAATGTTTGGCTCGAGGAGCTCCGCTTTATTATCAATTTTTTTTACCGGGACGCCGCGAAAATCGTTAGGTTTAACGTATATGGGTTGTGTCTAGAAGTCGGTTTATTAGAGTGAGGAAAATAGGAGCCGTTGTAAAACTACTATCGGTATCAAAAATGATACATTATCAATGTATTTACATTATATATACCAAGCGTTCGGCTCGAGGAGCTCCGCTCCTCGGCCAGGACACCGACGAAAGTAGGATACGGTTTTTCTTTGAAAACACACATTTATACAATGAACGTATAGAGGATAAATCTAGAGGTCGGTTATTAGAGTGATGTAAAGAGTAATTCTGGTCAGTCGGGACGGAAAAAAAACTATTTTGAGATATTTTTTATCTTTTGTATATTTTAGTTATTGAGAACGCCGCCGTAAGTAGGATACAGTTTTTTTAACGTCTAGATCGAACGCGTGTAGGATAAGTCTAGAGGTTGGTGTATTGGAGTGACGTATAGAATAATTCTGGTCAGTCGGTTCGGAAACAATAGCTATTTAGCTATTTATTCGGCCAAGACATCGTCGAAAGTAGCATACAGGTTAGGTTTTACGTCTCGATTTCACGTATATGGGTTATGTCTAGAAGTTAATATTGAATATTGAAAACTTACTTATAAATACTAAATACCTAAAGGTCTTACACATCATAGCCAATGTATTTCACCACTATCAAAAATGGTTTATATTCTACATGGGTGGATAATTGTTATGAAAATTTCTACGACTAAACTTTAAGACACTAATACTGCAATAAGTTAGTGAACACAATTCCTGCAAAAAATTTTGTTTAAACATTATTATAGTTGAAAAAGATCAACTTTATATTTTTATGATAATAATAAAATAAAATGCAAAGAAATGTTCAAATAGAAAGTGTAAATAAAACAGTGTTTTAAAAATGATGAATGTGCCTAAATTAATAAAATTCTTTGTAAAGCTCAGTTGATGTAATGAACATTATTTTTACTCACCGTAAGAAAATTTGAGTGCTCCACAATAAACATAAATAAATAAATTTGTATAAATTGACTGTAATTACAGTACCAAACAGTAAATGCAAACAGATTTGATTAGATTTATTCATGTGAGTTGGATAAGGGCAATGGAAGTAACTATCAACTTAATTATTATTATATATTATTTTTATATAAAATCAAGCAAAGAGATGCAAGTTGAATCAAAATTATGAACTAACATGTTAACCATTTTTTGAACAGCTACTTAGGTCTGGTCAAAATATATTATACCCAATTTTGCTAAGAGAAAATCATTTTTATTGTAAATGTATATTACCATAGACAAAAGCCGATAAGGTACGGGTCAATTGAGTATTTACTATAGCATTTTCACATAATAGTTCTAACTACAATTTACAATTAGTGTTTTCTAAAGAATCATAATTCAGGGCTCTGAAGTTATGCACTTAAAAATTCCAAAATATTCGCTATAAATGGCACGAAAAAATGAAAAATAAGTATTTAACTTGAAAAAATTTAACAAAATCTAAAAAAAAAAAATATGCACTAAAAATCTCTTAATATTTAGTATTTAACATAATAATTGTATGTAGTCGAGTAATGAATAATAATTTTTATGAAAATTTCTACAACTAAACCAAGCTTACTTAAAAAAAACTTTAAGACTCTAATAATGCAATAAGTTAGTGAACTATTGTTTAAACATTATTATAGTTGAAAAAATATCAACTTTATACATTTTGATAATAAAATAAAATGAAACAAAAGGTTCATACAGAAAGTGTTAATAAAACAGTGTTTTAAAAATGAAGGTGAACATATAATGAACATTTTTTTTACTAATAAATTACTATAGATTGAATCAAAATTATGAACTAACATTTCATACATTTTTTGAATAGCTACATAAGTCTGGTCAAAATATATGATATACATCCTAACTATGTCGAATGGAATTTAATTTGTTCATTAACATTATGTACTTTAAAACATAAAATTAATTAAAGGCGAATGATATTGCAAAGCTGTCTCATAGCCAGCTATAAAAAGTGTGATAATTGCTGAAAAGGTAATTTATTGAAAGTATTCTAATTCAGTTCTAGCACAGAACCAACAATCTGAAAAATGAATTCGGATATACCATAAAAAAAAAAAAAAACATTTTGTATAAATAATTCAACAATATAGGTATACCGTATACTTTTTTTGTGTTGAATAAGACACGACGTATGACATGTTATTATTGAGTATTAAAAAAATAATAATACTATCGAAAAACATATTATGTGTATGAACATTTTTGGTGACACAAACTGAGGGCAAATTATATTAATGAGATAAAGTATCCAATGTAATGGTAAGTAGATTCTTTAATGGTAAGTAGTTTATAATTCTATGGTACCTAAAAGTATTCTATTTAATAAAACAGTGTAAATATTCAATTTTACATAATATAATAGGTACAGCAGAAACGTTTTTCTTAAAAACTTTTTATCCATTGAAAAAAATAAAAACTATTTTGTATAACATATATATAATATAATTAAATAATATAGGTATACTTTTACTTTGTGTCGAATCAGACATGTTATTAGTGAGTAAGTATTCATCAAAAATAATAATACTATCAAAAAACACAAACCGAGAGGAAATTGTTTTATATTAATTATTATTTTATATTAAGAGATAAAAGTATACAATTTAATAGTTAGTAGGTATTGTTTATGACACCCAAAATTGCAAATGTATTTCACATTTTCAACTTATCATCAAATAACCAAATTAAAATGTTAATTAATATATGACTGGTATTTAAGAAATAATATAATGGCGTTGGACTATTTGTAAATTTATTTCACCACAATCAAAATCAGTGGTTAGTTCAGCTAAAATAATATAATTATTTATTATAACGCTTTGATGATTCGTAGACGGTTATAGTAGGTATATTTTTTAAATTTTCACTTACCATTGTAAAAGTATTTTGATTAGTTTAAAACCGACAAACACGGATAATTAACTATTTGCATATTTACTACCATGATAATATGTAAGAGTGTGTTTTAAGAGAAATTCAACAGTCATAATTCATGTAATTACAATTTTATCCTAGAATTAGGTACTGTTACATACATTTTGTGTTTTGATATAATCTGTACCACTCGAATTATAGGTACCTACGGAGTCGAATTAGAGTATTTTCTATTTAATAAAACAGTATAAATATTCAATTTCCTTTAATTACTCATACACAGTGTGTGTGTAGCATATAATAGGTCCAGCAGAAATGTCCGATGTGTAGGTACCCGATATCATTGGTCAATGGTCTTCACACCAAAAGACAAAAGCCGACCTATAAATTATTATTTTGAACTAAATGGTTTAAGAAGAAAATAATTAAGACGATATCTGATTTAATATATAAATTATATAAAAGAAATAGAAAGAGTCAAATAATAATATGTTTTCATAATATTTAGTATTTCCTGGATCATCTCTAACACAAACTGTAAATAATCGATAATTGAATAAATAAATTGAATACAGTGTTTTAAAAGTCGGTGTTAATAATACACATATAGGAACTACCTACCGAACACGAATATTAACAGAACCTAGAAAGTATTTGTATTTATTTTTTGCAAAAGCCTAACACTCTCATGACCATTTCTGTCATTAGTAACAAAGTAACTTATTCAATCTAGAAGTCGGCTCATTAGAGTGACGAAAATAGGAGCCGTTGTAAAACTACTATCAATTTTTTTTTTACCAGGACACTGCGAAAAGCGGGAGAGTCATTCCAAATGTTTGGCTCGAGGAGCTCCGCTTTATTATCAATTTTTTTTACCGGGACGCCGCGAAAAGCGTTAGGTTTAACGTATATGGGTTGTGTCTAGAAGTCGGTTTATTAGAGTGAGGAAAATAGGAGCCGTTGTAAAACTACTATCGGTATCAAAAATGATACATTATCAATGTATTTACATTATATATACCAAGCGACCAAGGACACCGACGAAAGTAGGATACGGTTTTTCTTTGAAAACACACATTTATACAATGAACGTATACTTACTTAGTAAATCATTCATTATGAGTAATAATAACCGGTGGACAGCAAGAAACTACAAAACGATCAATATATAAAGGTATATGACATGGTATAACGAACAAAAAACTACAAAAAAAAAATATATTACGCGTAAATTAGCGTAAAACGTATAATAAAACACGAATACACGATAAAAACTCGAGTAGTAGAGTGAATTATTAGTTTTTAATATATAATATACGACAAAAGTAATACGAATATACGATATTAAATTATTAATATATTATTTACTATTATTTCTCGAGTACCTAGAGGTACAAAAAATCACAAAACACTTATATGAGTACACTTTGTATAAAAGATACACGGTCAAACCTAATGCGTTTAAATCATATAATATAACTATATAGGATTACAAACTAAATAGTACTCAATCAGTAGTAGTCGGTAGGTAAAACGTAGCAATTTAAAACATTTTTATTAAGAAAACATAGCAAAAACGTACAAAACACGATAAAACTCGAGTAGTACACATATAATATAATAACAATAACGAAAAAAAAACTACAAAAACGCGTAAATTTTTTTCGCGTAAATTTGCGTAAACATATAATAAAACACGAATACACGATAAAAACTCGAGAAGTAGAGTGAATTATTAGTTTATATATTAAAAAAAGTAATACGAATATTATACAAAAGTAATACAAAAGCAACGTTATCACGATACACGGGGCCGCGTTATCAACAGACGACATAGAGTATATACGAATTGGCGGGAAACGATCACGTTTTTGCAAAAGAAAAACGAAAAATAGAACTTTTTTGGGCGCGCGAACGCGTAAAACGACGTCCGGGGACGGGGACAGAATATTTCAAAAAAGAACGGAATTTTATAGTATGAGAAAAAGGAAAAAACGGCGTTTAAAAAATAGGGGTAAATTGAGGTTATGTTTACCAACACGTTTTATAGTATAAGATAGCTGCCGGTGAAACGCCTTTCGGGATCAAAAGTATAAACATGATAAAGCGGTTATGAAGTCGGTTTATTAGAGTGAGAAAAATAGGAGCCGTTGTAAAACTACTATCGGTATCAAAAATGATACATTATCAATGTATTTACATTATATATACCAAGCGTTCGGCTCGAGGAGCTCCGCTCCTCGGCCAGGACACCGACGAAAGTAGGATACGGTTTTTCTTTGAAAACACACATTTATACAATGAACGTATAGAGGATAAATCTAGAGGTCGGTTATTAGAGTGATGTAAAGAGTAATTCTGGTCAGTCGGGACGGAAAAAAAACTATTTTGAGATATTTTTTATCTTTTTTATATTTTAGTTATTGAGAACGCCGCCGTAAGTAGGATAGTTTTTTTAACGTCTAGATCGAACGCGTGTAGGATAAGTCTAGAGGTTGGTGTATTGGAGTGACGTATAGAATAATTACAGAACCTCAGTGGCCGGTGTGAAACGCCTTTCGGGATCAAAAGTATAAACATGATAAATTTTATTTACACGGACCCCGCCGAAAGCGTTAGGTTTAACTACTCGATTTAACGTATATGGGTTGTGTCTAGAAGTCGGCTCATTAGAGTGACGAAAATAGGAGCCGTTGTAAAACTACTATCAATTTTTTTTTTACCAGGACACTGCGAAAAGCGGGAGAGTCATTCCAAATGTTTGGCTCGAGGAGCTCCGCTTTATTATCAATTTTTTGTTACCGGGACGCCGCGAAAAGCGTTAGGTTTAACGTATATGGATTGTGTCTAGAAGTCAGTTTATTAGAGTGAGGAAAATAGGAGCCGTTGTAAAACTACTATCGGTAACAAAAATGATACATTATCAATGTATTTACATTATATATACCAAGCGTTCGGCTCGAGGAGCTCCGCTCCTCGGTCAGGACACCGACGAAAGTAGGATACGGTTTTTCTTTGAAAACACACATTTATACAATGAACGTATAGAGGATAAATCTAGAGGTCGGTTATTAGAGTGATGTAAAGAGTAATTCTGGTCAGTCGGGACGGAAAAAAAACTATTTTGAGATATTTTTTATCTTTATTATATTTTAGTTATTGAGAACGCCGCCGTAAGTAGGATACAGTTTTTTTAACGTCTAGATCGAACGCGTGTAGGATAAGTCTAGAGGTTGGTGTATTGGAGTGACGTATAGAATAATTACAGAACCTCAGTGGCCGGTGTGAAACGCCTTTCGGGATCAAAAGTATAAACATGATAAATTTTATTTACACGGACACCGCCGAAAGCGTTAGGTTTAACTACTCGATTTAACGTATATGGGTTGTGTCTAGAAGTCGGTTTATTAGAGTGAGGAAAATAGGAGCCGTTGTAAAACTACTATCGGTATCAAAAATGATACATTATTAATGTATTTACATTATATATACCAAGCGTTCGGCTCGAGGAGCTCCGCTCCTCGGCCAGGACACCGACGAAAGTAGGATACGGTTTTTCTTTGAAAACACACATTTATACAATTAACGTATAGAGGATAAATCTAGAGGTCGGTTAATAGAGTGATGGTCGGTGTGAAACAATTTTCGGGATCAAAAGTATAAACATGATAAATTTTATTTACACGGACACCGCCGAAAGCGTTAGGTTTAACGTCTCGATTTCACGTATATGGGTTGTGTCTAGAAGTCAGCTTATTAGAGTGACGAAAATAGGAGCCGTTGTAAAACTACTATCAATTTTTTTTTTACCAGGACACTGCGAAAAGCGAGAGAGTCATTCCAAATGTTTGGCTCGAGGAGCTCCGCTTTATTATCAATTTTTTTTACCGGGACGCCGCGAAAAGCGTTAGGTTTAACGTATATGGGTTGTGTCTAGAAGTCGGTTTATTAGAGTGAGGAAAATAGGAGCCGTTGTAAAACTACTATCGGTATCAAAAATGATACATTATCAATGTATTTACATTATATATACCAAGCGTTCGGCTCGAGGAGCTCCGCTCCTCGGCCAGGACACCGACGAAAGTAGGATACGGTTTTTCTTTGAAAACACACATTTATACAATGAACGTATAGAGGATAAATCTAGAGGTCGGTTATTAGAGTGATGTAAAGAGTAATTCTGGTCAGTCGGGACGGAAAAAAAACTATTTTGAGATATTTTTTATCTTTTTTATATTTTAGTTATTGAGAACGCCGCCGTAAGTAGGATAGTTTTTTTAACGTCTAGATCGAACGCGTGTAGGATAAGTCTAGAGGTTGGTGTATTGGAGTGACGTATAGAATAATTACAGAACCTCAGTGGCCGGTGTGAAACGCCTTTCGGGATCAAAAGTATAAACATGATAAATTTTATTTACACGGACCCCGCCGAAAGCGTTAGGTTTAACTACTCGATTTAACGTATATGGGTTGTGTCTAGAAGTCGGCTCATTAGAGTGACGAAAATAGGAGCCGTTGTAAAACTACTATCAATTTTTTTTTTACCAGGACACTGCGAAAAGCGGGAGAGTCATTCCAAATGTTTGGCTCGAGGAGCTCCGCTTTATTATCAATTTTTTGTTACCGGGACGCCGCGAAAAGCGTTAGGTTTAACGTATATGGATTGTGTCTAGAAGTCAGTTTATTAGAGTGAGGA
This sequence comes from Therioaphis trifolii, assembly GCA_027580255.1. Lineage (NCBI taxonomy): Eukaryota > Metazoa > Arthropoda > Insecta > Hemiptera > Aphididae > Therioaphis > Therioaphis trifolii. Next base: position 83,014,628 of record CM050405.1, on the reverse strand, counting down.
AAATAGGAGCCGTTGTAAAACTACTATCGGTAACAAAAATGATACATTATCAATGTATTTACATTATATATACCAAGCGTTCGGCTCGAGGAGCTCCGCTCCTCGGTCAGGACACCGACGAAAGTAGGATACGGTTTTTCTTTGAAAACACACATTTATACAATGAACGTATAGAGGATAAATCTAGAGGTCGGTTATTAGAGTGATGTAAAGAGTAATTCTGGTCAGTCGGGACGGAAAAAAAACTATTTTGAGATATTTTTTATCTTTATTATATTTTAGTTATTGAGAACGCCGCCGTAAGTAGGATACAGTTTTTTTAACGTCTAGATCGAACGCGTGTAGGATAAGTCTAGAGGTTGGTGTATTGGAGTGACGTATAGAATAATTACAGAACCTCAGTGGCCGGTGTGAAACGCCTTTCGGGATCAAAAGTATAAACATGATAAATTTTATTTACACGGACACCGCCGAAAGCGTTAGGTTTAACTACTCGATTTAACGTATATGGGTTGTGTCTAGAAGTCGGTTTATTAGAGTGAGGAAAATAGGAGCCGTTGTAAAACTACTATCGGTATCAAAAATGATACATTATTAATGTATTTACATTATATATACCAAGCGTTCGGCTCGAGGAGCTCCGCTCCTCGGCCAGGACACCGACGAAAGTAGGATACGGTTTTTCTTTGAAAACACACATTTATACAATGAACGTATAGAGGATAAATCTAGAGGTCAGTTATTAGAGTGATGTAAAGAGTAATTCTGGTCAGTGGGGACGGAAAAAAAACTATTTTGAGATATTTTTTATCTTTTTTATATTTTAGTTATTGAGAACGCCGACGGGGGTTGGATACAGTTTTTTTAACGTCTAGATCGAACGCGTGTAGGATAAGTCTAGAGGTTGGTGTATTGGAGTGACGTATAGAATAATTCTGGTCAGTCGGTTCGGAAACAAAAGCTATTTAGTTATTTATTCGGCCAAGACATCGTCGAAAGTAGCATACAGGTTAGGTTTAACGTCTCGATTTCACGTATATGGGTTATGTCTAGAAGTTAATATTGAATATTGAAAACTTACTTATATAAATACTAAATACCTAAAGGACTTACACATCATAGCCAATGTATTTCACCACTATCAAAAATGGTTTATATTCTACATGGGTGGATAATTGTTATGAAAATTTCTACGACTAAACTTTAAGACACTAATACTGCAATAAGTTAGTGAACACAATTCCTGCAAAAAATTTTGTTCAAACATTATTATAGTTGAAAAAGATCAACTTTATATTTTTATGATAATAATAAAATAAAATGCAAAGAAATGTTCAAATAGAAAGTGTAAATTAAACAGTGTTTTAAGAATGATGAATGTGCCTAAATTAATAAAATTCTTTGTAAAGCTCAGTTGATGTAATGAACATTATTTTTACTCACCGTAAGAAAATTTGAGTGCTCCACAATAAACATAAATAAATAAATTTGTATAAATTGACTGTAATTACAGTACCAAACAGTAAATGCAAACAGATTTGATTAGATTTATTCATGTGAGTTGGATAAGGGCAATGGAAGTAACTATCAACTTAATTATTATTATATATTATTTTTATATAAAATCAAGCAAAGAGATGCAAGTTGAATCAAAATTATGAACTAACATGTTAACCATTTTTTGAACAGCTACTTAGGTCTGGTCAAAATATATTATACCCAATTTTGCTAAGAGAAAATCATTTTTATTGTAAATGTATATTACCATAGACAAAAGCCGATAAGGTACGGGTCAATTGAGTATTTACTATAGCATTTCACATAATAGTTCTAACTACAATTTACAATTAGTGTTTTCTAAAGAATCATAATTCAGGGCTCTGAAGTTATGCACTTAAAAATTCCAAAATATGCGCTATAAATGGCACGAAAAAATGAAAAATAAGAATTTAACTTGAAAAAATTTAACAAAATCTAAAAAAAAAATTACGCACTAAAAATCTCTTAATATTTTGTATTTAACATAATAATTATATGTAGTCGAGTAATGAATAATAATTGTTATGAAAATTTCTACAACTAAACCAAGCTTACTTAAAAAAAACTTTAAGACACTAATAATGCAATAAGTAGTGAACTATTGTTTAAACATTATTATAGTTGAAAAAATATCAACTTTATATATTTTGATAATAAAATAAAATGAAACAAAAGGTTCATACAGAAAGTGTTAATAAAACAGTGTTTTAAAAATGAAGGTGAACATATAATGAACATTTTTTTTACAAATAAATTACTATAGATTGAATCAAAATTATGAACTAACATTTCATACATTTTTTGAATAGCTACATAAGTCTGGTCAAAATATATGATACCCATTTTCCCAAGAGAAAATCATTTTTATTGTAAATGTATATATTACCATAGACAAAAGCCAATAAGGCACGGGTCAATTGAGTATTTACTATAGCATTTTCACATAATAGTTCTAACTACAATTTACAATTGAAAATAGCAATCAGTATTTATTAAAAGGTTTATACAAAAAAAAAAAGTATACATTTACATATACGGTTTTTTTTATAACAATAACCCTAACATTGTTAGTATTGTGGAAATTAGTTTTTTTAGACGTGGAAAGCTCTTATTGTGACTACTCGATAACGAATTGTAGTTGAATACAGCAGTTAATAAGTACAATCAGATTCTGAAAAAAAAATTATGTATGTACAATTAATATAATTTTTTAACGTTTTGTGGGTATAATTTTTGTAAGGCGACCATAGTATTAATGAGTTGAAATCACAACAAACAGGTACCTATAATGATGAAACGCTTTCAGTTAAACGAAGGGAAAAAATGTATTTAAATATCATAGATGTGATAGAGTCATTGTGTGTGGAAATGTGAAATAAAAAAATTCTGTATGTTATTGCATCATAACATTAACTTTATGTACTTTAAAACATAAAATTAATTAAAGGCGAATGATATTGCAAAGCTGTCTCATAGCCAGCTATAAAAAGTGTGATAATTGCTGAAAAGGTAATTTATTGAAAGTATTCTAATTCAGTTCTAGCACAGAACCAACAATCTGAAAAATGCATTCGGATATACCATAAAAAAAAAAAAAAAAACATTTTGTATAAATAATTCAACAATATAGGTATACCGTATACTTTTTTTGTGTTGAATAAGACACGACGTATGACATGTTATTATTGAGTATTAAAAAAATAATAATACTATCGAAAAACATATTATGTGTATGAACATTTTTGGTGACACAAACTGAGGGCAAATTATATTAATGAGATAAAGTATCCAATGTAATGGTAAGTAGATTCTTTAATGGTAAGTAGTTTATAATTCTATGGTACCTAAAAGTATTCTATTTAATAAAACAGTGTAAATATTCAATTTTACATAATATAATAGGTACAGCAGAAACGTTTTTCTTAAAAACTTTTTATCCATTGAAAAAAATAAAAACTATTTTGTATAACATATATATATATATATATATATATATATATAATATAATTAAATAATATAGGTATACTTTTACTTTGTGTCGAATCAGACATGTTATTAGTGAGTAAGTATTCATCAAAAATAATAATACTATCAAAAAACACAAACCGAGAGGAAATTGTTTTATATTAAGAGATAAAAGTATACAATTTAATAGTAATTAGGTATTGTTTATGACACCCATAATTGCAAATGTATTTCACATTTTCAACTTATCATCAAATAACCAAATTAAAATGTTAATTAATATATGACTGGTATTTAAGAAATAATATAATGGCGTTGGACTATTTGTAAATTTATTTCACCACAATCAAAATCAGTGGTTAGTTGAGCTAAAATAATATAATTATTTATTATAACGCTTTGATGATTCGTAGACGGTTATAGTAGGTATATTTTTTAAATTTTCACTTACCATTGTAAAAGTATTTTGATTAGTTTAAAACCGACAAACACGGATAATTAACTATTTGCATATTTACTACCATGATAATATGTAAGAGTGTGTTTTAAGAGAAATTCAACAGTCATAATTCATGCAATTACAATTTTATCCTAGAATTAGGTACTGTTACATACATTTTGTGTTTTGATATAATCTGTACCACTCGAATTATAGGTACCTACGGAGTCGAATTAGAGTATTTTCTATTTAATAAAACAGTATAAATATTCAATTTCCTTTAGTTACTCATACACAGTGTGTTTGTAGCATATAATAGGTCCAGCAGAAATGTCCGATGTGTAGGTACCCGATATCATTGGTCAATGGTCTTCACACCAAAAGACAAAAGCCGACCTATAAATTATTATTTTGAACTAAATGGTTTAAGAAGAAAATAATTAAGACGATATCTGATTTAATATATAAATTATATAAAAGAAATAGAAAGAGTCAAATAATAATATGTTTTCATAATATTTAGTATTTCCTGGATCATCTCTAACACAAACTGTAAATAATCGATAATTGAATAAATAAATTGAATACAGTGTTTTAAAAGTCGGTGTTAATAATACACATATAGGAACTACCTACCGAACACGAATATTAACAGAACCTAGAAAGTATTTGTATTTATTTTTTGCAAAAGCCTAACACTCTCATGACCATTTCTGTCATTAGTAACAAAGTAACTTATTCAATACTTACTTAGTAAATCATTCATTATGAGTAATAATAACCGGTGGACAGCAAGAAACTACAAAACGATCAATATATAAAGGTATATGACATGGTATAACGAACAAAAAACTACAAAAAAAAAATATATTACGCGTAAATTAGCGTAAAACGTATAATAAAACACGAATACACGATAAAAACTCGAGTAGTAGAGTGAATTATTAGTTTTTAATATATAATATACGACAAAAGTAATACGAATATACGATATTAAATTATTAATATATTATTTACTATTATTTCTCGAGTACCTAGAGGTACAAAAAATCACAAAACACTTATATGAGTACACTTTGTATAAAAGATACACGGTCAAACCTAATGCGTTTAAATCATATAATATAACTATATAGGATTACAAACTAAATAGTACTCAATCAGTAGTAGTCGGTAGGTAAAACGTAGCAATTTAAAACATTTTTATTAAGAAAACATAGCAAAAACGTACAAAACACGATAAAACTCGAGTAGTACACATATAATATAATAACAATAACGAAAAAAAAACTACAAAAACGCGTAAATTTTTTTCGCGTAAATTTGCGTAAACATATAATAAAACACGAATACACGATAAAAACTCGAGAAGTAGAGTGAATTATTAGTTTATATATTAAAAAAAGTAATACGAATATTATACAAAAGTAATACAAAAGCAACGTTATCACGATACACGGGGCCGCGTTATCAACAGACGACATAGAGTATATACGAATTGGCGGGAAACGATCACGTTTTTGCAAAAGAAAAACGAAAAATAGAACTTTTTTGGGCGCGCGAACGCGTAAAACGACGTCCGGGGACGGGGACAGAATATTTCAAAAAAGAACGGAATTTTATAGTATGAGAAAAAGGAAAAAACGGCGTTTAAAAAATAGGGGTAAATTGAGGTTATGTTTACCAACACGTTTTATAGTATAAGACTAGCTGCCGGTGAAACGCCTTTCGGGATCAAAAGTATAAACATAGCTCTAGCTGCCGGTGAAATACAGGTGAATTATAGAGTCTTTTGATTGTGAAGTATTTAAATGCGAGATTCGTTAAAAAACCAAGTTTCTATGGAGAAATTAAAAAAAAAAATTGCATACGATAATGTAAGAAAAACACTTGGTTTATGAGTTACTGGTGGTGGCAGATGGACTGAGGTGCTATAATGTAATCAATTTTATATTGATAATACCGTATCGGATTCGTGGGAGATGCCGCCTATGGCTTGCAGACACTCATCACTCTAATAATGTAAAAGGTTGAAATTTGTGTACGTTAGAAAAGCTAGCTGCCGGTGAAACGCCTTTCGGGATCAAAAGTATAAACATGATAAATTTTATTTACACGGACACCGCCGAAAGCGTTAGGTTTAACGTATATGGGTTGTGTCTAGAAGTCGGTTTATTAGAGTGAGGAAAATAGGAGCCGTTGTAAAACTACTATCGGTATCAAAAATGATACATTATCAATGTATTTACATTATATATACCAAGCGTTCGGCTCGAGGAGCTCCGCTCCTCGGCCAGGACACCGACGAAAGTAGGATACGGTTTTTCTTTGAAAACACACATTTATACAATGAACGTATAGAGGATAAATCTAGAGGTCAGTTATTAGAGTGATGTAAAGAGTAATTCTGGTCAGTCGGGACGGAAAAAAAACTATTTTGAGATATTTTTTATCTTTTTTATATTTTAGTTATTGAGAACGCCGCCGTAAGTAGGATACAGTTTTTTTAGCGTATAGATGGCCGGTGTGAAACGCCTTTCGGGATCAAAAGTATAAACATGATAAATTTTATTTACACGGACACCGCCGAAAGCGTTAGGTTTAACTACTCGATTTAACGTATATGGGTTGTGTCTAGAAGTCGGCTCATTAGAGTGACGAAAATAGGAGCCGTTGTAAAACTACTATCAATTTTTTTTTTACCAGGACACTGCGAAAAGCGGGAGTCATTCCAAATGTTTGGCTCGAGAAGCTCCGCTTTATTATCAATTTTTTGGTACCGGGACGCCGCGAAAAGCGTTAGGTTTAACGTATATGGGTTGTGTCTAGAAGTCGGTTTATAAGAGTGAGTGAGGAAAATAGGAGCCGTTGTAAAACTACTATCGGTATCAAAAATGATACATTATCAATGTATTTACATTATATATACCAAGCGTTCGGCTCGAGGAGCTCCGCTCGGCCAAGACATCGTCGAAAGTAGCATACAGATTAGGTTTAACGTCTCGATTTCACGTATATGGGTTATGTCTAGAAGTCGGCTCATTAGAGTGACGAAAATAGGAGCCGTTGTAAAACTACTATCGGTATCAAAAATGATACATTATCAATGTATTTACATTATACATACCAAGCGTTCGGCTCGAGGAGCTCCGCTCCTCGGCCAGGACACCGACGAAAGTAGGAAACGGATTTTCTTTGAAAACACACATTTATTCAATGAACGTATAGAGGATAAATCTAGAGGTCGGTTATTAGAGTGATGTAAAGACTAATTCTGGTCAGTGGGGACGGAAAAAAAACTATTTTGAGATATTTTTTATCTTTTTTATATTTAAGTTATTGAGAACGCCGCCGTAAGTAGGATACAGTTTTTTTAACGTCTAGATCGAACGCGTGTAGGATAAGTCTAGAGGTTGGTGTATTGGAGTGACGTATAGAATAATTCTGGTCAGTCGGTTCGGAAACAAAAGCTATTTAGTTATTTATTCGGCCAAGACATCGTCGAATGTAGCATACAGGTTAGGTTTAACGTCTCGATTTCACGTATATGGGTTGTGTCTAGAAGTCGGCTCATTAGAGTGACGAAAATAGGAGCCGTTATAAAACTACTATCGATTTTTTTTTACCAGGACACTGCGAAAAGCGGGAGAGTCATACAGAAAGTGTTAATAAAACAGTGTTTTAAAAATGAAGGTGATCATATAATGAACATTTTTTTTACTAATAAATTACTATAGATTGAATCAAAATTATGAACTAACATTTCATACAATTTTTGAATAGCTACATAAGTCTGGTCAAAATATATGATACCCATTTTCCCAAGAGAAAATCATTTTTATTGTAAATGTATATATTACCATAGACAAAAGCCAATAAGGCACGGGTCAATTGAGTATTTACTATAGCATTTTCACATAATAGTTCTAACTACAATCTACAATCTGATAAATGCATTCGGATATACCATAAAAAAATAAAAAAAAAAACATTTTGTATAAATAATTCAACAATATAGGTATACCGTATACTTTTTTTGTGTTGAATAAGACACGACGTATGACATGTTATTATTGAGTATTAAAAAAATAATAATACTATCGAAAAACATATTATGTGTATGAACATTTTTGGTGACACAAACTGAGGGCAAATTATATTAATGAGATAAAGTATCCAATGTAATGGTAAGTAGATTCTTTAATGGTAAGTAGTTTATAATTCTATGGTACCTAAAAGTATTCTATTTAATAAAACAGTGTAAATATTCAATTTTACATAATATAATAGGTACAGCAGAAACGTTTTTCTTAAAAACTTTTTATCCATTGAAAAAAATAAAAACTATTTTGTATAACATATATATATAATATAATTAAATAATATAGGTATCCTTTTACTTTGTGTCGAATCAGACATGTTATTAGTGAGTAAGTATTCATTAAAAATAATAATACTATCAAAAAACACAAACCGAGAGGAAATTGTTTTATATTAATTATTATTTTATATTTTAAGAGATAAAAGTATACTATTTAATAGTAAGTAGGTATTGCTTATGACACCCAAAATTGCAAATGTATTTCACATTTTCAACTTATCATCAAATAACCAAATTAAAATGTTAATTAATAATGACTGGTATTTAAGAAATAATATAATGGCGTTGGACTATTTGTAAATTTATTTCACCACAATCAAAATCAGTGGTTAGTTCAGCTAAAATAATATAATTATTTATTATAACGCTTTGATTCGTAGATGGTTATAGTAGGTACAGTCGTTGCCAGATAAATTGAGACGGCGGCGGCGGCGCGATAACGGAAAACCAGTGGTTCTCCGTATTTCAATATTATTACCGAAAATACATCAATAAACCAACTATTGTTACAAAAAATATTTTACGATATTAATTTAAGATCAAATATGCCGATAATGATCTTTTATTTTAGAACAATAAGTAGAAATTGTAAAATAATATAATTAATGTAATAATAATACATAATATTTATAATAATATGATAAAATAATAAAATCTATATATTTTTTGCACTGAGCCGGGTTCGAACTGGTGACTGCGCGCGTCGTAGCTAACTGTGGGACCTTTGCACCACACTGCCAGCGACTAGTTTGGGCTACACTTAATGAAAAGCGCCGCCGCCGCCGTCTCAATTTATCTGGCAACGACTGTATATTTTTTAAATTTTCACTTACCATTGTAAAAGTATTTTGATTAGTTTAAAATCGAAAAACACGGATAATTAACTATTTGCATATTTACTACCATGATAATATGTAAGAGTGTGTTTTAAGAGAAATTCAACAGTCATAATTCATGTAATTACAATTTTATCCTAGAATTAGGTACTGTTACATAGATTTTGTGTTTTGATATAATCTGTACCACTCGAATTATAGGTACCTACGGAGTCGAATTAGAGTATTTTCTATTGAATAAAACAGTATAAATATTCAATTTCCTTTAGTTACTCACATACACAGTGTGTTTGTAGCATATAATAGGTCCAGCAGAAATGTCCGATGTGTAGGTACCCGATATCATTGGTCAAATCTTCACACCAAAAGACAAAAGCCGACCTATAAATTATTATTTTGAACTAAATGGCTTATATACAGAAGTAAATAATATCTGATTTAATATATAAATTATATAAAAGAAATAGAAAGAGTCAAATAATAATATGTTTTCATTATATTTGGTATTTCCTGGATCATCTCTAACAAAAACTGTAAATAATCGATAATCGAATAAATAAATTGAATACAGTGTTTTAAAAGTCGGTGTTAATGATACACAGATAGGAACTACCTACCGAACACGAATATTAACAGAACCTAGAAAGTATTTGTATTTATTTTTTGCCAAAGCCTAACACTCTCATGACCAATTCTGTCATTAGTAACAAAGTATCATTTCAATTTTAATTCAATACTTACTTAGTAAATCATTCATTATGAGTAATAATAACCGGTGGACAGCAAGAAACTACAAAACGATCAATATATATATATATATGACATGGTATAACGAACAAAAAACTACAAAAAAAAAATATATTACGCGTAAATTAGCGTAAAACGTATAATAAAACACGAATACACGATAAAAACTCGAGTAGTAGAGTGAATTATTAGTTTTTAATATATAATATACGACAAAAGTAATACGAATATACGATATTAAATTATTAATATATTATTTACTATTATTTCTCGAGTACCTAGAGGTACAAAAAATCACAAAACACTTATATGAGTACACTTTGTATAAAAGATACACGGTCAAACCTAATGCATTTAAATCATATAATATAACTATATAGGATTACAAACTAAATAGTACTCAATCAGTAGTAGTCGGTAGGTAACACGTAGCAATTTAAAACATTTTTATTAAGAAAACATAGCAAAAACGTACAAAACACGATAAAACTCGAGTAGTACACATATAATATAACAAAATAAATAATAACAAAAAACTACAAAAACGCGTAAATTTTTTTCGCGTAAATTTGCGTAAACATATAATGAAACACTAATACACGATAAAAACTCGAGTAGTAGAGTGAATTATTAGTTTATATATTAAAAAAGGTAATACGAAATACGAATATACGATATAAGACAAAAGCAACGTGTTATCACGATACACGGGGCCGCGTTATCATCAGACGACATAGAGTAGTGCGAATTGGCGGGAAACGATCACGGAGCACGTTTTTTTTGCAAACGAAAAACGAAAAATCGACTTTTTTTGGGCGCGCGAACGCGTAAAACGACGTCCGGGGACGGGGACAGAATATTTCAAAAAAGAACGGAATTTTATAGTATGAGAAAAAGTAAAAAACGGCGTTTAAAAAATAGGGGTAAATTGAGGTTATGTTTACCTTACCGTTTTATAGTATAAGAAGATAGCTGCCGGTGAAACGCCTTTCGGGATCAAAAGTATAAACATGATAAATTTTATTTACACGGACACCGCCGAAAGCGTTAGGTTTAACTACTCGATTTAACGTATATGGGTTGTGTCTAGAAGTCGGTTTATTAGAGTGAGGAAAATAGGAGCCGTTGTAAAACTACTATCGGTATCAAAAATGATACATTATCAATGTATTTACATTATATATACCAAGCGTTCGGCTCGAGGAGCTCCGCTCCTCGGCCAGGACACCGACGAAAGTAGGATACGGTTGTTCTTTGAAAACACACATTTATACAATGAACGTATAGAGGATAAATCTAGAGGTCGGTTATTAGAGTGATGTAAAGAGTAATTCTGGTCAGTCGGGACGGAAAAAAAAACTAGTTTGAGAAATTTTTTGCTCTTTTTATATTTTAGTTATTGAGAACGCCGCCGTAAGTAGGATACAGTTTTTTTAACGTCTAGATCAAACGCGTGTAGGATAAGTCTAGAGGTTGGTGTATTGGAGTGACGTATAGAATAATTCTGGTCAGTCGGTTCGGAAACAAAAGCTATTTAGTTATTTATTCGGCCAAGACATCGTCGAAAGTAGCATACAGGTTAGGTTTAACTACTCGATTTCACGTATATGGGTTGTGTCTAGAAGTCGGCTCATTAGAGTGACGAAAATAGGAGCCGTTGTAAAACTACTATCAATTTTATTTTTACCAGGACACTGCGAAAAGCGGGAGAGTCATTCCAAATGTTTGGCTCGAGGAGCTCCGCTTTATTATCAATTTTTTTTACCGGGACGCCGCGAAAAGCGTTAGGTTTAATGTATATGGGTTGTGTCTAGAAGTCGGTTTATTAGAGTGAGGAAAATAGGAGCCGTTGTAAAACTACTATCGGTATCAAAAATGATACATTATCAATGTATTTACATTATATATACCAAGCGTTCGGCTCGAGGAGCTCCGCTTTATTATCAATTTTTTTTACCGGGACGCCGCGAAAAGCGTTAGGTTTAACGTATATGGGTTGTGTCTAGAAGTCGGTTTATTAGAGTGAGGAAAATAGGAGCCGTTGTAAAACTACTATCGGTATCAAAAATGATACATTATCAATGTATTTACATTATATATACCAAGCGTTCGGTCGAGGAGCTCCGCTCCTCGGCCAGGACACCGACGAAAGTAGGATACGGTTTTTCTTTGAAAACACACATTTATACAATGAACGTATAGAGGATAAATCTAGAGGTTGGTTATTAGAGTGATGTAAAGAGTAATTCTGGTCAGTCGGGACGGAAAAAAAACTATTTTGAGATATTTTTTATCTGTTTTATAATTAAGTTATTGAGAACGCCGCCGTAAGAAGGATACAGTTTTTTTAACGTCTAGTGGCCGGTGTGAAACGCCTTTCGGGATCAAAAGTATAAACATGATAAATTTTATTTACACGGACACCGCCGAAAGCGTTAGGTTTAACTACTCGATTTAACGTACATGGGTTGTGTCTAGAAGTCGGCTCATTAGGGTGAGGAAAATAGGAGCCGTTGTAGAACTACTATCGGTATCAAAAATGATACATTATCAATGTATTTACATTATATATACCAAGTGTTCGGCTCGAGGAGCTCCGCACCTCGGCCAGGACACCGACGAAAGTAGGATACGGTTTTTCTTTGAAAACACACATTTATACAATGAACGTATAGAGGATAAATCTAGAGGTCGGTTATTAGAGTGATGTAAAGAGTAATTCTGGTCAGTCGGGACGGAAAAAAAACTATTTTGAGATATTTTTTATCTTTTTTATATTTTAGTTATTGAGAACGCCGCCGTAAGTAGGATACAGTTTTTTTAACGTCTAGTGGCCGGTGTGAAACGCCTTTCGGGATCAAAAGTATAAACATGATAAATTTTATTTACATGGACACCGCCGAAAGCGTTAGGTTTAACTACTCGATTTAACGTATATGGGTTGTGTCTAGAAGTCGGCTCATTAGAGTGAGGAAAATAGGAGCCGTTGTAAAACTACTATCGGTATCAAAAATGATACATTATCAATGTATTTACATTATATATACCAAGCGTCTAGATCGAACGCGTGTAGGATAAGTCTAGAGGTTGGTGTATTGGAGTGACGTATAGAATAATTCTGGTCAGTCGGTTCGGAAACAAAAGCTATTTAGTTATTTATTCGGCCAA